>LR749641.1:863042-905659 GCA_902729485.2 Mus minutoides | reverse complement strand
AGAGAGAGAGAGAGAGAGCTCTTTGTTACTATGCTTAAAGCCCTTGGTGCAATACTAGAACTAAAACAAAGGAATGAATGATACTTGTAGTTATAGAAATGATTCACCATCGTGGTAGCAGACTGGAAAGTGTGCTGGCTAGTTTAATGCTAACTTGACACATGCTAGACCTACTGGAGAGGAGGAATCATTCATATAGAATACACTTGCATAACATCTGGCTGTAGATAAGCCTGGGGAACATTTTTTCTAATTAGTGATAATGAGGGAGAACCTAGCCCACTATGGGTGGGGCCACCCTGGGGGCTGATGATCCTGGGTTCCCCAGAAAGCAGGCTGAGGAAATCATAAGGAGCCTGTAAGCAGCACTCCTTCATGGCTTCTGCATCAGCTCCTGCCTCCAGCTTCCTGCCCTGTTTGTGTTCCTGTCCTGATTTCTTTGAGTGATGGCATTTGATAGATGTGGAAGTATAGGCCAACCAAACCCATCCTTCCCCAATGTGTTTTGTCATGGTCTTTCACCATAGAAATAGTAACCCTAACTAGAACAAGGAGTAAATCAGAAAGTTACCAGTTTTAGCCATTAAGATCTACATTTCTTAATTAGATTGTCTCTCCAAATTGGACTCTCAGACAACCTATTCCACTGTTTAAAAATGAGTTCAAGTGTGTTTAGAAACACTGGGGAGATTTTTCGTAATATAGACAAAACAGTCCGGTCACTGGAATTTTTTTTTTCCCATCGTGATATTTTGGTTGTTATGTGAACTTCCCAAGGAAAAGGTTCCGTAAGTAGGAAGTTGAAAAGTCTGTAATCTTCACCCTTCAGATCAAATGACAACGTTTTCATGGGGACTCAAAGTAACAAGGCAAGATGTTTATTATCTTTGCTTGACCAGGGGACTGTTTTACGTTGTGTGTTTATGCATAATACTGAGAAAGTTGAAGAGTTTGCATATTGGATTTCAAAATAAGTTGGATGTGCTTAAAAAGTGAAAACAAAATCCACGGTATACATATTTTCTGAAGAAGACATTGCTATTGGTTTGGTCTCTTCCTTTCCAGACCTTTTCTTTGCCTACTTTTCCATCCAACAGTCAACTTACATATTTTTTATGTTGTCAGTTATTATGAAAATACTTTTCAAAGTTCTACAGAAGACTTCATTGCAGACTGATGTCATGTATTACTGAAGAAAGCTATCCCACTGGGCATATTGTGTATTTCCAGTTATTTAGAAGTAAGGGCTAAAGAAATAGCTGAATCTGCGAAGTACTCACTATGCAAGCATCAAAACATAAGCTCCAGCCATGTGAACCACCTAAGAAAGCCAGGTGCGGGCCCATCCAGCCATGTGAACCATCTAAGAAAGCCAGGTGCGGGCCCATCCAGCCATGTGAACCACCTAAGAAAGCCAGGTATGGGGACATGCATTTACAATCCCAGCATGAGGAAGGCAGAGAAATATAGATTCCTGAAGCTCGCATGCCAACCACCCTAGCCTAGTGGGTAAACTACAGATCAATGGAAAGACCATGTGTAACGAACCAAGGTAAATGGTGCTTGAGGAACCCTGTACAAGGTTCACCTCTGGCCCCCAAATTGCATGTACATGCATGTGTGCGTGCATGTGCACAGAGAGAGAGAGAGAGAGAGAGAGAGAGAGAAAGAGAAGAATGCTAAAATAGAAATGAAGATAAACCTTTACTAAAGCTATCTCTTAATAATAATGATCATTTAATAAAGTAGATACCCAACACCGTATCTTGCATTTCTGATAGCCAGATAGCAAAGTAATGTCATTTCCAATGCACAGATAAAAATCTGATCCAAGAGCATTCTCGGTTAATAGAGGAAGTGAGTCTGTAATGGGGATATCTGAGGAATCTTTCTAGATAACCGAAAAGGAGCATCAGATACTACCCTGTGTCTATCGCTTAAATAGCTACCAGATGTTTGAGGTAAAATTGAAATTTGAAATGCTTTGTTGTCGAAGTAAATTATTCCTGACAGCCTTTCCTCCTTTTAATCAACATCAGCATCCAAATCCTCTTTTTTTTTTTTTTTTTTTTTTTTTTGCTGAAATATGATTTCTCTCTGCAGTGTAGAGATGGTTTAACCTGTTTTCATGCCGCTGTCCCACGAACCTCCTTGTAGACAGGTGTCATGCTTTACCTGTCCTGGCAATCCCAGTTCTTAGCTTCGCAGCTGGTATCCCTAGCCTTCAATGGGCTGTTGTGGAACTGGGCCACTATTCACCCAAACGCTAAAACCAAAATATCTCCATTTCCTCAGTCATAAAATGTGGCAGATAAAAATTTGCTCCCCCTTATCTACAGAAACATTGCAGTTAAGCGCACTCGGTGCCCAGTCAAGCATTCCACAGATACCAGGTATTGCCGAGACAAGAAAGCTTCAACAGGGCAGCGAAGCAGCCGTCTGAATGTGCTTCTCAAGTGCCTGAAATGCCCCTGTTGTCTTGTGACCAGGACTTCCTGGAATGTATTAAGGAGTTTCTTACTTTCAAAAATATTATCCAGTGCATTCTTTGCTGCTGGTATTTTCTAATAACTTCATTGGAAACTGTCAGCAGAAACAACATCCTCCCTGTACACTGTCCCCATTAAGAGTGAGAAGTTTATTGCCCTCAGGACATCCCATGCAAAAAGTGTTGCTAAAGCCCCGCAGGTGACGTCATCACTTTCATGGGTTTTCAACTACTTCAACTAACATACTCGTTGATTACAGAGCTAGTCCTGACTGATAGCTAGTGTTGATAATTTGAAGGCCTAGGAGATGGCTTAGTAGGTAAGAACACTAGCTATGCAAGCACAAGGACCTGAGTTCAAATCCCCAGCACTCGTTAAAGAAAAAACTAACAGAGTCGAGCATGCCCATACATAACTGAAATCTCAGCATGTGACCTGGACATGGGTGAGTGACAGAGAATGACAAATTGTAGTGTAGTAAGAAAGATGTTTCAATCAACTAGCTATTTCAAGTGTCCCTGCCAGCTGTGCCAGCTGTGAACTGGGAATGAGTTAGGCTCAAACCCAGCCTTCCAACAGTTAGAAGAGAGTTCTCAGTGTTTCACCAAGCAATTTTCTCTTTTCCTACCACATCTCTCTTATCCCATCCTGTTTGTTGTGTTAGAAAGCGGTTTGGATCTGGACAGATCAAGCCAGACCACTACAGTCCCACGAGAAGGGGTTTATTGGGGTGAGTAAAGAAGAGGAGGGGAAAGGGGTGAGGGCTTGGGGGGGGGTCTCTACCTTTTATTCGGGCCATGATGTAATCATGCACACCACTGAGGAGCACAGGTGAGGTGTGTGCCTGGAGTATGTGGCAGTTGCCATGGCAACAAATGCAAGAGTGTCCTTGTCGCCTAGGGGTGATGTCATCACTGGATTCAGAGACTGATCTTAATGCCAACAGTGTTCCCCTCCCCTATCATTATGATTAGGGACTCTGAGTCTCACACTTTTCTCTAGGTTTCTTTAGTGCTGTCCTGGGTATAAGTCATGTGCATACACGGAAAGAGGCCTGACTTCCATACGTCACAGTGCACAATGAGTTGATAGTTTGAGAGTGTCTTAACCTCCGAAGCGATTATGTGATGGCTGCAGTATCAGCTCAGGAGCAAGAATGGCAAAAATCAAACAGACTAGAAATAGAAAGGACCTTGAGACCTATGGCCTCACGACAGAGGAAAATGTGGGAAGTAACGACTTGTCCCTGTTGAAGCAAAGTATCCGTCAGTCCCAGATCCCCTCTTGAGGTACCACAGATACAGCCCAAGAACTCCAAGAAGCTGGCATGAGCATATGTTCTCCACCTTCTGATATGAACGCAGAAGGCAAATGCCAACTGCTCTGGCACACACCAGCTGGCACACTGTAAATGATTTACTTGGGAATCTGTTCAACAAAGTTCACCTTCAAAAAAGCCATAGGGAAGCTTCCTTGAGTTCTCCCCTGCTCTAACCTGTGACCCTGCCACGCTCTTCCTGTTGGATAAATCACTGAGTTGGTCTAAACAGAGCAGGTTCTGCTTTTATAAGTTTTCTCAACCCCTAGTTTTCCTATTTACTCTCTATGAGGGTGGTGGGTTTTGATGCTAGAATTGAATCGCTATTCACCTGTGAATAGCTTCACAGGTGAGCAACCTGAATATGATGACATTGGCTTTAGATAGCTTTAATTGTCGATTTGAAATAGCTTAGTGTCGTCTGAAAGGAAAGATTCCATTGCAAAGTTGCCTAGGTCCGACTGGCTTGTGGGCATGCATGTGGGGAATCATCTTGATTACTAATTGATGCAGAAAGGCCCAGCTCACTTAGGCCAGTGATACACCTAGACATGTGGTTCTTTGCTATATAAGAAAACCAGCTAAACACGAGCTAGAGAGCCAGCCAGAGAATAAGCCAGTGGCTAGCATCTCCTCCATGGTTCCTGCTTCAAGTTCCTGTTTCACCCCTGATTTTCCTTTAGTGATCAACTTTGACCTGGAAGTATAAAGCAAACAAATCTTGTTCTCATATGAGTTGATTTGGTCAGTGTTTAATTAGAGCAGTAAGCAGTCTATGACCATGTCCACCCTAGCAGCAATGTCAACTACACCTCTAAAGCTTGCTCGGTTGTGCTTTAAAATACAAGTGAGGGTGGTTAATTCTGCTAGTTCTCCTCTGAACTCTAAATCCACAATTAATTTTAATTGTAGAAACTGTTTAATTGTAGAAACTTTTACCTCATACAAAACAACTTTTTTATGGATGTAACCTGTTTTAATGAGATACTTAAAAAGTTCATCACAGCCCACTCCACAGCGTGGATAGCCTTTGCCAAGTTATTGAGCATTGTCTCCTGTATTTGTAAATGAAAACATCAGCCTATTGTTGCAATGAAGACATCTTTAGCACCCTGCGAGGCACATGCCAGGAGCTCAGCTGATGCCACAGAGGTGTGCAGCTGTGTTTGGCAACGACTGACAAAAGCGTCACCTGTGCTGGAGAGACGGCTCCATAGTTAAGACACTCAGTGTTCTTGTGGAAGATCTGAGTTTGATTCTCCGCTATCCGGAGGCTGAGACAGTAGGATCAGGAATTCAAGGAAAGCCTCAGCTACACAGCAAATTCAGTGCCAGCCTAGGCTGCAGAAGAACCAGTCTCCGACAACCAACAAGCAAAACAACACACACATGCACGCACACACTCCATTCAGTTGGTTCCTCTTCCATAATCCTCACAGCCATTCTTATGTAGGGGCTGGCTTGTTTAGCTTTTCCTCAATATCTGTGGACCACCCTCTCCCCCTCCCTATTTCATTCAAATAAATTCCTTTGTAAGAAGTCATTTCATGAGCCTAAATCATTCCTAGTCCTTGTTACTAAACACAGTAGCAGAGTGGGGGCAGGAAACCATACAATAGTTTGGCCAATAGTCTCACTGTCCTATTTACAAACAGAGCTCAAAGAGACCACGTATAACTCACTCAAAGCTTGGTGATCTGTGTGAGGTGTTGGCTTAACCCAGAATACATTTTTACATAACCCAAGCCACCAAGAGGATATCCGGTCGGCTATTTTTAAAGCATTTCTCCCCCACTCCGGCTCGTATAGCAGAGTTAAAGCACTTTGCTTACAAAATTGGCACCATTTCTGTGATCTGTGAGATCCAACTTTGAATGAAATATTTTAACTCATCTAAAACTAAAACTGTTTTTCCAAAGCACACACACATATACACATGCTGAGGAGACCTTTCTATTGTGGTGTTGTACGCTGGATTAATTAACTCATTCAATGACTATTAGAGTAGGTACTGTCTGCCAAATGTTGGGTTCCAGCTGTAGACATGACGATGGGCCAGGGAACATGTTCTCTCAGAGCATACAGTCGAGTAAGAATTAAACCAGTGGATGAGGAAGTAGATGCCTGTGGAGGAGCAAGGGGCAGATCAGAGCTCCTCCAAGTGCAAGCTGAGATGGGGCAAGGGAGGAAAGAATCTTTCAGATAGGGAGAATAGCAAAGAATATCAGTTGGGTTTTTGTTTGTTTGTTTGTTTGTTTGTTTATTTGTTTTTGCATCTTACATCTTAGTTGTAGTTACTAGGGGTAAATAAGCTGTGTTGAAATACTTATATCATCAGGAAATACTGAAATAGATTCCTTTGTATTTGTGTGTGTGTGTGTGTGTGTGTGTGTGTGTGTGTGTGTGTGTAAGTATTCATGCATGTGTGTACATGTGCAAAGGCCAGAACGTGCATCAGATATACACTTTCATTGCTCTCTAACTTTTATATTGAGGCAAGGCTTCCCTTTGAACCCAGAGTGTGTCAATTTGGCTAGTCTGGCTAGCCAGTTTGCCCAGGGATTCCTTGTCTAACCTTCAGAGTGATGAGATTACAGGTATGTAAGGGTGGCAGAGATACCATGCCTGCCTGACCTTTTTTTTAATTAAATATTTTCTTTATTTACATTTCAAATGTTATCCCCTTTCCTGGTTTCCCCTCTGAAAACTCCCTATCCCATCCTCCCTTTCCCTGCTCATCAACCCACCCACTCCCTCTTCCCTGTCCTGGCATTCACCTACACTGGGACCTCGAGCCTTCTCAGGACCAAAGGCCTCTCCTTCTATTGATGTCCAACAAGGCCATTTTCTGGTATATATGCAGCTGGAGACATGGGTCCCTCCATCTGTACCCTTTGGTTGGTGGTTTAGTCCCTGGAAGCTCTGGGGGTACTGGTTGGTTCATGTTGTTGTTCCTCCTATGGGGCTGCAAGCTCCTTCAACTCCTTTTGTCCTTTCTCTAGCTCCTCCATTGGGAACTTTGTGCTCAGTCCAATGGTTGGCTGAGACCATCTACCTCTGTATTTGTCAGGCACTGGCAGAACCTATCAAGGGGCAGCTATATCAGGCTCCTGTCAGCAAGCACTTGTTGGCATCCACAATTATGTCTGGGTTTGGTGACTGTATATGGGATGGACCCCAGGTGGGGCAGTCTCTGGATGGTATTCCCTTCAGTCTCTGCTCCATACTTTGCCTCTGTATCTCCTCCCACGGGTATTTTGTTCCCATCCAAACTTTGGTCTTCCTTCTTCTTGAGCTTCATTTGGTTTGTGAATTGTATCTTGGGAATCCCAAGCTTCTGGGCTAATATCCACATATCAGTGAGTGTATATCATGTATTTTCTTTTGTGATTGAGTTACCTCCCTCAGGATATTTTCTAGTTCCATCTATTTGCCTAAGAATTTCATGAAGTCATTGTCAATCGAGGAATATGGAATGGCTGAGAAGCACCTAAAGAAATGTTCAACATCCTTAGTAATCAGGGAAATGCAAATCAAAACAACCCTGAGATTCCACCTCACACCAGTCAGAATGGCTAAAACCAAAAACTAAGGTAACAGCAGATGCTGGTGAGGATGTGGAGAAAGGAACACTCCTCCACTGCTGGTGGGATTGCAAGCTAGTACAACCACTCTGGAAATCAGTCTGGTGGTTCCTCAGAAAATTAGACATAGTACTACCTGCGGACCGAGCTATACCACTCCTGGGCATATACCCAGAAGATGCTCCAACATGTACTAAGGACACATACTCCACTATGTTTATAATAGCCAGAAGCTGGAAAGAACCCAGATGTCCTTCAACAGAGAATGGATACAGAAAATGTACATTTATACAATGGACTACTACTCAGCTATTAAAAGCAATGAATTCATGAAATTCTTAGGCAAATGGATGGAACTGCCTGACTTTTCCCAAACTCATGTTGCCATACTTGCACACACTGAGCCTTTTCTCAGTCATAGAGTCTCAAGTTTTTGATATAAGTTGAATGCAGGTCCCTTGGGAAACAGAGGCATGGTGGAGAGAGTGGTTCTTCTCCCCACTCCACCATGGGTTACTGGCTCTGACACTCTCAATCTTCCTGCTGAATATAGAAGCATACCAACTCTCGCTCCTGATCCCACCCCTTTAAAACATGAGCATAAGTGCCTTCTTCTTTTCCTATCTACAACTTTTAAAATTTATGTATGATTTGGAAGCATAGGCATATTATTTTAGACTAAAAGATAAGATTGCACAACAGATAAGTAACTGCCAGATTTTGCACATTCCTTAAGGAAGTAACATATTAAGGACAAACTATACTGGTGATGTATGATTAAAAAAATAGCATGTACTCATTAAGGAAAATTTCTGTAAAAAACAGAAAGAAATTCTAGTTTTACTACATAAAGACAACATCATTAATGTTTCCAAGATTTTCTCCTATCAGTTTTATGATATAAATCATTTTTTTAGAATATGGATATAAAGGACACTTTATATACAATTCTATAACTTTTTCTTACACAAAGAGACAACATGAATAATATTTATACAGTCTTGTAAATAATTTTTAATATTCAAGCTTTATTAGTTTGTGCTTTTGAATATTTAGAGATTCAGCTTTCCTTAAGCATCTCTTTAACTTTTTTTTTTACATTTGATTTTGATGGGGAAGAGGGGGACATGGTATGGCATGCATATGGAAGTCAACAGAGAAATCAACATCCTTGTTCTCCTCTGTCCCCGCATGGGTCCCAGGAATCAAACTCAGGTTGTAAGGCTTGGCAGCAACTGCCTTTACCCCTGATTCATCTCTCCAGTCCTTGGCCATTTCTCTTCTAAGTATTATGTAGATACTTGGAACATTTAGGTTTTTTTTTTTTCTTTTGGGACATGTCTCATTTTGTAGACCAGGCTGTCCTGGGCTCACGGCCTTTCTATCTCAGTCTCCTACTGCTGGGACTGTAGCAGCATGCCAGGAAGCACAGCCTTATCTCTTTTCATCTTGTTAAGGCCACTGTAATCACATTTTCATATGACACTGTGCTTCCAGTATGGGATTCTGTCTCTGTATAAGTTCACAGAAATAAAACTTCTGTGTTAGAGGAAACAAAAGTTGGACATGCTGTGTACAAATGACCCATCTTATGAATTCAGATTTTAGGCCAAAAAAAAAAAGAGGAAGAGAATTAAAGAGAAAATGGGCAATGAGTATTTTGTGAAGCAGTCTACAGTGTGTGAGCCATCCAAGACTGTGGGACAGATCCACACAAGATGCGAGTTTAGAACCACTAAGCACAGGTGCAAAAGACATGCTGCATGCCTGCCACCGAAGGCTACTCAGCCAACATGCTGCATGCCTGACACTGAAGGCTACTCAGCCAACATGCTGCATGCCTGACACCGAAGGCTACTCAGCCAACATGCTGCATGCCTGCCACCGAAGGCTACTCAGCCAACATGCTGCATGCCTGACACCGAAGGCTACTCAGCCAACATGCTGCATGCCTGCCACCGAAGGCTACTCAGCCAACATGCTGCATGCCTGNTCTGGTCATTACAAAGGCTAAATATAAAGATTTTTGGCATGATTCATTTCCGGAACACCAATAATAAAACATTCAAAGTGTTCTTCTAAAGCACAAAACCTCTGGGATAAATCTGTTCATTTCTTTTCAGGGAAAAGGGTAGAACAAACTAATATAAAATATGTAGCCAAATTGTTTTAGATTCAATCGGTATAAAACTGTTTCCTCAGATTGCGCTGAGCATCATAAACTGTTACATCCATTTCTGCACTTATCTCACCACTGACCTGTGAGAAACGGATGCACATGCTTAAAGTTCCCCTGGCTTGGAGGACCTTGCTTACAAAGCATCATCTAAAGTCACTGACTGTGTCTGTCTCCCTCAGACTGACTGACTGTGTCTGTCTCCCACATACTGACACGCATATTCCCTGACACTCACAGCAAGTGAAGAAATTCTGCAAATTAAATTCATTGATAGGATTGAGGTTCTGGGTTCAAGTCCCATAACTGAACGTAGCACAAACAAACAAGGTGTGTTCTATGGAAATACTTAGCTGTTGTACTGCTGACACCTCACTAAGAAATTCATGGCTAGGCTGGAGGTGGTGACTCATACCTGTAATCCCAGAACTGGGGGGACAGGAAGAGTATTGCAAATTTGAAGCTAACCTGAGATGTACAGAGAGATCTTGGAGGTGACAAGAAATGTGAGGGTTCATAATAAAATCAAGAAAAAAAAAATACTGTGAACAGTCAACTTGGAATACTTTTTTTTAAATCAAAAGAGAGGGTGTTAAAATCATAAAAAGACATAAAACATAAAGATGCAAAAGAAAGTGGAGAAAATGTACATTCACAGATACAGTGGATACATGCTTGGAAAATATTTGTAAATGGAACAATGTTATCTCTCCTAGTCAAAGAAATTCCAATAATATTCAAAATGAAAAGATGGTCCCAGCGACACACAGGGGCATTAGCAAAAACTCTGCATATTCCATGATCATGAATTTGAAAACATGAAAAATTATGATTTTTTTTAGATAGAAAAAATAGAAGACAAAAATTTAAAGAGAAAATCTGAATAAGGCAGGAAGAAACAAAAGAAGCCACTATTAAATACCCTTTAGGGAAGCTCTTGACTCAAAGTTGTTATGAATGATATTTTGTCCATAGTTTTTAGAGACAGTTGTTTTGGGGTATTAAATGGTTCACCTACATAGAAAATACAAAATCTGAATTTTTCGTGTCTGCTTTTGTGATTTACAAGGCATCAAAAACTACTTCTGAAGTCAAGGAAGATATCAAAGAAAAAATATCATTGTAATTCAGCTTCATGCATGAAAACATTCTGGGTAAAAGATCAGCAGAATGAAATAATAAAATTAAAATCTCGGGATATTTGAAGAATAAAACAACACAGCCAGTGGTATCAGTCTAGAAATGCAAAGTTGTCCTAATGCTTTTATTTATAAAACTGGGCATGTTTAAGTCAAAATAAAAATTATAATTTACATTTCACATTACTAGAAACCATTTGCAGAGTTTCTTCTCTCTCTCTCTCTCTGTCTCTCTCTTCTCTCTCTCTGTCTCTCTCTCTGTCTCTCTCTGTCTCTCTCTGTCTCTCTCTTTGTCTCTCTGTCTCTCTCTCTGTCTCTCTCTCTCTGCCTCCCTCTCTCTCTCTCTCTCTCACACACACACATACACACATACACACACACACAGAGCCAAGTAGTTAATCTTCATTGTCAACCTGGCAGGGTTCAGGTCATCTAATAGATGTAACTTTGGGTAGAACTATGATGGCACTTCCGGAGATATTTACCTGAGGAGGAGGAGAAACAGACCCTGAATATCAGTGGCAGCATCTCATGGGCTTCAGTTCTAGAGAAAACAACAACAACAAAAAAAAAAACTGGAAAAAGCCATCTGAGCTCCAGCTTTCCTCTCACTCTGTTTTCTGATTACAGTTACAGCCATTCCTGTCATCATGCCTTCCTGGGAGGACACCTTGTACCCGCAAACCATGAACCCAAACAAAACATTCTCCACTAAACTGCTTCAGGAAAAAAAAAAACATAGACTATAAATGGAAAAATAAAATAGAAAATCAAGAGTATAATTGCCATGGTTAAGACATACTGAGCCAAGCAGTGGAGGTCAGCACTTCATGGGTTAAAGAGAATACCCTCAACACTCCCATGAGGTAGTTGACAGTGAATGGCTCATGATACTAATAAACAGCAGAGAAGATGATATGACGTTCAGGTGACTCTCCGGTTTGGCTGGTGTGGAACTAAGGTTTTCATCTAGCTATCTGGTCCTAGAACTCTGACGATGAACCCTGAAACATGTAGTGTTTCCTGGGTCCTCGCAAGCAATGCCAATCATTTTCATGCAGATACACAGAAGACTTATAATGCTACTTCTCTTGGAAGTAGCCATGTTGGCTCTCTGTGGGCATCATCAGGACCTATGGGTTAGTTTCTGGCTCAGGGGATGCTGTATTTTCCTCGAGTTTAGAACTGAGTGTATTCAGTGCTCAGGTATCTATGTGGGTCATCTGCTGTAAGCGATCACAAGACAGCTATCATTATTGCATAGGCTTGCAGCCCTGAAGCCAGACACCCATTTCCTGCATCAGGGTTTAATGAACTCAGATTTGTGAATGGCTGCTAGGGTCTGATTAGAATGAGGACTTAACTTCAGATATCTTCTAATAAAGCAAGAGCCAATACTGCAAATAAGTATTATGCTATAATTTCCAGCAGAGTATGTGAGATACATCTGTTTTTTTTTTTAAAGACAAGCATGTCCAACATATTCTTCTTTCACATATTCTATTTTTTCATAGATAAATTCAGAAGCAATGAATGAAACATGTTTGCAGTTTTAGAACTCAGAGGCTGAGGACAGAGGCACCTAGATAACATAGAGAGAATATATCTGAAATATAAAACACATATTCCTCATATAAACATCTAACAGAAACACTAGATATCAAAATGAGTAAGAGAATACCTCCTTGACCTCAAAAAATTCCCATCAGAGTGGGAGATACAAATGATTCAAAACCAGTAATACATTGTTACAAGGAGGAGAGAGACGAACTCTCAGGATGAGCCTGACAGGTCACCATAACAGCGTCTGTGCTGGCAAAGACTTCTTCTCTGTTGATCATCCATTGGAGAATGCTAGTTGCTTTCACTCTTAACAGATCACCAAAAGAAACAAGAGACAAGAAATAGTACAGCTTGGGTTAGGCACAGAGAAGCTCCAACCAACACGTGAAGACTGGTGTTAGCACTTACACAGCAGTCTGTGACCAGATTCACACACGCGTGCGTGCACACACACACACACACACACACACACACGGGGGGGGGGGGGGGGGGGGGGGGGGGGGGGAGGGAGGGAGAGAGACAGAGAGACAGAGAGAGAAATTCTTGCCTCTAGGAAGCTCTCATTCTGGAAAAAGAAATATTTTAGAAATTCAAATACAACCAGGTAATCCGTGGCCTGTTGTTTGCTCTGGCTCTAAAGGGCCTGTGACTGGAGCAAACAGATCCAGGATTTATTTCTAAGCTGAAACATTCCAAAGAGATTGACTTGAAATTGCCCTAAAGTCTCCGCAAGTCCTCAGCTTGACAAGGACTAGGAGTCAGATTAACTCGTTGCTTTGGTATTCCTGAACTGTCACCTGTGACCCACAGAAGTCACCTGACAGAACTGAAACCTTCAGATTACTGAGTGGAGCTCAGACTAAACATTCACATCCCTGGCTCTTGTTCAACTTTCCTGAATCCAAAGCGAGGACAGGTGGTGAACAGGAGACGTGCAGATGGTGGCTGCTTTCAGCAAACTCCCTGGGTGATTCTTTCATTTGGATGTTCAGGTCTGGGGAGGTCTGTTGTGTTGTTTTGTTCTGATGTTTCATGCAGCCCAGGGTGACCTCAAGTCACTATGTAGCCAAAGATAATCTTGAACTCCTGATTCTCCTGTCTCTTACCTCCCAAAGAATGCTGGGATAATAGGAGTGTGCCACCATTTCCAGTTTCTGTGGTGCTGATCGAGCTCGGGGCTTTACCTACCCGAAGAAAACATTTACAACTGAGCTACAACCTCAGCCCTTCCCTAGATAATTCTTAAGTATATAAAAATGTCAGGAAATTATTATCCAAAGAACAGTCTGTGCCTTCAGTGCTTTCTAGGAGAAAAGGAAGGTCCATATAAGCATTTAGTAGTTTGGTTTTCTATTCTATATATTGGCTTATGTTTTCTGTTTATCAGAAGCCTTGGAGACACTTAGGGGCACATGAATGGTTTCACCTCTCCATAGAATCTAAAAGCACAAGAAATCAAAGAGTGGACCCAAGAGAACTAAAACAGATCTTCTAGTTGCACACAGCTAACTTCCCAGGATCTGGATGTGGACTGTAGAGAAAGAAAGAAATGGAGTTGTGTTTCTGTATGTACACTTCCACATAAGGGCTTTATCTGCAATCTATGGTTCCCTTCCATTAGAGCATTATTCAGCCCCACTGCATTCCAAATCCCTCTTGGATGCTATTAGTTGGGGCACTCTCCCTTCTCCACTCTCCCTGACATTGTAGGCCCTGACTGTTCTCATCCCCTTCTGTTCCACACCATTGCTTCCATGAATACACAAAGGGATTTTCCACAGCCCTCATGATGTGGCTCTCCACAACTGATGGAAACAAGAAGGTGCTGTTGGAAGTTTCTAGAATGTGCTGAAACTAAGACTCACAAAACTGCTCAGATTGGCAAGGCCATTCATAGACGGTTCTCTGGTAGCACAGCAGGGTGGAAGGTTTTAGCCTCCACTGTAAGTTCTAGAAGCCTGTGATCAGACTCCAAAAGCTGGTCTCTGAGTTCTCATCCTTGTCCCCTATAACCTGATTCTGTCTATTACTAATTCACAATAAAGTCCGTGCCTCTGTTATCTTCTACGAATGCCAATCTCCTTACCTCTCTTAGCTTGTTTTTTTTAATTGCTTCTTTTCCTAAAACGTTACAGTGAAAATATTCAATCATTTGAAAGAATTGTTGTTAAACTCAATTAAGCTTAATTTAGAAAGCACACATTTCATAGTTAATTTTATTGTTAAAAGTAAAGAACTACCTTGGGAACCTTTTAAAACTATCTGTTTTAATTGGGTGACAATGTTGCACCCATAAATCCTTGTAGGAACAATCAGTCCCCAGAAGAAGGAAGGAAGGAAGAGCTAAGCGACCCTTTAAAGAACAAAGACGATTTTCTGTGAGGGAAAAAAAAATGCTTACTTACAAGTTCATGAACAGTTTTAGGGCATGGAACTTTTCCAGTGAGAAGCAACAACTAAAAAAATTCCTTTGTTGGTAAAATTTTACAGTAGCTTAACCCGACTTGACCCAGTTTTGTAGGATCAAAAGGCAAAAGCCAAAAAGCCAACATGTTTGGGGCTGAAAAGGAAAATTTGTTAGATTCCAGACTGGGGATGACTTCTCGGTTGTCCGTTAGTGGTCGTACCTAGGTCTGCGAGTAGGAAAAGAACAGGAGGCATGTGTATGTTTCCAGTTGACCTTGATTTCAATAGACTGTGAAATCCAAGGGTCGAGGTCGTGTGTTTAGCGAGACAAATGGTTCATTCTGAAATCCTAGGAATACCTGATGCTACTCCAAACCCCAACCAGAAACTACCCACTTTTCAACTATGAAGCAGGAAGGCATCTGAATGCATCCAGAGACTACAGCGCTCTGTGAGAGTCTGGCTCCAATTGTGTGTGTTAGTGATGCTTGTCTGTTGGGAATAGGTAGCCCGGGATATTTTGTACAAAACATCTCTTAAATGCACTGGTCTAGTTTTCCAATACTTGTTTTGACAGATCCTTTAGACACCGTAGAAAGATGTATTATTAACTAAAGTACTGAATGGAAATTATCGTATGCTTTAAATGCCAACTCTTAACCATTAACCTGAATGCAGGTAAAAGGACTTAGGCAACATGCCGAGGCACTAAGTCCCACTTAGCAGCCTGATTTCAAGGTTGGTCAGCAGCATGAAACTCCAGGTGCAAAATTCCTTTCCCGAATTCCTGGTATTATATGGAAAAAAAAAATGAAGCTCGTTGGAACTGTTTCCAATGTATAAACACAGCGTCATGTGACCTAGCTTGTCTGTGTCGCCTGTGATCTCTCTCTCACACACACACACACACACAAACACACACACACACACACTATATATATATATATATATATATATATATATATATATATATATATATATATATACTTTCCTACAAGAGCAAAGTCAATTTTTATCTCAGTTCATTTTCAATAATAATATTTCATAATTATTAGACGCACATCCCTCTCCAATACAAACCTTACAAGCTTTATCTAATGTTCTTTACTGGATCCCCAGCACCTGCCCTAGTATTGGGACATCATACATCAACCATCACTTTGTCTAAATAGGCCCTGGGCCGGCTGTGGCTATAGTTTCCAAGACACCAGATGTTGAGTCAGGAGGACCACTTGAGTCTAGGAATTGGGGGCCATCCTAGGCTACCCAAGGAAACTGTTTCCTGCCTTGGTTTCCTTGAAAATGATAGATTACTATCAGCTGGGATTGGGGGGCCAAACAATCCCTCTGCTTCGCTAGTTTCTTTTAGCTGAATGCGTCATCGCAGTGATGGGGAGGGACCAACAGCACCTGCTGTGTGAGCGCTAGGAAAGTCCTGCAGCTCTGCCTGGTCCTGCATCCTGGTCCTGCATCTTTTCTCTCCTCCTCTTGCCCTTTCCTCCACTTCCATCTTACTCCTTCACCATTTGAAAATCCTGTTTTCTCTTGACTCCTTCACCACAACCCTCCAGGAGCTCTCACAAACATCATTTAGTCCTGAGTGTGTTGCAGATCAGATGCCTGTAGCTCCACAAAACTGGTTGCCTACAAGCCAAAAATTCTCTCCATTTCTAAAGACAAACTAACAGAATTCTTTGTTGGTGTTTTCTTGGAAAAAAAGCCCCTTTTCTTAGCTTAATCCTTAAACCCAACAACTGCTGAGCTGCAAACAGGATCAAGTGACCAGGGATTTTTCAAATTCTATCTCTAGATTTGCCCCTGCCAACTCGCTTAAGCTGTCCCTGTGTAGCCTCCTATTTAACCAGGAAGACCTGAGTGTTCCTACAATGGGTTCCTACAGTGAGATCCTCGGAGCGACAAGCTGTGGTATCAACCACGCCCATGTTCATGTGTGCTTGTGGGACTCCAGAATCAGGCATGTCTTTGTCATTTCTACTTTATGTGCCCCTTAGCTGATTCCGTGAATGGAAATATACCCAGGCATGTACTTGCACACAGGTGTGACACTTGTCCTTTCAGTTCATTTTCAAGGATGTGTAAGTGGAAATACTGGAAACATCCATTTACATCCCAGATGAGGAGCAGAATCTCTTCTTTTTTTTTCTTTTATTAAATATTTTCTTTATTTACATTTCAAATGTTATCCCCTTTCCTAGTTTCCCCTCCAAAAATCCCGTAACCCCCTACTCATCCCCCTGCTCTCTAACCCACCCACTCCCAATTCCTGGCTCTGGCATTCCCCTATACTGGGACATAGAACCTTCACAGGACCAAGGGCTTCTCCTCCTTTAGCCTGTTCTCTTATAGCATTCAGAACCAGCAGCCAAAGGATGATACCACCTACAATGGACTGCTCCCCCCATCAAACATTAAGAAAATGTTCTACAGGTATACCTGCAGCCCAATCTTATGGAGGCATTTCCTCAATTGAGGTCCCCTCCTCTCAGATGAATTTAGCTTGTGTCAAGTTCACATAAACTACCCAGCGCATTGAGTATAGCTGAAAGTTCCTACAATCCCAGCACTAGGGGTAGGTAGGGATGAGCAGATCCCAGCCAGCCTAGATTAGACAGTGAGCTTCCAGCTTAGTAAGAGAAGCTGACACAAAACACTAAGGCGCAGAATGATAGAAGGCATCCGACATCCTCCTCTGACCCCTGTATGTATGAGTTCAAGCACATGCACAGATTTTTTTTTTAATGATAATACTAAATTCTCTCCCACAATACTTGAAACACAGATAGGGATTAGTGCCTGTTCCACCATGGCTGGCTAAGTATATAAGTATACACAGATTTATATAAGCAACTCTATCTTCAATTAGTCCTCTCTAGTCACGTCTTATTTCTCTGTATCATCTCTCTTTGCTATAATGGTCCCAGGACTTCCATACTTACATACAGAGAAAGAGGCACACACGGAATTCTAGGAGGAGTAAGGAACAGAGTAACGTCAGAGCTGGGTCTGGAGTGACAGCTACAGGTAAGAGAGCTTATTGCTCTTACAGAGGACTCAGCTCTACCTCCAGCCTCCACATCAGGTGGCTTACAACTACCCACACCTCCAGGGGATCTGATATGCTCTTCCAGCCTCCACAGGATCCTGCATGCACATGGTATACATAAAACTCATCCAAATACACACACACACACACACACACACACACACACACACACACTTTTAATATAAAGAAAAACACAAGGGGACAGGCTGGAAGCAAAAGAACCTCTATCCAATGCATGAGAATTAAGTTTCAAAGATTTTACACAATTTTTTTCCCCTGAAACAAGAATGATAAAGAGAGAAGACAACATACATAGACAAATTTGAGCATACACAGGATTTAAGGTAAGCTTTGGGAATTGTAGCTTCCCCCAGCCTTGAAGCATTAGTAATCTATACCAGCCATCTCAACACAAAATATGACCCAAGAAAGAGCAATTCTCCCATCCACGAGCATAAGCTTGGAGCATTAAGGGAAATCCCAGAAGCACTGAGGTCCTTAGGAGTTTATCCTGGGATAATCCTAGGAGATTTCTTCTGGGATGCAGGTACTAGGCTATATTCAGCTATGTTGGGACAATGTGATTCAAACAACACTTGTCTGTTTTGGGGTTTTTTTTTTTTTCAATCCATCATCCACTACTTCCTCTCAGCCCTTCTCTCCAGTCAACCTGATCGATTGCATGCACCCCAATCACCCCCACCCCGGCATGCCCACTGTTCAGAGTGCTGTCTTTCTTATCTGTGTGGGTCAAAAATGGTGTCCTGAGTCCAGGGATAGAGCCCTTGGGCGAGGCAGGACTCGGGAAGTTTGACTTCTCACAACCCCATGGAACCAGGTGGGCACAGGGCTGTGAGAAGCTGCAGGACCCACTCTGGCGTGGGGAAAGTGCAGTCTGGTGTCCTCGTGGACATGCCGGAGTCGGGCTCCAAGTCTCCAGCACCACAGACACTACTGGGTACCTCAGAAGAGCAGACTCTGGGGTTCCTGGGCTGCGTGGAGGCCAGGGATATCAGATTTTTCATTCTCGGACTCTGGATGTCGAAAAAGATCTGAGAACAGAGTGGGGACCCTCGGGCAGACTTTGGCCCAAGGGCCGAAGGGAAAAGGGCAGAGAGGAGAGCTGGGTCCCGCAGGGAGAAGAGTGTCTGGCTTGCTCAGTTGGCAGCTTGAGTTGGTGGAAGCCATGGCTGGAGCACAGGGAGGCCTCCTGGAGGAGGTTTAGAGGGAAACCTGCTCCGTTGCTCCAGCACAGTGGATCCTGATGAGAAGAAGCAGTCCATGGTTTTAAGGCGTTTATTGTAGAAAGGCAGAGAGAGGGAAAGAGTAAAGAAGCAGAGGCCAGCCATGGCCATGGGGAGGGGGGAGCAAGAGGGCAAGAGAATAGGAGAATAAGATGTTGATGTAGCTCAGTTGGTACATGCTTGCCTAGTATGCCTGAAGCTGTGGGTTCAGTCCTCAGCACTGCATAAAC
The DNA here is from genome assembly GCA_902729485.2 of Mus minutoides. Lineage (NCBI taxonomy): Eukaryota > Metazoa > Chordata > Mammalia > Rodentia > Muridae > Mus > Mus minutoides. The sequence goes on along the minus strand of LR749641.1, from coordinate 886,446 downwards.
CAGGCATAGTAGCCTATGCTTATAAGCCCTGCACTCAGGAAATAGAGACAGGAGGATCAAAAATGTAAGATCATGCTTGGCTACATAGTGAGTTCAAGGCCAGTCTGGGCTATATTAAATCATGTGTTTAAAACAAAAGGCTTTATAAGGATCTAATGAGTTTCTCTAATACACTACATACTTAGTAACAACTCTATTGTATACTGTATGTGTCTGGGACATAGTTGAAACAAACCATGGTGTCTCTTTACAGCAATAGAATGGTAGCTAAGACAATCACCCTGCCATGGTCTGAGTGAAGACAATAAACCTATTTGAAGAGATACTCAAGGTTGAGTTGCCTCAGAAAGGGTTCTTCCCTCTGTCCTTGTGGCCTTGACCATTCACAGACAGATCCATTTTAGACAAATTTTTGGCTTGATATTTAAGAACTTGTAAACATAATTACTACCCTTCACCCTGATCCAAATTGACCTCCTCCACCAAAAGCCAGAGTCATAGCATTGTTCTTAGGTGCAGTGACAGAATTCATAGGATTTCTTTTTTTGGTTTGGTTTTTCGAGACAAGGTTTCTCTGTGTAGCCCTGGCTGTTCTGGAACTCACTCTGTAGACCAGGCTGGCCTCGAACTCAGAAATTTGCCTGCCTCTGCATCCCAAGTGCTGGGATTTCTTAATGTAGGCTACCAGGCTCAAGTTAAATCAAAGGTGTTGTGTGCATGAGTATGTACGCCCAGGGCACTTACTACCCTAGTGTCATGCATTCTGGAAAATGACTTGGGCCTCTTTACACTCAACTCAACACCAATGTTTCCTGTTCTGTATCACTGGGGTGGCAGTGTTTGTCTGGAAAATTGAACAGTGGCCATCTTGGCCCTTGTAAGCTGAGTCACTGTGGCAATTCTCTCAGCAGGTACCCTGCTGGAACACTTAACAGTCTTGATTGACATATCATTATTTAAAAACATTGATCACTCTCAGCTCAGGGACCATATAGACAAATCAGGTAACTCCAGATGGGCAAATCATCTGTCCCCAGCAGATGTTAACTTCGCAAACCCTGCTGGAGCCCATGTGTCAGAGGTGGAAACCCTTGGTGGTAAAAGGCAGAGGGAAACACATGTGGAGAGCCCCCACCATAGCCACAGGTTCTGACTGCAGAATAGGAGCAACTGCTTCTAGAAAGAAACTACTTATGCTGTAGGCACCAATGCTCGACTCTGAAGGTGGCTTGCAAATTTCAGAGTTCATGTGAGAAGGCTGTTATCTCACAGGAACTCTGGCACCAAATCCCAAAGATAGGAATGGAAACCACCATGACCATTCTCAATAATGTGGTAAAACACCGCATTGGTATGGAGCTCCTGACAAAGGTACCCTGGGAGGACAGAGTTATGAAGATGTTCCCTTTGTTTCCTACATGTGAGGACCCAAAGCCCTTGCTGTATAGCTCTTGGGGCTTCTGACAACCCAGGTAAAGTTTGGCTGTGAGAATATCAGGCATCGTTTAAAACTCCAGGTTCTAGGAGAGAGGTTCTCTTCACTGTGATTGTTCTCACTTTTATCTTTCCTGATTCAGATTGTTTGGCTCAGACATTTTGAAGTATGTTTTCATGACTTAAACATGTTATCTCTTGCTACTTCCTGTTCTAAGCACAAATCACTAAGAATATGTCCAAAGCCATTTCTTTGAAATTTATAACATTTATTCATGTGTGTGTGTGTGTGTGTGTGTGTGTGTGTGTGTGTGTGTGTACATGTGTGGATACATGTGTCATTGCAAGCATGAGGAGGTCAGAATACAACTTGCAGAAGTAGATGCTCTCCTTCTACCATGTGGGTCATGAGAATTAAAACCAGGTTGTCAGGCTTAGTGGAAAATGTCTTTTCCCTCTGACTAATTTTCTCTGCCCTCTTGTCTTTTCTTTAAAATTTATAGGTCACAATCCACAAACCCACTTCACAGCCTTTGCTACCTCTGTATTTCCACCTGGGCCTTTACTCTTTAAATCCCACCTGTTATAAAGTATAGACGCTAACATTAGAAAGTGAAGAACATTTCAGAGATTCACGTGCCTACAAGAGACTCACTACCCAGACTTTTGAAACACAGTCAGCTAGAAATGTCAGCTGCTGTCTCATTGATTTTTGTGTCCCATATTCTGAAGAGGCTTCTTATAAACTCCCCAGCTTCTGGGGCCCGGGTGTCTGGCTTAAGAACACTCTTCTTATGGAATCTTTCCCGGAGGACTACCAAGGTCAGTCTTTACCAATCCTACAAGAGTGAAAAGTGTACCTGAGAAGGTTCTCAGCCTGCCTCATTCTTGAATGTCTGATACTTGTTTGAGGTTTCTGTTTAGTTGGTTGAGGACACAGTAGCAAGATGAGAAATTAACCCTAACACATGCATTTTCTTAAATTTTTAAAAATTTTTATTTATTTAATGTATGAATGATCTGCTGCATCTACATCCACAGGTCAAAAGAGGACATCAGATCCCATTACAGATGGTTGTGAGCCACCATGTGGTTGCTGGGAATTGAACTCAGGACCTCTGAAGAGCAGCCAGTGCTCTTAACTACTGAGCCATCTCTCCAGCACACATTTTATCTTGTACTTTTATCAACTCACCAACATCTTACCACTCCATCATTATTGTCTCATGTCCTTCCTGACACAACGTAAGATATGTAGCAGTAATAATGTAATTGGCAATTAAAGTGACTAAAACAATTCAAGAAACTATAGTAAAGTTCATTACGAAAGTCAGCAAACTCCCATTTCCAGAGATTTCCAGCCTGTGATAGAACCTGACCATTTCTTCAGAGATGAAATGTAGCGGCCTTAAAAGTTAAGTCTACCATTGTGGGTTTTTCCTGCGGTGTCCTAGAGAGATGTCTGCAAAGGAGACAGTGCTTGCTGGAGCATAGAGAAGCTCTCAGCACCACTGTGATCGCCCACTAAAATATGCATTCTGACTCTCGGTGCCCAGAGCATATGCACATTCCAGAGCAGGACTGCAAGTTAGCGCAGTCCTCAGCGCTGAGACATGCAGCCGCCCTGGCTTCTGGAGGTCGGAGCAGGGAGAGTCTCGCCATCTTTACAGATCAGCTTTCATGAAGGACTGTGATGTTTAGAACCTGTCCTAGTCACTAACCTAACCTTCTCTAAAGGTCTTCTAAGTGCAACTGCGCATGTGGAGAGATGTCAGATAAAAACACGGCGTATGCCTTCAAGTCCAACAGCGATGGCATCTCTGTGGTGAGAAGACAATTTGGCGTGCCTTTGTTGTTCTTTCTGTACTGGATCTTCCAAAACTAACAGTAACGCCTAACCTTCTGAGCCAACTTGAGCAGTCAACCCGTATTTTAGCAACAGCAACAAAATATTTTTTTATATTAAGAAAAGAGAAAAGTAAATATATGGGAAACATGAAAATACAAACACTCCAGAGAACTCCCAGAGATATGCTGCATATGGAAAAGCCCAGGGACAGGAAGTTCAGCTGCTTTATGTTCTAAGTTATCTGCAGGTTTGGGGATTTTGTTGTTGTTAGGTTGTGTTGGTTTGTGTTGGTTTGTGTTGGTTTGTGTTGGTTTGTGTTGGTTTGTGTTGGGTTGGGTTGGGTTGGGTTGGGTTGGGTTTGGTTGGGTTTGGTTGGGTTTGGTTTGGTTGGGTTTGGTTTGGTTGGGTTTTTTTGTTGTTGTTGTTGTTGTTCTGCCTACTTGTATGTTTTGTTTTAAACTTCAAAATTGATTTTAAAAAAAAATGTCCCTTTCCAAGGCTCAGTCTGAAGGGGACTTGAATTCAATCACTCAGAATCCATGTAAAACTCTGGGTGTGGCAGCATATCCCTGTGATCCCAGCACTGGGGAGGCAGAACCAGAAGGATGCCTGCAACTCACTGACTATCCATCCAGTTTTCCTAAGTCAGTGAGCTCCTGGTTCAGTGAAAAACGTTGTCTTAAACATCAAGGTCAATAGAGAAAGACATCCAATGTCACTTCTGGCTTACACACACACACAGAGCCACATAGGTGTGTGCTCAGGCATAGGCATATCCTATATCCCTCTTCGTTTCCTTTCCTATTCCAGAGAGACTCCACAGTGCATCATCTCTGATCTTCCCACGTACAGTTGTGACATGGAGTTAATGCTCTGTCCTGTGACCTACTGTTCACTTCTTATTGCCTTCCCTACTGCCTGCCTTCTGGCTCAGGCATGGCTCTTCTCTCTTGATTTGCCATCAATAATGCCCTAAGCCTGCAACTGGCTTTTTTTTTTTTCATGACCACCAATCCTAAGACTTTGTTCATTACTTCCCTTGACTTTCTCTTCTGCTGCCCTGAAAATTTTACTGACTTGGTATCAGTCACTCAAATGAGTAGCAAAAAAAAGTCAGCCAATCATCGAAATGTCCAAAATACCCAACTGGGCATTGTTGCAGAGCTGTGGCTTGAAGTTAGGCATCTTTGCCATCTCGCTGAAGGGCTCCTTTTTGGTCTATTTTCTGCACCATGGAACACCATTTCCGCCCCATCTCAGTTCCAAGTTTGTCCACAGTCCATCTTGTGTATTTAGCACCTGTGGCAACCTGTTTTTCTTAAAGCTAGTAGTTCCAGAACCTCTGTATGTGCAGCTGTGGCCATGATGGCAGCCTTTCCATCTGGGGAAGCCCACGTGCTTCCCCATGATTTCTGCATGTCTCTGGGCTGATATGCTATCAGTATCTTCTCCTGAGGGTTTTCTGGTCTTTTTCAGGAGACCAACATTTCATTTTCCATGACTGTTCTTTCATTTGTGGGTCTGAGTGGGGTAGAGTGCCTCTCGGTCACTCTCCCTAGAGTTGGGAGGTCTTATCTCACAGACGTAATCAGTGTGGGCTGATGGTGACATTATCTTAACCACTTTCTGTACACAAGAAGATTGGTTTAAAATACTGGCACTAATGTCCTGTCACTCATAATAAACTATGGCCTTAGTTTCATGTTCTTGGAACAGTTGCCAGGTATTTGGAAGAGATAAGCTCTTTGCCCAAACCAGAACTGTGGGTTGGTGTCATTCTAGAACTCTTCGTTATGTGCTCTTTGCGGTGAATAGTCCTCCCCAGCACAAAGGGATCAGCAACCCCAGCAAGTGAGCCATCTAATCATCTACTCCCTGGCACAGTAACACTCTCAACCTCTCTGTCTCTGTCTCTGTCTCTGTCTCTGTCTCTCTCTCTCTCTCTCTCTCTCTCTCTCTCCTCTCAGCACCCACTCTCTGTATTTCCATCTCTGTCCCTTTGTGGGGACAACCCTGCTATCCCTTCATCTATCCCTTTGACATTGTCCCCTGTCCCTGTCTCTTCTTCCTTGTTAATTTTATCCCTCATTCAGTGAGCCTTCAGTGTACTCATTAATATGCACCCTCCACTCTCTTGATTTGCTCCTCTGGCAAAATAGACTTGCTTAAATTCCCCAAATCTCCATGTAGCTAAATGAGGCTGGCTCCCTCTGGTCCTTGTACTCTGTACTCCTTATGGAATGTCTCCCAGTCCGCCCTCGTGTCTCATTGCCATCTTCCCTGCTTCCAGTTTTTCTTTCTCAGTGATTATGGTGAATGTTCTGTACACCTTTATTTGTCTGTTGTCTGCTTCCTCTCGCCGGGATAAATTACATGTGCTCATATCTAAAATATTTCCTATCACATGATATACATTCAGAAAGTATTAACTGAATAAGTGATGATGTTGCTTCCAGATTTGTTGACAAATGTGAAGTCAGATAGTAGGAAAATGTGTGTGTGTGTGTGTGTGTGTGTGTGTGTGACACAGACAGACAAACAGACAGACAGACAAACAGACAGACAGACACAGAGAGAGTTGTGGAGGCTGGGGAGGTGCTTTTAGACTGAGAAGATGTGTCATCAGGTCATTGGTCCCAGCAGGTGATTTCTTCCAAGATCTTGTTTAAAAGCCCCCACATCACCCTCAAGCACAGAAAGGACCCCCCCCCCTGCAAGCCAGATTCCTTCACATCTCACTGATCAGCTTCTCTCTCTCTGAGGCCACATGCATTTTCTGAAATCCCTGTCCACTTCTACACAGGGCACATTACACATTTCTCTGCCAGCTCTCAAGATGAGACCTACCCCCACCATCCACACTATGTTCCAGGGTCTTCCTTCCTTAACTGCTTGGGCCCATGAAGTTATGGGAGCTAAGGGGATGGTTTTCCCAGTTCTGTCTTTCCCCCATGCTGTGAAACTAGTCAGAACATAGAAGTGTAAGATATGACTTCCACTGAGAAGGTGAACTGTGTCATACCAAGAGAGTCTTGCAGTCAATATGTGTATGTTCTATGCACCCAACAGACAAGGGGGTTAGCAACTGCTTTGATTGATTTTGAGAAGAAAGGGGTGAGCCATGAACAGCTCCCAAACGTGCAAACTTATCCCTGTAGAGGACTAGACGGGGTAAAGGGGCCGCCGCAGCCAAAGCACCATGTGGAAAAGCACAGGAATGTGAATGAGCAGTCAGCATCCGTGGGTGGGGACAGCACACAGCACTCCACGGGGACGCAGGCCACCAAGACACAAAACAACACTCCCAGTTTATGAGGGTAGACTTGGCACTGATGGCCAATCGTGATAAGCAAATATGCTTAACTGAGGAGTGGCATGATTCAGTCTACAGAGTTCATCTTGGGTTGCTCCCTATCTCCAGCTAGGCCATGCTTTTCAAGCTTAATTACTGTCTTGCCATCTCATAGACATCACAGGGGTTAACAGCAACGCTTTTTGAAATGAAGCTGTTTGTTCTTAATACTTGAAATGTCAAGGATTTTTGCCAAAGTGTGATCTGGGGGAGCCATGGCAGATGAATATTCTAAGTATTTATTCAAGTGCAGTCCTCAACCTGCATGTCATAGATGGGGTCAACCTGCATGTCATAGATGGGGTCCTAGAAGAGTAAGGTTAACATGGCTCAAGTATAATGAGGTTGAAAGTAAACTATCAGGAAAGAGGGAGAATTTTCTAAGTCACAATTCTGTATGACCCAATGCATGTACCTATATAGTACCTATACCCATATAGTTCAGATACTAAATCTATATGAACCAATGCTACCATACAAGCATGTTGCTTAGAACAAATCATCTCAACCAAGTATATCGTATAAAATAAAAGTATCACAACCAAGTAGTCACATATATCACACCATAACAAAATTCAGGGCATGGGGAGTTAGCTTGCCTAACGTGCATGAAGTCCTGGGTTCCATTCCCAGCATCACATGAACTGAGTGTGGTGGTGCACAGGTGTAACCCCAGCCCTTAGAAGGTGGAGTTGGTGGGTAAAGAAGCTTGAAGCAAGCCTAGAGTACACAAAACTTTAAGGACATTGAAATGGCATACACACACACACACACACACACACACACACACACACAGAGTGCAGATACATACATATGAATACAATGTATTCTAATTCTAATCCAGGGTTTCTTGTCCTTTATGAGGAGTTATCATCATGATTCCTTGGCTTGTGCCCAACCCTACACAGCCTCCTACTTAGATAACATCACCTATGCTCTTCGGGGAGAAGAGGTTTGGCAGAGTAGTGAACCGCTTTGGTGGAGCCCAGTTTAGGCACAAATGTACGTATGCACCCTGGGTCTCTACACAGGCCAAGCCCTGAACAGAAAGGTCACTGTCTTTCCAAACTCTCCTCCAAACATCAGTGTGCTTGTTTCCAAAAGACAAATAAAAATATCCAGGCTCCAAAGAAGATCTGGACCGGTCCTGGAATGAATAGGAGATGGGAGAAGCCAAGGCGATCTCAGCATACTGTATCTCAAAGCCACTGTGTCCCATCAGCAGCCACCGAGGGATCCCTCAAATTTGATCCGTCTGTAGAAATTCTTGAGCTTTAAGGCTTCTTCCTCAAATGCTTTAATCGTTTTCCTTTTAAAACTTTCCTCTGTCTACTCAGACATGTTTTGTTTTGTTTTGTTTTGTTTCCTGCTAGGAAATCAAAGCTAAGTTAGTACTTTTCCAAATGGAGAGAAATACCTTCTAAGATGAACTCAGCCTGTTTATTCATATTAGAAAACAAGCAATCCACCATGGGACTTCGGGTGTAAAGTAGAAGATATTCTCTATTTGAGATGAACATTTTATTGTTCTGGGCTTGCTTTGGGGGTGCTAATTTTGATTTTTTGAGAAAGGCTGTCCTAGATTGGACCTTCTACTTTTATGGTTAATTGTTAGCAAAGTAACACTTGCACAGAGTGAACACATAATAATAAAATACCCGTGACGTGGAAATCTGGGGACTAAAGCACACTCCTCCTGGCTGCTCCTTCCCAGGTTCTGCTCCAGGGGGAAGCCAGCTTCACCCCCAGGACAGCCACTTTACCTCCATTATAGATAAATCCTCAGAGAGGGTGAGATGTGATGAGCCACTCTGCCTTTCATGAGAGGGTGTTGACAGGTCCCTGTGCAGCTCTTGTGTGTGTATTCAGTTTCTGTAAGTTCAAGACTGGAAGAGCCATGACATGTCTGGAAGTCAACATTCCACACTGCTCCACACCCTACTTCATCTGACTCTTTCATTCCTTCAGTCCCTTTCTCCATAATGTTCCTCGAGCCTTGGAGGGAGTGATATAGATGTTCTATTTATGGCGGAATGTTTAACAGTTACATATTCTCTCTATTTGACTCATTATAAGCCTCTGCCGTCATGTCTGATCAAAGGTGACAGCAAAAAGAAAAAAAAATTCTATAAGCATAAAGTTGGTTGTCTGTTAGGCAGCATCGTGTCCATTTGACAAAACAATAGCAGTAGTTTTCCTATCAGGAGCCGTTATCTCTCAAGTCAAAGCTTAAGGCTAGCTTTACAGCTACAGTTATGAGTTCTTTCCTCTGGAGTGGGCATAAAACCCAACCAGAATACAGCTGGCTACCACCATACCAGATATGCTTCTGTGATAACAGTGGGCCCATCCTGCCTGACCAGTCAATATTACTATACTCAGGATCAACAGCTGAGGAAGTGATGGCATGCTCAGCCCTTTGACCCTATGACATGACAGTACAACCAAGCTGGCAAACAAAGCTTCAAAAATGTCTCATGATATATTAAGTGCACTTATGACTTTGCATTGGGTCGCATGCAGCTTACAGACTGTGGGCTGGACATGCCTGTGTACCTAGAGTGTCTCAAGAAGCTCAGAGGCCTTAGTCCTAGTCAACAAACAGAAGGTCTCCTTAGCAGCTGACCAGGGCAAATGAGCACATAGGTACATTTTAAAGGATTAAAGAGCATTATTTAAAGTATTTTCTGAAAGACCTAAGGAACCAGAATCCCCAGAAATCCACACCTTAGTTTTGGATTTTCTACTGCTTCGTGCATTCAAGGAAGTTTTTGTTAGGATTTATTGATTCCCGAAAACAGTGTCAGTAACATGGTAGATTTTCTTTTAATGAACCCAATAGTACACGAGCTTTCTTTATCTCTTAAGAAAAAACAATCTCAAACAATAGATGATAAAGCCAATAGTGTTTCACAAGGAGAGCTAGGGAGGTAGGAGAAAGCAGCTACTGCCCTCCTCCCAGACTAACCTGTGCAGGCCAGGGAAATGAGAAAAGAACAACATACCGACTCTTTGTACTACCAAATCCACATATCCCGTTAAGAGTGGCAATCTCTGGTGAAGATGTGGGAAAAGAGGACCTTTACCCACGGCTAGTGAGAATCTAAACTAGTTCACCCGTATGGAGATGGGTAGGTACCGAGGTTTGTCAACAATTAGAAACAGAACTACAGGTGTACCAATTTTGAGAGTAGTATACCCCAAAGATCGCATGTCCCACCACACATGGGCTTGCAGGTCCACATCTACTGCTTCATGGTTCCATATACCAAGGAAATGGGAAAGATGGGTGGATCCTGACAAGGCGGTGCACGCTGGAATCATATCACATGTGCACACAGACATTATGGTCAGCTGTGAGGAAAACTGAAATCACGAAAATGGCAGGGAATCGATGGATCTAGAAAGTATTCTCTTAACCAAAGCAACAGGCTCAGAAAGAAAAACATCTAATGTTTTTTCTCATATATGGACCCCAGCTTATAATGTTCATAAGTCTATATGCATGTGTGTGTGCGGGGGAGGGGGGTGCGTATGGATATAGACCATGAAACTAGGAAGGAGCTCAGGAGAAGAGATTTGGGGGAAATGGAAAGACCTATAGGACACAGGAGATGTGATAGCAGAAAGTGGGGGATGGGTGGGAGCAGACAGAAGAGTACTCGGAGACGGAGGTGACAGAGGGTGAGTAAGAAGGGACACAGAATCAACAAAACAACATTTGATTGAAAAATCCATAGTAAAAAGTATGCCAGTTAGAAGGGGAAACAAAATACTCACAAGAGGAAATATGGAGACAGTATGGAGCAGAGACTGAAGGAAAGGCCATCCAGAGACTGCCCAACCTGGGGGGATCCATCCCATATACAGTCACCAAACCCGGACACTATTGTGGATGCCAGAAAGTACTTGCTGACAGGAGACTGATATGGCTGTCTCCTGAGAGGCTCTGCCAGAGTCTGACAAATACAGAGGTGGATGCTCGCAGCTAGCCATTGGACTGAGCTTGGGGGTCCCTGATGGAGGATTTGGAGAAGGGATTGAAGAAGCTGAGAGGGTTTGCACCTCCATGGGGGGAGTCCAGACACACCCCCCCCATCCAGGGCTCCCAGGGACTGGACCACCAACCAAAGAGTACACATGGAAGGACCCATGGCTCCAGCCTCATATGTTAGACATCAGTGGGAGGAGCAGCCCTTGGGCCTGACAGTGTTTGATGCCCCAGTGTAGGGGAATGCCGGGGCAGGAAGGCAGGAGTGAGTGGGGAGTACCCTCGGCACAGGAATGAACGGTGGGATAGGGGGGTCTCTGAAGGGGAGACCTGGAAAGGGGAAAACATTTGAAAAAAGAAATTTTTAAAAATTAAAACTTAAAAAAAGAAAATCTTACAATGTTTTAGGGGAAAGAGAAGCTGGAGTCCACAGTAACAACATACACCTCACCCCTTGCAATAACACTAGGCGGGACGAGCGCTTTTTTTTTTTTTTTTTTTTTTTTTACCAAAGTGTGGGCGAACTCAGATTGCTACCTTCTTTGTCAGAATCAGTCATCTGCATGCTTGCTGTCAACCAGAAAATCCAAAGCGGGTGCCTGGGTTAGCTGTCTAGACGAGAGCTATCTCCCCAGGCAGGAGCTGAAAGATGGGAAGTGTGGCGGCTTCCGTGGCAATGGCTGTGGGTGAGGCAGCCAGCCACTCGCTAGGTCCTTCTTTGCCCAAGGGCAAGCTGCCAAGGCTCCGGGTCACTGGGTGGAGGCCAGGCTGCGGAGAACAGCTGGTAGGGCCTGTCTGGCACCGCTCGGCTTGGACTTGCTCAGCTCTTCTTTTCACAAAGACCATTGCCTCGGGCCACTGGCCGGGCACAGAGACTGGCACGGTCAATCATTTTAATGCAAAATCAACAGCCCTGCTCAGTAGAGTGTGAACCAGCTTCGAAGATGCCAACTTCCCCTCACACTGACCCAGGCTAGCTGGATGCTCGGAGAGACGGAGGGGGCAGGAGGCCACCTCCATATCATGAGCCAGCAGAAATGAGGTATGCTGTGGTCAGAGATGAGAAGGAGGATCTGAAATTTCTTTTCTATTAATGAAAAGGAAAAATGTCCATCCTGAACGCGCCCAATCTCGTCTGATCTCGGAAGCTAAGTAGGGTCGGGCCTGGTTAGTACTTGGATGGGAGACCGTCTTGGAATACCGGGTGCTGTAGGCTTAAAAATTTTTTTAAAAGGATGTGTAAATCTCTCGGGCCTTTCAATAAACAGTAAGAATGTATGCACATTCTCATTAGATCTCTTGTTTATTAGTTTGTCCCTTTTGTGTATGATTGTGTGGGTGGATGACACATGTATGCCTGTGCTGGCAGAGGACAGAAGAGAGTATCTCTTGGAGATCTCCTGGAGCTAGAGTTCCGAGTGGTTGTAAGATGTTCGGCATGGATGCCAAGGACAAAACTCAAATCCTCTAGCAGAGCAGCATGGACTCTTAACCTCTCAGCCATCTCTCCAGCCCCAAATACTTACTCATTTTAACTATGTATAGGTGGAGTGTGTATGTGTTAGAAGCGTGGCTTGAGTCCAGACAGACCTACACCAGGCCAAACAGTTCCACATGAGGTTTATTGTAGGAGAAAAGGGCAAAGGTGGCGGCAAAGGAGAAGGGGGAGGGAGAGACCGGGGAGGGGGGTGGGCAGTGTCAAAGGGGGGTCTGCCTTTTATTTGGGTAGTGGCCTAGCTGCTTACAGGTAAATGTGGGACGTGAGCCTAGTGGATTCTGGGAATGTGTGGCAGTTGCCTTGTGCGGGATGGGGGGCGGGTTTCCTGTCACCGATGTATGATGTCACTGGGTTCAGAAGCTGATCTGCAGTACTGATGTTAATACAGTGGAAGTTGAAGCTGAGACCACCTAGGCAACAGCCGAGAAGTAATTGATACTTGTTCGGGCACTTTGCCACCTATCAGTATGAGCGTCAAATATCACAGAGATTTCTTTTTTATTAATTAATTAATTTGTTTATTTTACATCCCAATCAGATCTTCCCCTCCCTCTCTCCTTCCAGTCCCTCCCTCTCATCAGCCCTTACACTATGCCCCCCTCCCTTTCTCCTCAGAGAAGGGGAGACCTCCCATGAATATCAAAATTCTTGCTTGCCATATCAGTTGTAGTAGGACTGGTCACATCTTCTTCTACTGAGGCTAGACAAAGCTGTCCTTAGGGGAAAGGGATCCAAAGGCAGGCAACAGAGTCAGAGATAGCCCCTGCTCCTGCTGTTAGAGGTCCCATGTGAGGACCAAGCTGTTCATCGGTTACGTATGTTACCACAGAGATTTCTAAAAGATTTTAATAAAAGCAATTTATTAAATAAATAAAATTGTATAGTATCTGCACTCGTGTACAAATAACTGTCAGTTAATCAACTAACATACTTGGTGTGCTCTAAGGATACTGGTAACAGATGCTATAATTCAGTTGTGGAATTAACAAAGAATTTTAGTCTCATCTTTATTCTAGAAGTCAAGGCCAGTTCTCTGGCACAGGATAAACTTGGGAGGAAATGTCTGGGGGCGGGGGAGGACATGGCCAGTTTAGACCGACTGAGGATAAGACCAGACAGTCACATGGCTGTCCTTTGGCACACAGTCTTCTGTAGAAGAGAGAGAGGGGAAGTCCCCAATGCCTGAGTCTTTCTTTACTGAGTGCACAGTTTTCTACAGGCCGCCGTTGACTGATCCCTCTTCCTCTATGCAAACCACCACAAGGCGAATCTTCTTTCTTTTATTCTTTGAGGTCGTAACATAACTGTATCATATCCAGCTTCAGTGTCCTCTCTCCAAACCTTCCCATATGCCTTTTCTTGCTCTCTTAGAAATTCATAGCCTCTCTGTTCACTAATTGCTACGTGCCCCAAGACAAATCCTAATACTCTCGACTGAGGCAACTAGGAAACACTTGCCAGCTGACCCAGAGCTCCAGTTAGAACCGGAACTGATAGCCCGCAGGACATACATGTGGCCAATGAAGTTCTAAATCATCCGGATTCTCCACAGTGAATGCTTCTCTTGCTTTCTGAGGCCATCAAAAGAATGATTCGCCCAGGTGAATGATTTAATATTCAAACATGCCACAACATAACTCTGGCAGCTTTCTGATTCCAAGGGAGAGAAAGAGTGTTACTGAGACCTTCCTGTTTTTAACCTCCTTGAGGTTCAATATGAGGCCACTAAGGAGTACTTTGCTGTTGAAAAGGAAAAATCATAAAAACGTTGCATGAGAAATAACCATCGCTTGTGTTGGTTTAATGATGGCCTCTGGCCATAGGGCTTTTTAAGGACTTAACTTCTGAATAATAATTAATGGGCTGTATCATTAACGTGGTCATGGTATGTTGACAATAGGTTCAAAATATTCAAAGAAACTATGGCCTCGGCATCCTTTAGTCCAATAATCTAATGATTCATTGATGGAAACGTACTTGCAAATTTTAAATTGTGTTTAAGGAAAAATGCCAAAAGTGAAAAGACTTTATAGCTTGCATGCAAGATCACCGCTGGGGGGGGGGGGGCATGCCAGGCCCTCTCCATCACACAGGCTCCTGAAGAGCTGCCACAGAGCTGCCTTTACTGTAATGTTGAGTTCACCCAGTGAAGTGGAGAATCCAGTAGTCAGCAGACTATCACGTATTCTGAAGTCCCAACCAGCATGATAGTACAGACACGGGCAGACACACCCTAACTGTTTGGCTGATTCCGGAGTAGATCTGATAACCCAGGCAGAGAAAGAGAGAAAGAGAGAGAGAGAGAGAGAGAGAGAGAGAGAGAGAGAGAGAGAGAGAGAGAGCTGTTGGCCCAGCTGTGGAGGCACAGCCACAAGCAGACAAAAATAGGGCAGACACATGAAGCGTGGCTACAGTGGGCTCATGCAAAATGCCTGTCCATTGAGTTGGCTCCCAGAAAGCCTCTCCACACCTTCTAGTCAGCAAGTCAGTTGAGACTCTGTGCTTTCATTACAGAGCAACACGTACATATCCATCTATGAGTGTTAGGATGACGAAGAGTTCATTATTCCTACTCTAATTTCTGCCTGTAGCGTGCAGGGATGTAATGAACTACGTTAATTAGATGGCGAGGAACAACTTGGTTAAATGAGTGGATTAAAATATATATTTCTATGAAAACAGTATAGAAAGAAAGAATGAAAATAAAATCGAAGGCTAGAAGAGTGGCTCAGTCCTAGAACTCAAGACTCTAGTACCATCCACAACACGGTAACACAACAATAATAGTTATCATTAATATTGTTTATATAACATTATTTATGTAATAATTTTGTAGTTGAAAGAAAGTTGCTCTTCCAAAAGATGTGTCTGAAACAGTTTTTTTTTTAGTTAAAAAAAAAAACATATCAATTGAGATTAAATCATAAGCCTGAAGAGATGTCTCAGCAGTTTGGAGCACATTTTATTTTCCCAGGGGACCCAAGTTCAGCTTCTGACACTCATGTTGGGGATTCATAGCCACCTGTAACTCTAACTTTAGGGAGTACTTTTTTGGCCTCTGAAGGTACCTGCACACACGTAGCATACATATACATACACATATATACATATATGTGTACATATATACATATATAGAAGTGTCTTTTTTTAAGTGATGATATCTCTACTGTAAAATCAAAGATCTCCTACATAGCAAATGGCTTTGAACATCTACCATCATTAAGAACCTTAAATAGAGGCTGGAGAGATGGTTCAGTGGTTAAGAGCACTGGCTGTTGCTCTTCCAGAGGTCCTGAGTTCAATTTTCAGTAACCACATGGTGGCTCACAACGATCTGTAATGGGATCTGATGCCCTCTTCTGGCATGCAAGTGTATACACGCAGATGGAACACTCTATCCATAAAATAAATAAATAAGACTTTAAAAAAAAAAAAAAAAAAAGAACCTTAAATAATGCAACAATCTTCTAATAAGCAATATGCTAAATAAAGTAAGTATTCGTTTTGGTTTCTTACTTTTAATACTGGAATTAAATAAAAATATATATATATGCTCATTTGGAGGTGGCCTGCATTCAGTCTGGTTTTGAGTGATGTGTGTGTGTCTGACTGACTGTCTGACTGTCTGTCTGTCTGTCTGTCTGTCGTATGTAGAGGTAAAGACAGAAAGAGGGGGAGAACAACAGAGCCAAAGGAAAATGAAGTGTGTGTGAAGATTACATCAACAGCAGTTAAACTTAAATGAGACAATGTAAGACCATTTACTGGACTGCCTTTCAACTCTCAAGAGGTCTTACTGCTTTGCTAAAACTCTCTCAGTCCAAGCAACTAACAAATAATTCAGTCTGTGTCAGTCTTAACAGGTTAAAGTTGCCAAAGGCTCTGTCTTCACCTTAATCATAATTGTCTATAAACCACACAGACCTGGAGCAAGCTCCTTGGTTCAGAGCAGAAACCATAGCTTCCATCCAATGAGCCTAGCATTTGTGCAGGACATGTGGCACAATTAGGACACTGACATGAATGACACTGGGAAGTTCCTTCTCTCCGGGAACATATAGCCATCAGAAAAATATACATTAAACATGACAGGAAACTATAGAAGCTTCGTGAGAGTGGATACCAGAAGAGTTGTGGTCTAGACCAAAGAAGTTCAGCATGGATGCATGTGCTCAAGCTGGAGTCGGAAGGTTTCCAGAGTGGACGCTGAACAGCTCTTACGCAAAACAAATAGATGATGAATGGATAGATAATAGATAGATAGATAGATAGATAGATAGATAGATAGATAGATAGATAGATGATAGATAGATAGATAGAATAAACAAAATAAAATTGAATTAAGCCGGCCTTGTGGCCCGATTTAATAGGCTCAGGTTTATAGGAGGGCCAATATGTCCCCTCCCCTTTCCCTAAATGAGATACTCAGGATCGAGGCATCTATGGCTAGAGAGAGGCAGAACTTCTTGCTATTGATGGAGGACAGGGGCCAGGGCCCCCTGGCATACCCTACTTGAGGACAGTGGCTTGGAAACTCCAAGCATATGAGGTCAAGTTCATTCAGAGATAGGGTTCTCAGCCGTGAGGAAGAAATTACTAGCAATGAAGCGGTCTTGATGAAAGAGATAGTCCCAAGGTTTCTGATTCAGCTAGTCATGGGGCAGAGATGGGAATCTGCCCTCCTGACAGCGTGCCAGATGACAAGGGCATTCAGGCAACCCATTCCTGAGAAGAGTGCAGTTAAATACTTGACTGATAGGAATATAGACAGTTAAAACACTTAGGAAGGCAAGGTTGAAATAATTAGGACCGGTCCTTATCACTACAGACGCCTGTGACCTGGAGACTGGGTGCCTCAGCCAGGTGCTTCCCATCAACCCAGATCACAATGCATGAATGGGGTAAGGGCAGGAAGTGTGAAAACTGTCGCTCACCCTCTTCTGTGAATGGCAGAAAACCCTCCTGTCCTCACCTAAGCAAATACATTCAGTTAATTAGATTTTAAGACTTTTTTTTCCTTTCAGTTGCACAAATAGAATTCTCTGTTTTCTTTCAAATTTCCCTACCAGTCTCCTCGTGAGATCATCAATTACCAATTGATATTGTCAATTACCAATTATATTTTCCTATAGAAGCAAACTAATTGTCAGTTAGTATTGACTGAAGGAAAATATTCATGTATGACCGTAGAATATATCAGGTGTATAAAAGTACATATTAAAAAGTACATACTATAAAATATATATATATAAAGTAGTTATATATATATAAAATATAAATAATATTTATATTTATATATAAATATATAAATATATATATATAAATAGTTGTAAGTAGTATGTACTTTATATACATATATAAAGTACATACTACTTACAACTATTTTTCTCCTTGTTTTTCTGTAGACAGCTACTATTTTTTAGAGTCGATTTGTATGTGCCAAATTAACTAGACTAGATAGAAGTTCCCTAACTCAGTGATGTGCTTCATTTTTTACAAAAGAAACATCATTCTGATACCAGCATATAGACATACAACAGACATCAACGTCTTTTGCTTTTGCTTTTGCTTTTTCAAGACAGGGTTTCTCTGTGTGCCCTGGCTGTCCTGGAACTCACTCTGTAGACCAGGCTGTCCTCAAACTCAGAAACCCGCCTGCCTCTGCCTCCAAAGTGCTGGGATTAAAGGTGTGCACCACCACTGCCCAGCATCTGGACATTAATATTCTTATACCAGTCTTGAATGCTATTTCAGGGAAGCAAAGCTTAGACCCACATGTAGAGAATGATGCGCATTCAACTGTAACGTATGAGATACGGTGCACACAGGTAAGCCAGGTGTAAATATGCATTGAACCCAAGTCTATCTGTCTGTCTCTCTGTCTCTGTCTCTCTGTCTCTCTGTCTCTGTCTCTGTCTCTGTCTCTCTCTCTCTCTCTCTCTCTCTTTCACACACACACACACACACACACACACACACACACACACATTCTGCTGAACCTAAAAATATGCCAACTAACGTTAAGCCACTTCTCACCTGCAACAATGGCAGTCTCATAGTTCACCTTTTTGTTATCATGGAAAAGGGAGAGGGTTGACCAACTTCACTTTTTCCACAACTAAACTGCCTAACTTCCTAAGTCTGGTTTAAAAAAAAAAAGTGACACTTCTATGTCATTTGACATTTCTTCTATGATGTTTTTCTCTATTCATTTTCACTGAAGTACTGCCATAATGTCATGCGGATCATGGTTTGGGTGTCCAAGGTTCAAAGCACAGAAAACAGTTCGCTATCCACCGACTGTCCTCTTCTGTTCTTCCCAGGGCTGTGTCTGCAAAGGCAAAGGACAATGCCTCTGTGCGGGGACCAAAGGAGAGAAGGTAAGAAGAGAACTTCCCGCCGCCTCTTCACAGATGCCTGAGTCGGTCACACTTCGCCCTTCCGTAGTGGAGATCATCATCCAGTCCCCTAAATCCACCTTTAAAGTAATTGTATATAAACATTAACCTTAAACCATGTTGAAAGCCTTCTAGGAAAGCTTCAGCTCCTCTGACTACCTTGTGTAAATACTGGCAGCCAGACTGTAACTCTCTTGGCTGAATAAGTAGCAAGTTGGCAGAAAAAGAACATTTTTATGAAAGCCTCCCTGGCATACTCTATATTTATAATGTTGCTAAACATGAGAGAAGAAATTAAAACAACTTGATTCTCTCGCTTCGATGTAAACATTGAAATCCGCAGACGCTGTGCCGCTGCACTGGAACAAGACCGCCCCCTGGTGGCGAAATTGGCAGGAGCCCCGTTGAAACAAAAATTCAACGCTCCATTGCAGAACTCAAGGAAAAAAAAGAAGGCTGGGAAATCTCATCAGTTCGCTCCATTAACTCACAATTTATGACAATTAAGGCAGAGACAGAGCTAAAGTAGTTTTTGTTTGTTTGCAAATCTCTTCTTCCTCGGAGGTATTAATTAATCGTTCAACAATATGAAAAGTCACTATGAAAATTACTTCAAAGAAAGCACATTTTGAGTTATCTAAATAAGACATTTATATATGTTTACATGATAATTTCAATACTTATTTTATCTTTAGACAATATATGTATATATGTATAACTCCCCTGCCCACCTAAGCTGTGAGTGAATGTAGTGTGTTTATATTTACACTGGAGTGTCTCTCTTTGTACTAGAACTTGTATTCAGGCATATGTTCAGTCCCAGTTCTATGCATGATGCAATTTAAAACGTGAGAGTAACTAAGTGGTGAGAAGGCTCTAGTAAATCTCTTGTTTTTCTGTTTATTGGGTGTGCTTGACTTATACAAGTGTAAAGTAGCAGACTTTTGATCTTTTCTGTTGGTTTATTATTTATTATCTGTCTGTCTATCTATCTATCTATCTATCTATCTATCTATCTATCTATCTATTGTATTTGCCCATTGTAACTAACTAGTGGCCTTGAGTGTTGAAGATTATTCCCTTTATTCTGGTTCAAGAGGATGTTTTTGTTGGTGAAACTCTATTTCACTCACTTCTACCAGGCGCTTCCCCATGGCATCATCTAAGATCATTTCACTCAGACTTTCTGCTATGTTGCCCTTAGTGTCTCTCCTGAAACTCCTATGAAAACAGCTGGTTGAGGAACTAATTCCCTTACAACAAGAACGCTTTTGAGTTCACACCTTCATGATATTCTATTTTCCTTCCATCATTACTAAAAACTCAAAATGCACCTTACTCCTCATCTTCACCATCTCCACCCCTTAATAAACACATCCCACTAATCTTAACTTTGTAGCAAAACTTCCCTTTCAATTCTTGGTCCCTGTCCTTCTAACCTCTATCCTGAGTAGGTCTACTGTCTGGCAAAAGTCTCTAAAGGACGTGGGCTTCACTCTAAAGCCTGTGCACATACGTTAGTAGACAGTGGCTACCCTTGGAGCTGAGTGCTAACTAGTGACCCCTTGATGCTAGGGAAGAGCGTCGTTGAGAGGAGAAGGCTGTGCTGGGGCGGTGGGTGTTGCTGGATAACTGTCGCTTCTTGCTTTTTGGTTTTAACAGGGGGAGAAAGGCTTTCCTGGTTCCCCTGGATTTCCTGGACAGAAAGGATTTCCAGGTCCTGAAGGCTTGCCTGGACCACAGGGAGCCAAGGTATGTCGGCCTGCAAGCTTGGTAAATCCTCTGCCCACCTAACCCATCTCCATGCTCACCACATCGGCCACTGAGATCGTATAGAGAATCTCCCATCTGGCAGATATAAAACAAATTCTTGGTTTCCTGTCCTAGGTAAGCTTTCACCCAGCTCACCATCCCCCAGGCCCTGTGTAGTTTCTGCCTATGAGTCTAGCCAAACTTCTCTTACATGGGAAGAGGGGGTCTTTTGCCCTTTCACCTCTGCCCTGACCCCTGGGATCTTGGAACCCCTTTGGTGTTGGCTTACCTATCTCAGTACTGAAACATACAAGGTTTGCTGGCATACAACTCCATCTAGATTTTTTTTAGGTCCCCAAACTAAAGGATTTTTATCTTCTCCTTGTCTTTTGGTCAGGTTCTTGAAAGAGCAGTTAGTGTGGTACCTGTGGGTCTCCCGCTTCTCTCCCCTTAGCCAGAGCCACTTTGCCTTTGGCTTTCTTCCCTGAAAACAATCCTGCAAGTTTCACCGGTGACCTCCAAATGACCACTGTGACGTGTGGTTTTTGGTCCTTTCCTGACATGAACCTCTGCTTTACTTCAAATTGTGTGGATCTGTCTGCCTTTTTTTTTTTTTTTTTTTTTGGAAGTCCTCTATCCCTGATTCTATTTCTGTCTCCCCATCCACCCGTTCCTTTGTGGGGTCTGTTGAGCATCGGGCTCCTGTGGTTTGTAGCAGAGCCTGCCAGACTTCACACCTGTCATGCATCTTTATCCTAAAGGCTGTGATACTCCAAGGCCCTGGCTTCAGTAAATCCCCCAAGAGGATTTACTAAATAACTGAGAACCACTAGATCTACATACTATTCCTTCTGACTGGGGACATTAGCTAGCCAGACACCTGCCTGGGCTGTCAGGCACACAAACTCACTCCCCTGACTACTGGCCTCCAATAAGCTGTGAACTAATAAGCTATAAAAGATAATTATAATTGATCTCTGTGGAGTCTTTTAAAATCCATTACTGTATTGATATATACATTAGAATAATACATAGAACACTTAAATGATGTATTTTCTGCCTGCCAAGCGCTGGCCCAATCATTCCTCCTGGCATTTCAGTTTATCCTCACTTTGGCCGCTTGATGCCAGTACACAGAACTCAAGAGGGCTTTTGTGTTTAACACTTTATTGTTAAGGATGCACATGAACAGACAGGCAAGAACACAGGATGCACTGATGATCCTATAGCAGACACCTCCATGCCCTGGAAGTGAAGCGTCTCACTCTCCAGGCACATGGGGACCCCTCAGCCCAAAGCTCTCTCCAATCACCTTAAGGCTGGGGATACTTGCAGAGCTTTCCTCTAGGAGACAGGATCCACTCCTAAGCCAACCTCTCGCTCCCCTGCTCCTTAGACAATGGGCTTGCAGCTGGAATTTTAAGCTTCTAATCAGGGTTTGGCTTTTCTGGTGACCAGCTCCCCGCCCAGCCAAGAGTCCATCAAAAACCCCTTCATCAAAAGATGGGTCTCTTGGTGTGATGAGGAATTCCAAGGGATTTGGGAACTTATAGGACTCAAATATTAGGACGAGAGAAAATCCTTGTGCCCTGATCTTTCTGGGAGAGTGGAGGAGCTTAGGGGCAATAAAAGAAGTTCTGAAGACAGAACCAAGAATCTGTTTGCTGCGCCACAGTAACTAAACCTGTACTTGGGGTTTGCAAAGCAAGTCTGATTCCCTGGTGTTCTCCATCTCTATCTCACCCATGGCAGTGCCCTCTCTCCTTCTCTTCTTCTGAGGCTAACGTAGAAACAGCTGGGATAGGGAGACGGCTCAGAAGGTAAAGTGTGTTTGCTGCACAAGCGTCAGGGCCTGAGTTCAGATCCCCAGCACCTGTGCAAAAGCCAGGCACAGCACTGAGCCTCTGTAACCCTGGGGATGGGAACAGGGAGACAGATGAGTCCTGGAGCTCGTGGCCAGCCAGCCTGAGTCAATAAACTCCCAATTCAGTAAAAGACTCTGTTTGAAAGCATAAGGTGGAGAGCGATAGAGGAAGACACCCCACCACACACCCCACCAAATCTGGTTTCCACAGGCACACATACATAAAACACACACACACACACATACACACACACTCAGATTGTGGGCTGATACTGAATTTTCCATTGAATGCTTTCAAGAACTGGGCTTGGATTTCCCTTCATTTCACTGGTGAAGGATCTCTGCCATGGGAAACCTGCAGGTAGATTAACTGAGAACTCTTATTTTTTCTTTTAAGACAGGGTTTCTCTGTGTAGTCCAGACTGGCCTTGAACTCACAGAGATCCGCCTGCCTCTGCCTCTAGAGTGCTGGGACTAAAGGCATAAGCCACCAAGGCCCAGCAAGGACTCCTCCTCCATATTATTCTCTATACTTTACTCTGCTTGCTTGCCCTCAGTGCCTCTTTAGGAATACCAGTTGCAATGGTAATTGTCATCTCCACAGTGCTTCATGAGGATTGCACGATGTGCAAATATTTCAACGCAGAAAATACCTGTTATTTTCAAGCATAGCTTATAGATACAGCTCCAAAGGAGTATCTGACCAAAGGCAAAACACAGAGACCATTAAAAACTTGACAAAATATTTTTCAGATTTATAAGCTTCCGTTCTACGTAATATTTTCTGCACAAGAATATTTACAATGGGGAAGTAAATCCTGAAAACCCCATCTTCTTGTCTGCTCTCTGTGTAACACAAAACAGCTATCACAAAAAATTAGGCCGGGCGTGGTGCCGCACGCCTTTAATCCCAGCACTTGGGAGGCAGAGGCAGGCGGATTTCTGAGTTCGAGGCCAGCCAGGTCTACAAAGTGAGTTCCAGGACAGCCAGGGCTATACAGAGAAACCCTGTCTCGAAAAGCCAAAAAAAAAAAAAAAAAAAAAAAAAAGCTCTCTCACGGGGGGAGGGGGGACGGGAGGAGGGGGGACGGGGAAAGACAGCCTTGAACATGACCTTGTACCCAGGAATTCCACTTCAGAAGGGAATGGCTCACTTTGGCCTTGACAGTCCAATCTCAGAAGACTCTATAACAGCCTTTCCAAGAGAAAAGAAGAGAAGAGAAGAGAAGAGAAGAGAAGAGAAGAGAAGAGAAGAGAAGAGAAGAG
>LR749641.1:539212-830098 GCA_902729485.2 Mus minutoides | reverse complement strand
TTGGTTCAGTAGGTAAACAAATATAATAATGTAAATAAATATTATATAATTTGATCCACGGGATACTCTTTTTTTTTTTTTTTTTGCATCCTCGGCCTACGCTTTATTGTTAAAAACATATACACACAGGTATAGAGATCCAACTCACATAAGAGTGCCTTTCCCAAGGGATTGAATTTCTTCCCTGTTCCCCCAAGATGCGTAGATTAAGAAGCTGCCTTTTGGAATGCTTCAAATATTCAGTGACGTTCTTTCAACCTCACCTTGTACACCCTTGGCACCAATGACACAACAGAAGGGACACAGAAAACCAACCAACAGCAACCCTGCCCTTGAAGGGCAGGAAACAGGCTATCAAGTAGACTATTTGAATATTCTCCATCTTTTTCATCCCATAATGGGTGGATTTAAGGTTAGTTCCCAGGCTAGTACTATTGTTTAAGGGTTGATGACATATGGAGAGAATGCTTGTCTGATCTTTGAGATTGGGGGTGCTGGTGCCAGGGATCAGATCCAGGGCCCACGTCCTCTCCAGAGCTACCTCACAAACACAAAACCACATTTTAATTAAGGATATAGCACAGCTTCCCCAGAGGTGACGAAAATGTTTTGAAAATCAAAACTAGTCATAACTACATCCTGACCTTAAAGAGTTTAGAAGTCTGAGCTCTACCAAATACCATATGATGTTTGGTTTTCCTGTTTTCAATTTACCCTCTTGGATGATTAGGGACAGGGTTTAGAAGAACACTGACCTTACACCTTTATTGGCTGGCAGGTGTAACAGTAACTGACAAAGTAGATTCCTACCGGGGATACACAAAGGATACTTCTTCGGTTAAAGGTTAGAGCAGTATTAATGTGAGATCATGTATAAAATCAGAATGGTGGGAAACAAGAACCACTGAGCTGTTGTCATGAGGCCCAGTGCTGGTTTTCAGGCCTCATTTCACTAGACAGAAGGTATTTCTAAATGGGACTGGTCTCATCTTATTTGGTTGGTCTGTGATAACAGCCTTGAACTGTATTTATGACAGGACTTCAAGGGAAAGAAAGGAGATGAAGGAGAGAGGGGTGAACCCGGACTTCCTGGACCCTCGGTAGGTCATTTCTGTCCTTTTGTTCCTGTGACATATAGAGCAGAACTTTATTTCATATCATTAAGGATATTGTTATTCTTTGACTATTTCATACATGGTTACATTGTGTCTTGAATATATCCACCCATGACTGCCCTCTCCACTCCTGCCCCTCCTCTGACCATGCCTTGCCCTCTGACCACACCCCTACTACCTTCATGCCTTATTCTTTATCAATAGCACACTAAGTTCAGTTAGGTCAATCTTCATCTTTATTTTAATGAATGTTCCACCTTTAAATATTGATGTTCACTAAAACACAAAGAATACACAGGAATGTTCTAGAACTATTTTGCAGCCATTTCTAGGTTAAACCTCTGTACTATTTTATATGTGTGACCTGCCTTTAGCACCGGCTTTTGAATATCTAAACTAATTCTTATAATAAATTTATCTTTTAGATTATTTAGTTTTAAATATGGCCAATAGAAGGGACACATTATTCTTAATCAATTAAATAATCAGTCATTTCTAAAGCATTTCATAACTCTAATTATACAGGGGCCGCCTGGAGATTCGTATGGATCAGAAAAGGGTGTGCCTGGAGAGCCTGGTCCTCGGGTAAGGTGGCAATTCAGCAGCGTGTGCAGCCCAGGAAAGGCAGAGCTTGGGACTCTTTGGGTTACCGAGTAAGATGCTCCAACTAGCTGCGGGCTTGTTTGTTTGTTTGTTTGTTTGTTTGTTTGTTTGTTTGAATGCACTTAAGTTTTGGTAAGTGCAATTTATTTTTTATCTGGAAAGACCTAAACAAGATTCAGGGACTTCAGAAACTGAAACTTGGGGCAGGACTCGCTTCAGCTCACTTCTGATCGCCTCTGGACACGAGCAAATGATGACTGTTAGTGAAAGGGGGGAGGAATGAGGTAAAACCCCAGCCAACTTTAGGCTAATGACATCTAAGAAAAAAATTACAGTCATCATCCCGTACGCACGAGACACACACACACACACACACACACACACACACACACACACACACACACACACGCACGCGCAGAAATTCAAGACCAGATTGACCTAGCTTGCTCATTTGTCTCACTCTGCAGCGATGTCTATGGCCACAGGAGAAAGGTCTTTGATTGGCTAGGCAGTGAACTCCTGTGAGTGACAGCTCATCAGAACCAGTCAGAGTGAAGACAGAACACTCCCACAGGAAATAGGGGATAGTGTGTCTGTAAGTGCGATGATGAGAACACAGAAGCAAGTGGGGCCCAGTTCTGCCGCTCAGCTCCATTTGGGAAAACTTAAACAGATAAAGCATGTAGAAACTCTAAAAAGCATGTGTTTAGGAGGAGAAGGTGGTGTGGGGGTATTCAAGGAAAATGATTCAGCTTGCCTGAATTTTACTCCTATCAGGAAGGGTTCACAGCATAGCAGTTCATCTAAAAATCATGTCTGCCGAGATACCACAATATGTTTTAGACACATATAGATACATATATATTTAAATATTTCCCTAGAATTTAAGAAATTACATTTAAAGTAATACAGTGCAAACACTTCCTTCTTTCTAAATTCTTTATTTATCTCTCTGCTTGGTGCTTCCCTCGTTCCCTTTCCACGATAGACATGAACTCCACTCAAGGTTTAACTAACATTCTCTCTCTCTCTCTCTCTCTCTCTCTCTCTCTCTCTCTCGTTTTGACTCTAACCACTGATCCTGCCTACCTTCTACCTTCTATCTTCACCAGTAGAAGACACCCATTGCTGCTCAGTGATTGATTCAGTCTTACCTTATAAAACCCAACAGTCAGTGAGGAAGCTCCCTGAGGCTTTCTTGTCCTGTGTTTAAAGGAGATTATAGCATAGATGTTTTCTCTGTTTACTGAAGTTAACGTGTTTGTTAACTTAAGTGTTTTTGTTTTAGGGCAAACCTGGAAAAGATGGTGCCCCTGGCTTCCCTGGCACTGAGGTAAGACATACCTGTTGATAATTATGGAAGTAGCAGCGAACGCCAAGGAGGGTTAGCTGAGAGTCATTAGGAAGTTTCAGCTTTTAAAAACTACACTTGGTTCTATAGATCCACTGTGCAAGAACAGTACTGCATGATCTTCTCAGACATGGTGGCCACAGAAGCTGATCTCTCAGAGACAGTGTGAATGCCCCAAGCTGATTAGTTGGAGGGACAGGAAGTGGTTAGTTTGTAATACAGATGTTACATTTACTTCCAGGCACAGTCTCACAGTAAGGCAACTATAATCAGCACTGGTGTACTGTATACTTGAAAATAGCTAAGAGGGTTTTTAACTCTGCAATGAAATTATAAACAATTGCAGGGGTTGACATGCTAGCTCCCTGCCATGATCAATACACCAAGAATACAATCTAATAGATACAGTGTGGTTGTATCTATCACCACCAGTGTGATCTGGAAATATCCATTGTATACCAGATGTTTGTACAGCTATTACATGTTGACTTTGAAAATAACCTTTAAATATTTAAGAGCTAAATAAGTTCCAACTGTACATACTTCAATGCAAACACAACTGACTCATGGACTCATGTCTTCTGGTCTGCTGTCCTTTTATCTTTTTCTACAGGGAGCCAAAGGCAGCAGGGGCTTTCCTGGGTTGAGGGGTGAAGCTGGCATTAAGGTAACATCCCACCTTTAGCCTATCCAAAGTGGTTGGGCAACACCTATGTTAGTTGACATTGACTTGGAGTAAAAATTTCAAGTCTGTCTTCTGAGGTTTGCACATATAATGAAAGCTGACGGCATTGCTAAGCTTGTCACCTGCCCAGCTGGATGCTGCTCAGATATTCCTACTTGATCCCAAAGTTGCTCCTGGAAAACGGGTGCGAGTCCCATTTCACAGACGAGAAGGTTGTCTTGTGTGGGGTACCTATCACACGACAGGCGTTTTCAGGTATTCCTCCTCCCTCACCGATCCCTTCCAGGCTGTCCGATTCATCCCTGGAAATTTCATTCTTGGAAATTTCAGTTTCCTGTAGATTTTTCTTGTTGCTTTTCATTTCACTTTTGTTTGATTATTGTGGGAAGGTACATGAACCAGAACTCACTTGTGGAGGTCCGAGAACAGTTTGTGGTGGTTGCTTCTCTCTTCGACCATGTGGGTTTGAGGAATCAAACTTGGAAAATCAGGCTTGGTAGCAAGACCCTTTACCCACTGAGCCATCTCGCCTGCCCATATGTATTGCTTTAAAAAAATGATGGTGTTTTTATTAACTAAGTATTGAGATTAAAAGCTGTGACTAATTGGCGGGGAATCCAAGAGGACCACCAAATGAGATGTTCTCAGTTTCAGGCAATGACTCAATAAATATGTGAAGCAAGAATTGTTGATAGGGACCAGACATTCTGACAGTCCTGGGGAAAAGAGTCCTCTTCTTAGGCCGTTTCCTCTGCCTCTATCAGTGCTGGCTATCATGGTGATGTCTGTGCACTTGTAAAGCAAGCTTGTTCACTCTTATGTTAAACAGAGATTTCCCCATGGAGTAATATAAATTTACTTTGTTGGTTATTGATAGTAGTCTGAAAAGAAGTGACAGACCTTTGTAGTCTTTTTAAATATCACATTTCTTTAAATGCTGGAAAGTAAAACAATAATGAGAATAAAAACTTAGTTGTTAGTTGAACCTAAGGTTGGCTGGCTCGGGGCTCTCTAGTGCAGAATCTCCCCCTATGAGGGGGTCTTCAGAAAAGGCCCATCCTTAACAGGAATCCATCTGGTTATCTGAGGCCAAGTGTAGGCTTGGACCCTGGAACCTTATCTGGGTCGTGTGTCTCTAAAAAGTCACAGTCAACCTAGTTGCATAGTTTATACCACCTGCTTGTGATATGCAGTAGATGTTCACAAATAATTCACATATACCAAGATAGATGTTCGAGTTCAAAGTTTGTCTTTTAATAATATTCCTGGGAGAATTTTGGATTGCCCTCTTGAAACAAAGGAGGTTGGGTACACTGGGCTTTAACTGAAACCCTAGCATGGCTACCCTATAACCATAATCTGTGTGACAATGTGGACGTGCAAGGCATGTGACCATATGGTGGCAGTTTAAAGGAGAGCTGTAGAACAGGCTGGCTAACATTCACTTCTTCCCAGCTTTGAAAGACAAAACTCATAGACAACAGCTCTCCAGGAAGATGATTTCAAGGCAGTTACAAACCATGCAATCTGGTGTGAATATTATACCTAAAGGACACTACCTTACTAGTAATTTACTGTGCAACCTTGCATTTGCTTCTTTACCTATGCTACTCTGGGCCCGCATACTCACCTGTAACTCTCTTTCAATTTAGGGAAGGAAAGGAGACATTGGCCCCCCGGGATTTCCTGGTCCAGTAAGTGTAACGAGAGATAACAATGTCAGAGTTAAGTTCTTCCAAGTTCTGAGCAAATTTTAAATCACTATTTCTCATTAACTGTTATAATGAATATGAAAGCATTTACATTTGCATTTTGGCAAGGCAAAAATTAGTTATGGTCATTATTTACCTATTTGACAATGGATAAATATTTCATTTTGATTATGTTTGGTTCTTAAAATGCACTAATAAAGTCCATCTTGAACTCTGAACAAGAAAAATAAACAAACAAAACAAAAAGCAAAATAACTACAACAACAACATGGCCTAGTCTCACTTTACTCAAGGCGATCCTGTGTTCTCAGGGTGGAATAAAAAAGCTGCTGCTGAAGACAGGTAGGGTACTGAGGAATTTAAAAGCTCATTCCTTCTCTTTGTATGGCCTACTTTGAACAGCAGGCAGCCAGAGCTGAGCCATAGGTTTAGTGAAAGTCATCAAGGACCAGTCCCTATAACCCAAGCTCCATACCCAGAGAGCACTGCCTGGCCCAGTGCAGATATGAATATGATGATACTCACAAGAAGGCAGGCCTCACAAGAAGGATGAGAGGGACCGCTGGCTCTCAGGTCTGGCATCTGCACATTTCTCCAAAGCAGTTGGTCTCATATCCAATGAGCTGAGCAGAGTTTCTGTGTCTGGTTGTACAGCCTGTAAAAATGGCCTAGGATGTCATGGGGTTCATTTTGTTAAAAGTGTAGTTCTCAAAGCTGGAGAGATGGTTCAGAGGTTAAGATTTTCTACTGCTCATTCAGGAGATCTGAGTTCAGTTCTTAGCACACACACACACACACACACACACTGAACTGCTGAAGAGATGACTTAGCAGTTAAAAGTACTTGTCCTTGCAAAGAAACTGGGTTTGTCTCCCAGCACAAACATGGTAGTTCATAACCATCCATTACTCCAGTTCCAGGGGATCCAATGTCCCCTTCAAACCTCTGAGTAACAGGCACATGAGTGGTGCCATACATATATACAAGCAAGCACTCATATACATAAAATAAGTCTTTTTTTAAAGGCAGTTCTCAGACCCCCTTCCCCAAGCTACGTAACTTCACTCTATATAACTAAATGAAGGTGGGTCCCAGAAATCTGTATCTTTCTGTTTCAGAGGCAAGTCACCCCACAAAAAGCCTTTATGGAACTGCTAGGAAATTTTGAAGGGCTAATTTTCTTCTGTGACATCATAAATGTAGCAGAGTCAAATACCCTACCGGTGCACACATAACATTGTAGAATTTATGATGATCACTATCATGGCCTTGTCACTGATAACGTTTGTGAGGTACCGTACCTGTCTTCACTGATAACATTTGTGAGGTACCCTGCCTGTCTTCACTGATAACGTTTGTGATACATGAGGCTTAAATAAAGGTTCTCCTTACTTTGTTTTTAAGTCAACAAATATACAAATGTGTTAGTTTAGTCACATCATGTTTAAAATATACTTTTAGGGCTAAGAACATAGCTTGGTGGCTCAGTGCTTTCAGGTATAAGGCCCTGAGTATGAGTCTCAACCAGAAAAAAAAAATTTTTAATGTAATTAAATTAAATATCGTTTCTAGCTGAAAGCCCATAAACTATATGGTAATATCAGAAAGGTCACCTTTGTCTATACATCTATTCACTGCTATGGGCATGACTATCGAATAACTGCTAATATAAAAACCTTTGAACTTAGATAAACAAGGAAATTCTCTTGTAGGCCAAAATAAAAAGACTGAAGTAAGTGGAGTTGGTGAGCATTCCACCCATAGCTCTCCTTCCTATTTATTCTTTGCCTTCTCCTTTAAGACAGAATATTATGACGCATACCTGGAAAAGGGGAATAAAGGAATGCCAGGCCCGCCTGGGTCCAAAGGAGCCCGTGGTCCACAGGGTAAGATAAATTTCTTCCTAAAGCCTTTATCATCATGGTTCTCTCAAGGTGATGAGTAGTGTTTAGAGAACTATGACAGTTCCGGGGTAAGGAAGGGAGAGGAAGTCTTCCTTTACATCAATGGAGATATTTTTTGTGTTTCCAATGTTTATATTTCACATGAAAATTTGTAAGTGGTATACCTAAAAAAATGAATAATAACTACAATGCTGTCGCCATTGAATTTTAAAATGAACAGGAGAGCACCTATAATTTTGCAAGCAATTAATTGATATGGTGTGTTCCCAGGTCCAAGTGGTCCCCCTGGAGTCCCTGGAAGCCCTGGTATGTCTGTGTTTCTTTGAATACTATCCTTGTATGTTCATATTACTTATCAAAGAAAAATTTTCATTGATTGAAACTAATCAGAGTTTCTAGCTTCTTGCTGGTTATATTTGTGGCCTACGTTGGAAAAGTTTCAGGTATTGAAACAAACTGATGAAGTGACTCTCAATGGTTTTAAGTATAAGCATATAATCTTGGGATATGAGCAGAGCCCTGATCCTCAAGTGTGGTACAAAGATACAGAACACTGATGTCACAGCAAGTAGACTGGCTGAAAATAATCATTTTCATTATATAATACAAGGTACAAAGATACCTAAATTATACTTTTCCTGTAAAGTTGTGGTTGTTGTTGTTGTTTGATTTGGTTTTTCAAAAAAGTTTCCCTGTGTATCCCTGGATATCCTGGAACTCACTCTGTAGATCAGACTGTCCCAAAACTCAAAAATACACCTGTCTCTGCCTCCTGGGTGCTGGGATTATTGGTGTGTGCCACCACACCTGGCACTAATTTTGTTAAGTTTTACGTTTTTGTCTCTGAGCCATTTGAATGTTTACCTTCCAGGAGATAAAGAATAGCATTAGATGTGGATTCTTAAGAACCCATCCCTAGTAACTGCGCCATGTTCTTTTTAAAGGAGGAAAATGTAATAGGTACAGAAATCGACAAGTATTGTACCTGCATATACCCATTACATACACACATGTATATACACCCACATAGACACTTTAACAGTGGGTATCTCCCAAAGCTGGAATGAGCCACAGAGTATTTTTTAGACATCTGGATAAAGATTCAAGACTTCCTTCTCCATTCCAGGCCCCTAAGGAAAGCATAGCCTCCTTTAAGAAGACAGTGAACAGAAAATCACAAAATTCTGAAGCAGATAAGCATCAGAAGGCTTTAGGCTCCACTAACAACCCCAGCTGGATTCTCAGCTGGTATGGCAATGATAGCGCTCTTTTTAATAGTTTAACTGTTTATGAGGCAGAAGTTCAAAACTGAAACAGTGCTGACTTAGAGTTGGGTCTATACCATCTAACTTAGCATCTGTATGCAGATATGCCTGCCTTCCCCATCCTTTCATGGTGGGAATACATTTTAATTACAACTTGTTCTTTCTCATTTGGAAGTGCCAAAATTAAGCATCCTCTAGTCTCTAGTTAAAATAATAAATCTACAGAATAACACCCATGCAAGAACTTTTCACAAGTCCTTGTATATAAAGCTTACAGCACAGCTCAGACTCAGTCTTGGCTCCTTGTAATAAATCACATGAGTCATCTTGTGGGACTGTTTTTACACTTTGTCTTAATATAATATAATGTAACAAGGCCAAAGAAAGGAAGGATATTCATGGTTCGGTTTTATATGTTTTTATGTAGTTTTCAATTCTTGGAAATAAGAATTTATCATTCTATTTTGAACTGAAAAATAAACATATTCATCAAAAGAAAAATTAAAACTTTACAAATGGTTCTTTCTTCCAAGGACTGTCAAGGCCTGGCCTCAGAGGATCTGCTGGATGGCCAGGCTTGAAAGGGAGTAAAGGGGAGAGAGGACCCCCTGGAAA
Organism: Mus minutoides; assembly: GCA_902729485.2. Lineage (NCBI taxonomy): Eukaryota > Metazoa > Chordata > Mammalia > Rodentia > Muridae > Mus > Mus minutoides. The sequence goes on along the minus strand of LR749641.1, from coordinate 820,848 downwards.
AGACACTGTGGGCCCTCCTGGACCCCTGGGATGCCCCGGCTCACCAGGTCCACCAGGCCCGCCAGGACCTCCAGGACGTCCAGGTAAAGATATAAAACGGGCTGGTGAGGTTTCTGTTTCCCTGAATTAGGCAGTGCAATAGAACTTCCAAAGAACAACTACATCCAACCCATCTCTACGCGGGCACAGGAGCATGGGCCTATAGTACAGTCCTAGAAAATAGAACATAAAATAGCAATGCACCTTTGTAAGAGCCGGCCAGCATGTGTCTTCTCAGTTGTGGATAAACTTCTAAAGGCTCGTCTTCCACCAGAAGGATGGAGAAGATGCACGTAAAAAAATCATATGTGTATTTAAAATGTGCTTTTTGGAAAAGCACAAATAAAAATGAATGGAGGGTGTCTGCACGTGCACCTGTGTGTGTGTGTGTGTGTGTGTGTGTGTGTGTGTGTGTGTGTGTGTGTGGTGGTGGTGGTAGTGGTGGTGGTGGTGTCAGGTTTTACTGTTTGTTTGCTCTGTGTTTTTTCACTGTTGATAATAGAATCCAGGACCTCATGCATCTTGTGTGTATCAGACATGCGCTCTAACCATTGAGCCACATCCCCAGATCTCCCCCTAGGAACCCCCTGACACTCACACTCACACTCACAAAAAAAAAAAAAAAAAAAAAAAAAAAAAGCCCTGATCTCTGATGGTGTCTTTTCCTAGGTGACATTGTTTTTCGATGTTCCCCTGGTGATCCTGGAGTGCCAGGCAATACAGGACCTCCAGGACTTCCAGGACTTGATGGACCCAAAGGTAAAACCCACACTCATCGCCGCTTCTCAGGGCTTTTTCCCCCTCAGTCAGAAAATGACTTCTTTTCCAAACAAATTATCTAGAAGTGTTCACCTATCTGTAAATTGGCAGCCCATTTAACCTGCAGTGAATTGCTGGCTAAGCCTAAAGTGAGAGTCTATCCTACTTGCATAGGGGAAAACTGAGACAGTGGATGCTTCATGTAGATTCTTGGACTTTTCTCTCTCAAAAAGTTACAGCTCACAAGAGCGTATCGTACATGGGATTGTGAATGGACACAAACGATTAGTTTCACAATAACAACAAAAAACTGTTTAAATAGCGGCTGGTAGGTGGGGAGTGCCTGCCCTTCCTGACCGCTCTGTGTGGCTGGCAAGCAACGCATGCGCTGTCCCACTGCAGGAGAACCAGGCAGTCCGTGCACTGAATGTCACTGCTTCCCAGGGCCCCCTGGAGTTCCAGGATTTCCGGGACTAGATGGTGTCAAAGGGATCCCAGGTATGGACAACTTGCATCAAAGTGTAGCATTGTAAGGACAGAAAATAAGTGTGCTGAGACATTTAAGAGAGTATTAGGTTGCCTAGATGTCATAATGAATTTAAAGAGTTCTGAAGACACTGTGTTACCATGAAGTCGCCCAAAATCATAAGCCTGCTATTGTTTCCATGTNTTCTGAGAGACACATCAGTCTGTAGTCTGTGGCAAAGTGTAGGTCTTTAATTCAGGTGCAATGAAAACTTAGCAGCCATGTATGTCCACCGCACTGAGGGAGACAGTGGTAAGGAAGCCAGAAGGGCCCATTCAAGAGCCTGTTGGGCCCTCTCTTCTAGCCTATTGTACTCTTCAGAATTATATGCCCTTTTCATGAGAAAGATTTTTATTTAAAAGACCAGGTCGATTTACTTAATACTAGGTGCCAAATCAACTTTTCGAAGGGGAAACACATCATCAGCCATGTTAGATTTCCATATCTAAGACATATAGGAGACTTGCACATTTGGAGAGCTAAATATCTAAAGATACTTGCTTAGCATTGATGACAATGGCTAAAGTTGGAAACATAACCTAGAAGTCTAAAAGCCACAGTTAGCTAAAACACAATGGATAACCTAGCCAGATAATAGTCAAAGAGATTTTGAAGTGAATCTATATATCTATATTTATTTGCATGTATATTGAATGACTCTAAAATAGTATGTACATGAGCCTTATAAATTTACAAATGTAAACATATACAATATATACCAGAGTTGAGCAAATATTATCTTTCTGATGGTAGATTTGCAGTTTTCATCATCTTCTGTGTAATTTTCTTTCAATGAACATATATAGGAAATCAATATATATGTCCTTAAAATTACACGGATGGGAGGGGACTAGGAAGCCAGGACCTAAGTGTTCCAGTTGAAAAATTTGGCTGCATGGATGTTTTAGGGTGGAAATTGTCTTTCTGTCCTCACAAGGAAATATATTTTCTCCATACACTGCACTGCTCTGTTTAATATCACATAATAAATTGCTTTGCAGGAGGACGAGGTGCACCTGGTCTGAAGGGAAACCCAGGGTCCCCAGGAAGTGCAGGTCTCCCAGGATTTGCAGTAAGATTTCATGGTTCTAAAGTTTAGCTTCACCTTGAAAAGCTGAGTACTCTGGAAATGTGACCGCATCACACATCAGTCTGTAGTCTGTGGCAAAGTGTAGGTCTTTAATTCAGAAGTTGAAAGGTGTCTTCAATGTCAGTTTGGTCTACAGTTTAAGACCCTGTTTTAAGCCGGGCATGGTGGCTCACGCCTTTAATCCCAGCACTCGGGAGGCAGCAGATTTCTGAGTTCGAGGCCAGCCTGGTCTACAAAGTGAGTTCCAGATCAGCCAGGGCTATACAGAGAAACTCTGTCTCAAAACAAACAAACAAACAAACAAACACCCTGTTTTAAAAACCAACTCACTCCACCAAAAGTAATGTATGCCAAGAGATATCCATGCTCTAGTATTAACCTCTAGAGCAGAAGAAAGACTCAGAGACTAAGAAGGCACATGGCAGTCAGTCTCTGTGGACTAGGTACTGAGCTGTCTACTCAGCCAGAGTTACAATAACTAATCACTAGCTAACATGTACTTAATAGTATGTATATATTTTATTTTATATTTTATATAAATGTACAACTACATATGTCTATCAACATATAAATATTACATGCATTTAGGGGGATATCTGTGCATATTAAAATTAAAAAAGGTCTTATTGATAATATTTTTGAGACTGATCAAAGACAGTTCTAGCAAAACAGTGGACTGATTCACTTTTTTATCACCATAGGGATTCCCAGGTGACCAAGGGCATCCAGGACTCAAAGGGGACAAAGGGGACACACCTCTACCCTGGGGGCAAGTGGGTGATCCAGGTGATCCTGGACTCAGAGGCCTGCCTGGTAGAAAGGGCTTCGATGGAATTCCTGGAGGTCCAGGATCAAAAGGACCACCAGGACCTCGGGGTGAACCGGTTTGTATTTAAGATTTCTTTCCCATTTCCCACCCTGTCATAAGTCCTCAGAAATTAGGAGATAATGTGATTGCCAAAAATACATAGTTTTCCACTCTAGACAACACAAGACATCTTCAAAATAACAGTAATAACCCAAGCAAATATCAACAGTATTTTGACCAAATAAATAAGCTCCTTTTAGTGGCTTAGTCTAGTTGAGACTCTATCCTGACTCTGGCTTACAACTCACATCTCAATATGTGGATCAAGTACATTTGTAGAAAAGAGCCAAAAAAAAAAAAAGAAAGAAAGAAAGAAACAAAGAAAGAAACAAAGAAACAAAGAAACAAAGAAACAAAGAAACAAAGAAAAAAGAAAAGAAAAAAGAAAAAAAGAAAAAAATCAGAGTAGTATATGGATCTGTTGGCAGGATCCTTTCTAGCACAGAGGACGCCCTGGATTTGATCAACAGTGAACAAGCCATGATTGAGAATGCTTGTAATCTAAGCACCAAGGTTGCGATAGCAGAAGTTCATGGTCATTCTCAGCTACAAAGGAAGCTCTAGGCCAACATGGGGTATGTGCAAGCCTGTCTCAGAGAGGGGTGGGGGGATGGGGCTGAAAAGGAGGAAAGGAAAAGAAAAGAAAAGAAAAGAAAAGAATATGACTAGCAAGGGAAATTTTTAGTAAATGTCTCTGGGGTCATTCCTATTCTAGTAAATGCATAAAAGATATAATATTTAAGGCTGTGGTAGTCATATAAAAAGATAAAATATTCAAGGCATTTCAGGTTATGCAAGTTTTATTCTTTTTATGAGACAGAGCTTCTCACACATTTATCTGAAAACGTCACAGAGTGACAAACCAAGCTTCCCCACGATGGCCCCGGGAGAAGACTGCCCCAAGGGATCCACATTCCCCAAAGATTGATCAGATTTATCTGATAAAAGGGATCTCACCCAGGACAGCTTGGGGAAGGTCGATAAGCAAGTTGAACACACACACACACACACACACACACACACACACACATTTACAGACTCTCTGACAAGATGAACGTGGCTCTTCTGCATGGAGATATGATAGACAGTTTTTCCTGGTCCATGTACAGAACCAGGGGTTCCCCGGCAGCCTCTCTGGTCCCCTGTTTGAGTACTAACTGTGGTAGGAGATCCTGGACTGAAGCATCACCCAACATGTTCCTGTTGTCACAGGCCCTGAGTGGAAGGAAAGGAGACCAGGGGCCTCCAGGACCCCCTGGATTCCCTGGACCCCCAGGACCTGCAGGACCAGCTGGACCACCAGGCTATGGACCCCAAGGAGAGCCAGGTCCAAAGGGAGCCCAAGGAGTCCCCGGCGTCCTGGGACCACCCGGAGAAGCCGGTTGGTTAGTTTTTTTCCAGTCTTGCTTTTCTGTGAAGTGGGGGGACTGTTCTCACAGCCAGCAAAGCTTCTTCAGAGCTAAGGAATGCACATGCAAATGTGTTCCTGGCAAATATGTCTTCCCAGAGACTGGGAAAGGACAAGTAAAGACATGACAGAAAAAAAAAAATCCATCTCCTCCATCACAGGCAGCTCATCTGAAACTTCCTGTAACCACCGGTATCTCTGACTGATATCAGTACACAAAATGAACCCACGCCAAGGGTTGAGTAGAACTCAGTTACAAGACACTAGAGGGAGGCAAAAAGTCAACAGTTTGATCTGAAGAAGTGTCTTCCCTTACATATGTAACTCCAGGTTATAAACAAAATTTGAAAATATCTAAGCTCTATGAACAATCATTGATAATAGTTTTAAAGTCCATGTGACTTTTGGGGCCTACAACTACTGAAAGCAATTCTCTGTCCATATTGCAGAGAATTTTCCACAAGCCATGCTGGTGTGGTCATTTATCCCTCAGACAATCACTTTATACAATGGTTAGCAGGCTGCCATATTGTCAATTTATACCAAGATTCAGTACCATTCCGTAGTATTCATATCTGTTGTCAAGCAAATGCATCCTTTTATCCACATGTATGTAAAGCTTATTAATGATACTTACTGGTCTTATTTCTCGCAGTACCTGACTTTGAAGGCTGTTGTTTTTTTTTGTTTTTTTTTTTTCAACTTTTATTAGATATTTTCTTCATTTACATTTCAAGTGTTATCCAGAAAGTCCCCTATATCCTCCCCCCTCCCGGCCCTGCTACCCTACCCACCCGCTCCCACCCCCTGGCCCCGGCGTTCCCCTGTATTGGGGCATATAAAGTCTGCATAACCAAGGGGCCTCTCTTCCCACTGATGGCCAACTNCACCAATGTATGGGAAGCAGAACTAGCTTAGGAGCTAGAGGACCAGGACACTGTGTTGTAGATTTATCCATGGGACTAGGCTTCATAACTTACATTTTGATTGGTTGAGGTTTGTTTTTTTTTTTTTTTTTTTTTTTTTTGTAATTGAACCAAATTTCAAAGCCAATATAATTTGACTTGGAACTCAACTTGGCTGGAGTTTTTTGTTGTTGTTGTTTTTAACTGCTAATTTATCAGTTGGTTTTAATCATCATCCAAACATGTATACAAGAATCTGTCTACCTGGAGGCCTCATAAATGTAATTAATAAAGAAAATATTGCTCAGAAACTTCCTTTGAGACTAATCTCTAGTGCTTGTTGCTTTTCTGTAGGAGATCAAGGTCTCCCAGGGACAAAAGGATCACCTGGTTGTCCTGGGGAAATGGGAAAGCCTGGCTGTCCTGGAGAGCCAGGCATCCCAGGAGCCAAGGTAAGCAGACTAGAATTTCAGGACAGATGCAGTCAGCAGCTGCAAAACCCTTATCGGACGAGAGACTTGAGAGCTAGAGATTGTCCGTGTATTTGTTAATAAGATATTAATTTTTTAGTTTATTTGTAGACACTAGTTTTTAAGTTCCTATGGAAACTTGCATATTCTACCCCTTTATTAATGACTGCACGAACATTCAGAGTATAATGGAGCATTCTCTTCAATGGATGTGGACTGTATATCCGAAACAACATCAAGCAGAATTTTGTAACAAAAATCAGTGACCAAAATTGAAAGGAAAATGTTGAACTGTGGTGTCTAGACAGACAAATGTAGAACTGGGAAGCCTTCTGTTGGAGACACTACTAACCTAATGTCTCTGCTACAGGGAGAACCATCTGTAGGCAGGCCTGGGGAACCGGGGAAACCAGGCTTTCCAGGAGAAAGAGGCAACTCTGGGGAAAATGGAGATATTGGACTCCCTGGGCTTCCAGGTCTCCCTGGAACTCCAGGAAGAGGCGGGCTTGATGGGCCTCCAGGTACAACACCAAGTGTGATTACCTTTATCTTAGTGAACTCCACTGTGGGTGCTCGGGGGGGGGGGGGGCTAAGCATTTGTGTCTCAGTGAATAAATCAGTAAAAAGACCTAAATCTTTTTTTTACTCAGTATGACTGTTCTATGTCCCTTCTGCCTTCTGCCTTCCCTTTTTCATGGGTGTCCTCTATACAAGCATGCCCATGGTATTGACTGTAGGCTGCTTTGAGAAGTTAAAGTTATAGAAAGTGAACAGATAGCAGCTCTAGGGCCTTGCTTGGGCTTTGGCAACTAAGCAAACTCCTGGATTCTCTACTGCAGGAGACCCAGGACAATCTGGACCACCTGGAGCAAAAGGATCCCCAGGAAGGTGCATACCAGGACCCAGGGGCACCCAAGGACTTCCAGGCTTGAATGGATTGAAAGGGCAACCAGGTAGGAGGAAGTCTTCCCATCCAGGAATTAGGTAGGCAGGTGATGAGTCCTCTCGCTCTGTATTTTGTTGTTTAATGTGGCAACTGTCCAGCAACAAGTCTTGACTACTATTCAACAAGACATGTTCTTTTGGAAATACAAGCCTGGCTTTTATGGCTAGTCCAAACAGCAGTGTGTACTGGTTATAGGAAGAGACTCAAACTTAATATAATGAGTTGATTTGTTCATTTTAAGTAATGAAATATGAACTCCATCAACAGTTTAGAAGATAAAGGTAGATCGACAAATAGATAAGTTTATAATATGCATTCATATGCATAAACTTTCAATCAGTATTTTACCTTTAAAACTTCCATAAGATAAGGAAATAGTAACTTTGTAATGATTAAAATGGAGACAATGTACAGAAAGTTTCCTGTTTAACAAGTTGTAAACTCAAATGTGTTAGTTGATTACTTCATAAGCAACATGAAACTAAGGTTTATGAAAATAGACCTAAGTGAGCCAGCCTGCTGTGAAACACCTATTTGGACCCTTTCAATCTGACCTGGTTTCCTGGGGAAAGTTCTTTAGACCTCCATTAGTGTCTGTAGAGTACTGTCCTGATTATTTGTCATAAATAAGCTCTTGGCCAACACCTTAATCACTGCAGTGACACTATTTCCAGGGCATATAGCAGCTCACTTCTCAGGAGCTGCGATGTAGGTTTAAGGCGAAAGACTGGGAAACAGGCATAAAGCACAGTCCCAGAATGCACTTGCAGCACCCAGAAATAGATATAATAGATATAGATAATCTACCTTCGTCACTGCAGGATCTATGAAATGAATAACACTAGAGCAATGGGGATTTGGGAAATGTCTAGAGGAAGACAATAAACAAACATAATGATGAGTGTGCTGTTTAACCCAACACTATGTAAAAAAACAGTTAACACTAAAATATTACAAAAATCAGTTGCAGTTGGTAGAGAAGGCATTTGTTAAAACAATCATTTTTGTGTTTGTCTATTCATACGTAGGTAGAAGAGGTGATACTGGGCCCAAGGGAGACCCTGGCATCCCAGGCATGGACAGGTCTGGGGCCCCTGGAGAGCCTGGACCACCAGGAACACCAGGTCGTCCGGGAGAGATGGGACCACCTGGCCAAAAAGGATATCTGGGAGCTCCAGGATTCCCAGGGCCACCAGGTAGCCTTCCTTCTGCCATTGTCTTCTTAAGTCTCCTTCCACATTGCTTTTCCCAGGCGACTCTGGATACTATCTGCCTTTTCTTTTAGCTAGTATATTTGTTCCTCCTAAATTAATTTTAAGAGAGCAGGGATCAAGGGACAGGAGGGTGGGAAAGTAGAACCATTACATTTTATAATTCCCTAGGTTATGGTTATTTGGGCTGTAGAGTAATTTTTGTATGAGATACCAACCAGCATTTTTGTTGAGGTTCTCACATTTAATTTCACAGGGAACATTGGTCAGTAGTTTCCTTGTGATGGCTCAGCCCTGCTCGGATCAGTGCTGGCCTTATAGAGTATAGGCTGGGGATGTGTCCTCTTGTAGTATTTCCAGAAACAGTCTATGAAGAATATAGCTACTTCATAGAACTCCCCAGCAAAGTCATCTGGATCTAGAATCTTTGTGTGTGTGGTGTGTGTGTGTGTGTGTGTGTGTGTGTGTGTGTGTGTGTGTGTGTGTGAAAATCCTTAAGTTTATCAGTCCAGGTGCTGGAGAGGCGGCTCAGCAGTTAAGATCGCTTGCTGTTCTCATAGCCACCTACCTGTATTAACTCCAGCTCTAGGGATCTAACATCCTCTTCTAGCCTCTTCCAACACCCAAACACATAATTATCAGTCCAATGTAAATTTATGATGCTTAAAAAGAGTCCTCAGGGGAAGAGACCAGAATAACTGCTTAACTGATACATTGTGCTTTGGTTCCTCTCACTAGGCTTCTCTCGTGTGTCAGCTCTATTCCTGATACTGGAATCTATGGCACTTCTTCCATAATAAGAAAACAATCAAAACGACATGTTAAAAACCAACTTTAGGGTGGATAAGAACAAAGTCTGATGACATACATACATGAAAATGTCAGAGTAAAACCTTATCACTCAGTGTGCCACATTAAAAAAAAAAAAGAAATAAAAACTAAATTCTACTAAGGTCTACAAAAGAAAAAACAGAAGATATACCGGGAAGAAGCAAAGAGGACAAATGTCACAGGGGTTCGGGCACTCTGTTGTCAACCACGGTGTTATTTGCTACAATGACATTCAGACAGATGAAAATTTAAAAGACACCAACCCACCTGTTATACAAACCTGGTTATTTTCCTATTTACAAAAGACCATCCACTCCCAGTTTCTCTGTCTACATTATTTTATTTTCTGGAATATTTTGCTGTTTGTATTTTATACGTCATGAAGTGCTTCGTGTTAATTTGTTGCCATAGGCGAGAAAGGAGAGGTTGGAATGATGGGCTATCCTGGAACCACTGGCCCTCCGGGGTTTCCTGGTAAACCAGGCTCTCAGGGGCAGAGAGGTGAGTGGGGATGTCTTTCTTGGTGGTATGAGGTATGGATAGCATTCACTTACTTAATCACAAAAGAAATGTCATTTGTTCTTGAAGGAAAAAATAGTTGTCAGTGAAGAATATATTTGCTTTTTCTGTGTTCGGTATTCCCTTCCCCCATTTGACCGGATCTTATTTTCACCCTGCAAACTTACGTGTGCTCAGGAACACACAGATTCAAAGATCTGGTCACACTTTCGTTCTATAGCATATGCATGCTACTAACATTTGGATTCTGCCGCACTATGAGGACCTGCTGTGGTTGGTTACTCCTGTCTGCCAGGTAGCCTCGGAATCCCAGGAATGAAAGGGGAAAGAGGACGCCCAGGAGCCAAAGGCGAACGAGGAGAGAAAGGCACGCCTGGGCCTTCCCAAACAACACACTTAAAGGGAGACAAAGGAGAGCCTGGACTTAAAGGTAAAGGGCTGTCCCTGTTTAGAGCCGGCCGGTTCTGAGACTAGGATTATCAGAGGAAAACCCTTTAGTTGGCTGGGCTGAGTCACCTGCTCAGTCACACAGCCATCTGGAAGCTGCACGAATTCGTTTTTCATAATAATTTAGTTTTATATTAAACAAATTAGTTTTATATCCTAGATGCTGAATTTAAATAAATACTCACTGATTATTTTATCATAAGCCTCAACATCCAGTTTTTTGAGAAATGTTTGAAACATACATCTATTTCTCTGACACGCACACAGTGATGTTCACTGCAGCTCTAGCTACAGTGACAGCAAGGTACAGAGGCAGCCTGTGTGTCCTTCAACAGAAGGATGGACAGACAAGAATCGGTGCATATGCACAGTGGACTTATTTTTCAGAAGATGAGAAAGAACAAAGTTAGGATGTTTGCAGGAAAATGGACTCAACCAACGATAACTATAAAGTTGACTAATTCAGACTCAGATGAATACCACTGTTGTTGAAATTACTTAATCTCAGACCAGGGGTTTCTACTCTGCCGTTGATCATTCGGTTCCTAGATAAAACACACACGACTTTTGTATTTATAATAAGCCTTAATCAGCACTTGAGCTGGGCAGATGTCTACCCTCTAAGCTATTAGTTTTTACCTCCCCTATCGATAACTCCGAGCTATGACTTGCCATGTTCCACTTACGCTGCTCTTGACTCCAATGGTCAGCCCACGTGGACAGTTCTTAGGATTCTCTTACCCCATGGTGTCTTCCTCTCCTTCTTCCTGTTCCTGTTCTGTGTGGTCTCTCCTCAGACCCCAAGTCTAGGAATGAAAAGTTCCTCATTTCTCAATTCTTCCCAGCTATGGGCTATAGGCATCTTTATTATCAAGGATAACTTGGTGGCAGGGGAAGAGGTTATATAGTGTCACTTTGGTCTATGTGCGATTCTCTCATCTCTGGGGGCAACCAGGTCTTGGGGGCCAGTATTTAGTATTTCATACCATATGTTTTCTCTCATGTGTGTATTCTAGTTCTATACTTATAAACACTACCATATAGTGTATATGAAGTTGAAATACAAGCAAAGCTGTCTGAGGAAACACAGAAGACCAAGGAAAGGGGTCTGCAGGGGATTCTGCTCAAAGGAATTATATTCTTTCATAAAAATGGCCTTCTGTGAATCATTATAGTAAAATAAATAAATAATATTATTTTCTTTTTTAAAATTCTCTGAGCCAGCCAGGTAACTAGATGTAATGGCATAAGCCTATAATTTCAGCACTCAGGAGGCTGAAGCAGGAGGATTGTAAGTTCTAAGGTAACCTGGACTACAGAGTAAGATCTTGTAGGGAGGGGGAGCCAAATTAACTGCAACCAAACAGTGTCTCTGGTGGAAATGGAAACCTCTGTTCCAAATTCTACTTTATTCTATTAACTATCAGGATAGATTTTTTTTTCTGATTGCATCTCATGTTCAAAGTCCTTAAAGAATAACAGTCAGGAAAACATCTCTTGTCCTTAACTTTAGTCTTTCAGCATATGGTTACTTGTTAGGTGTGACGATTGGACTAAAAAATCAAATCCATTCAAAGTATTTTAAATTACCTGGCTTTTGCAGGTGTTTTTGTTATACAATTTATATGACCAGTATCAAGCCAATTCTTAAGAGGGCTCAAATCTAATCCTCTTGATCAGATTGGACCTCAAGCAACATTAAACAAACAGAATTTCTGGGTAAAAATTACTTTTGAGGATAAACTCTTACCAAAGAGAAAGCATTAAAAAACCAAAAACATTGTGGCTGCAGACCCACATTATAGTGGAGAAAGATCTCATGTGGTTTAAGAAATCAGGTATTCATCAATAATGTTGTTGTGTTTCTGTAAAAGTTTATTCTGGTAGACAATATAATATTATGTAGTATTTATAATAATGAATCTGGAAATGGGATTAAAATTGCAAATTCTCAAACTCTTTATATATATTTGTGCTTGGCACACAAGCAATTACTCAGGACAAAAAGGCTACCACACCTCTGAGTTTAAGGCCAGCCTGCTCTACACAGCAAGTTCCAGGCCAGCCTGCTCTACACAGCAAGTTCCAGGCCAGCCTGCTCTACACAACAAGTTCCAGGCCAGCCAAGACAACATAGTAAGACCGCATCTCAAAACAAACAAAAACAAATTCTACAAAGCCCATTGTTAGAAAGACTGAATAGTCTCTCCAGGCATACCAAAGAGCTTCCTGGAATTAACATCTGACAAGCTCTGAAGGGAGACCAAATCTAAGAATTTTGCCAAGAAAGAAAATGATCTTCGGGTAAAAGATAATTTATAGGGTATACTTATTTTTGATACAGGACAGCTAGGAAGTAGAAGCTATCGTCTACTTAAGTGAAAAAAAGATCTACTTAAGTGAAGGTATATGTGGCCACTTAGCATTTTTGATACACAGTTGAGGATCACAGATTGAACAACAAAAGGAAACATGTTATCTAAGCCTTTCAAATATCTGCATGATCCATTTTTTAAAAGTAATTTTTTGAGACAGGATCTCACTATATAATCCATGCTGGTCTTGAGTTTGTTATGTAGCCAGGCTGGTTTCAAATTCAAGGTTCTCCTGACTTAACCTCTTGAATGCTAGAGTGCCATGATACACCCACTTTTTTTGAGAATCCAAATTTTATACACAGAGACATTCACTCCAAATTTGGAAGAGACGTTAAGGGTAAAAATCAGAAGTAATTGTCATTACTTTGAAACATCTGAATGGAAATTAGATATATCTACAAAAACAAATGTAAGATATAAATGAGAAACAGTATACTATTTCATGAAGGCTTATGTAGCACCATGTTCCAGTACTATTGTACGCTTGATAAATATCAGCTCAATCTCACCAGCCAAGACGCTGGGCCTGCGATTGCTAATCTCATTTCCTACAGAAGTGTTGAGAGATCGTCGCTCACCCAGTGTAACTAACTGTGAGAGGAAGCATCCGGCTCCATGGTCACACTTGTCCTTCCTTTGATATGCTGCCAGGTGTCTGGACCACAGCTCCTGGAGGCAATAATTCCCAGAAGCAGAGAACTCGGCAAGCATGATAGTCAGAGGAGCCTCCAGGAACTGGCTTTGTGAGTGGGGTTCAGAAAAGCCCTTGGATCCGAGGCTTTCTGAGGCTCCTGTTCCTACTCGTAGTTGGTGGCCATTGGAGGAGAGTTTTCTAGTTTACTCTGAAGAAAGGCAACTTGAGGAGGAAAGGGCTTATTTTGCTTACACTACCAGTTTACAATCTATCATTGTGGGAAGTTAGGGCAGAAACTCAAGAGGAACCCGAAGCAGAAAACATGGAGGAATGGTGGTTACTGGCTCCTCCCTGGCTTCCATGACCCAGGCCCACCTGTCTATGGTTGCTGTTACCCACAGTCGGCTGATCCCTCCCCCCTCAACCATAATCTCTGACAGACATGGCACAGACCAACCTGATCAAGGCAGCCCTTCAGTTAAGGTTTCCTCTTCTTCAGTAACTCTAGTTTTATCAAATTGACACAACCAAGATAGAGGTACAGTTTCCCCCCCCCCCCCCGAAATGGTGGGGCCCGTGATATCTTGCTCCTGTTCCAGGGCATGGAGCCATACACCACGTATATATGGGCAGCACTAATTAGACTCAAGGGATTGTTTTAAAAGGAAGAAACGGAGGAAAAAGAAGAGGAAATTGGGAATGGAGGGAAGGGTATATCTGAGAGAAGTTGAAGTGAAGGAGAAGGGATTGTATCTAAATACATTGTATTCATACATGAAATTAAGGAATAATGAAGTGTTAGGAAGAACTGAACCTCCTTAGACTGTATACACGTCTCCAGCCATGCGTCACGTATGTGCTCAACACTTACCTTTTAATGTCTGTGGGTTTGGCATTTTATGTCCTGAATACACGTGCATTGCTTACTGGTCACAGTGAAACGTAACAGTTTGGGAGTGGGGAGGACACATTAGTGGGACCTAAATTCTGTTTCCATCCAAGCAGTAAATGTTAAGCTCTGTAGGCCATATGAGGTCTTTGTTGTATATTTTTCTTTGGCTTTTGTTTGTCTTTATAACCCTTTGCATTTTTACACTGTTACATTTTTTTTTTTAACAAATCATCCTTTGCCCTAGAGCCTTATAAAATCAAACCAGGGCCTGTAAGATGCTTCCATGGATAAAGTAAAAATGCTTGCCATGTAAACCTAGTGACCTCAGTTCATCATTCAGTCTATGTGAAGGAAGGAAGAAAGACCCAACTAACTACATACCTGAATGAATGGATGAAATCACACTATACATAACCTGCAGGCTACAGCACATGTATGAGCTGAACAATACACATGCTTAGATGCTGACAAGTGGGAAAGCAAAGGTGGAGAACGGTCTAACTTATTTACCAACCCTTTCTCTGCATAGGCTATTGTCTAGCCTGGAAATCGGGTCTCATCCTATGCGTCTTCATCCAATTAGCCACATGTTCTCAATGCTTAGCAACAAAGCAATCTCTCTTCCAGAAGGTCTCCCTTGTGTCACCTATTGTGCCCAACTGCATTACAGAACTTATCTCACTGGGTGGCAAGTGTTTGTTGCTCCACTGTCTCCTTAATTAAGCATGGAAAACTTGGGAAGGGGAACGTGGTTTATTTGTGTTTCCAGAGCACAGCACCAGACCTGTCTGTTAATTAGACACTTTTGCCATATGTAAATAGGCGTATAAACAGGAAAAGGCTTTAAAAGCCCAGGCCAAGGACAGACAGCAGAATGTTCCATGTAGTTAGAGAAGTTTGTAATTGAATGCTGGTAAAGGAGCATTAGTGAATTTAAGTAAGCAGGAGAATAAAGCAATCAAAGTCAAGTTTTAGGGATAAAAGGGTGTCCTATGATGTTAATGAACTTCCTAGCCATGCAAAACTACTTTGAAATCCCAGTGCTATTGCTGGTTGGCAGAATGGTTCTAGACTGGGTCTTTGACTTATCCAATGCCTAGTAAATCTTAACAAATGGATTGAGAGTAGAATTGTTTATGTAAGAATTGTGTCATACACTGCTTTACTACAAAAAAAAAAAATGAAGAGGTATTTAAGCTGCTAAATCTTAAAATATCTTGTGCTTGTTTGCAGTCTCAGGGATTGAGCTCAGTGCTTTGCACATGCTAGGGAAGGGGTCTACCACTGAACTACAGTGCAACCTTTCGAATATTGCTTGAATGCATCTCACGACAATAGTTGCCTGATTCGAGCCCCACACTGTGCTAATGGTTTCTAGACCTCGGTTCATTCAATTCCTCTAACAAAGGCAGAAGCCTGCACCTCTCCGTGCCCTTAATAAGTACTTGAGGCTGTCCTTTGGCAATAATGCATCAGTGTAAACCAGGGTGTGGACGAGTCTGATGAGCTTTCAGTCTGTTTCAGTGCTGGCTGAAGCTCACGGCCACATGAACTTTAGACACGCACTTTACCACAGAGCCAAAACTCCAACTTTCTAACATCTGTCTTTAAAATCTGCTCTCTACCTTTAGGACTTGTGGGAAATCCAGGTGAGAAAGGAAACAGAGGCAACCCAGGGTTACCAGGTCCGAAAGGCCTCGAGGGACTGCCTGGGCTACCGGGCCCTCCAGGTATGGCTAACTCTCCAATAGAAACTCCATGGTCTAAGCTTTCCTAGACCTAAACGTCATAAAGCTTGCTTCTAGATTCATTAGGTCAAACATAAAATCTTCCCAGAAAGTGTTTCAGAAGAAATATGTCCTAAATTAAGCCCAAGTAAATGTGTTTGGTAGCTGGCATCGATTGACTGATAAACATCCTCCTACACGTGATTCCATTTGTATACTCAAACCTTTTATTTTTAACATGTCAGAGATAAAAAAAAAATTAATGTCCTAGACATTTTTGCTTTTTTGTCTTCCTTTTGTAAACAAGTTATTCCCAAAGCAATTTTAAGCTATTACAGTACTCTCCTACCCCAGGCCACCTCAATAGCAGAGTAACTTACATGGCAATTAACCTTCAGGATGCTGACAGAGAGTACTGCAGAGGAGCCATCCTTTTCTGCTGATGTTGGTCTTAGGGTGGCTTTGAACAGGCCTAATAATAGGACTCTCACCTTATCCAGTTACATCCTAAGTCCCCAGTCCTGTAGTGAGCCCAAGCTGAAAGCAAAAGAACAGTTAACCCTTAACCAGCTAGCCTAGGAGTTCTGGACCTACCTACCTACAGGGAACACGTGTGGGCCAGCTAATGGCTTCCTGTTATTATAAGCCCTCAAAATCACAACAACTGTAGATTATTTGTGCTTTGGATTGTTTTGATTTTTCATTTAATAGAAAGTTCTGTACTTATCTACCCATGCAAGCAGAAGATATATGTTGAGCACATGTGACTCTATTTCTTCTCAAGGCCCTAGAGGAGATACAGGGAGTAGAGGAAATCCTGGAAGACCAGGACCACATGGCATGGCAGGAAGCATGGGGAACATGGGGGTGCCAGGTAATGCTATCATTCTGTTATTACAAGCCAGCGAGCCCACAAGTCAGAACTGTAGATTTCCTGTCTGTCTGTCTGTCTGTCTCTTTCTCTCTCTCTCTCTCTCTCTCTCTCTCTCTCTCTCTCTCTCTTTCTTTTAATAAAAAGTTTATGTCAACAAGCTTTGTTGGGCGTGGTGGCACACGCCTTTAATCCCAGCACTTGGGAGGCAGAGGCAGGCAGATTTCTGAGTTCGAGGCCAGCCTGGTCTACAAAGTGAGTTCCAGGACAGCCAGGGCTATACAGAGAAACCCTGTCTCGAAAAAAAAAAAAAAAAGAAAAAAAGAACAAAAAACAAAACAAAACAAAAAACAAAAAACAAGCTTTGCTTTCAGACAAAGGTTCTATGTGGAACCTGAACATGAGTGGTAACAAGATACATATGTTGTATCACAATCCCACATTATGTAGCCCAGTATTTCTGATTCTGATAAACCATCTTCTTGGAGAATGATTCATACAAGCATCGAGATGAGATACTTCCAGATCCCTCCTTCTCCTCTCTTACCTGATATCTGTCCTCGTTACAGGCCCTAAAGGGAGAAAAGGAACTCCAGGACTTCCAGGTCTAGCTGGAAGACCAGGCCTGCCAGGGATCCATGGTCCCCAAGGAGATAAGGGGGAGCCAGGTTATTCAGAAGGTGCAAGGCCAGGACCACCAGGACCAAAGGTATAGAGACCACTGAAACAGTTACATTTTGGCAAAGGTGGGGAGACTTAAAATATCAATAAAGACCAGATTCAGTGCAGGAAGAAAAAAAAAAAGGAAAAAAGAGAAATGTCTGTACATTCAGGCAGCTGTGGTTTTGGTTTTGGTGGTGGTGATGGTATTTGTTTGCTTGTTTGTTTGTCTTAAACACATTCCTATTGATTTCCACAATTGAAGCGTTCTCGTGCTCTCAATTTGGAAAACCTATTTCAGCCACTAAGAAATGTCTCTATTCCTGCCGCTTAAATGTACTCGCACAGGGGGCAGAGGTGACAGGCCCCAAAACTGACAGAGCGAGGTTTCTTTCCTCCAGATATAAGCTTTTTTGTCCTTGCTGTTTCTCATTCGGAGATTTTGCATTGTACATGCAAAACTCTTTGTCTCATTAAGATAAAATAAAAGGCATAGAATAAAAGAGCTCTTCAGCATCATTAGCAAGGAAACAAACTCCTAAGCTGCCTGTATGTCTCCTAGTGTTAGAAGGTTTAGAAATGTCTTCTTCGTTACAATAGAACGTTTTTACCTTGTGGCAGTGTTCTTCCTCAGAGCCTGTGTTCCCTCAGACTGAGGTTGGCTATCAAAACTCCTTACAGGTGTGGCAACCACATGACACTTCAGTGGAGTTGGCTCCTCCTCTAGGTTCATTTCCCTCAAACCTTTTTGTTCTGCACTTACCCTAAGAGTCAGAGATGTGCAAGTATAGAGTCGTTAACAGACATTCCAGGAAGCAGGGCTTTTTTTTTTTTCTTTTAAGATTTTTTATTTATTATGTACACAGTATTCTGCCTGCATATACACCTGCATAACAGAAGAGGGCACTAGATCTCACTATGGATGGTTGTGAGCCAGCATGCGGTTGCTGGGAATTGAATTCTGGACCTCTGCAAGAGCATCTTAACTGCCAAGCCATCTCTCCAGCCCCAGAAGCAGAGCTTTTAAGTGAGGGATTTCATGGCCCAGAAATCTGTAGCATCCCGAGTGACCCACTAACCTAAATTGTATGTAAAGTCCTTGGGTGCAGGTTTTTGTAAAGGGAACAGGTATTTTTCTATCAGATGTTCAAGGGTTTAAGGATCCCAAATGTGAAGTTGTTACCTCAGGAACTGTCTCTTTGGAGGCAGTGGAGTAGCATCTCTCACACTTGTAGTTCCAGCACCTGGGAGGTGGAGGCGGGATGAGCAGCGGTGAGTGTCAGTCACCATTGAGCACACAAGATGGAAGCCGGCCATGAGATCCTGTCTCAAGACAGCAACAACAAACAAACAAACAAACAAGCAAACAAGCATTGCTGTCATTAGTTCCATCTTCATCGGAACAAGAAGGAAAATTTTTAGAAACTGCAAAGACTTGAGAAAACAAGATTTCATTACTTGAAGCACAATTTTAGATTGTTTTCTTCTTTAGAAAACCAGGGAAACGCCTTCCACTGAGGTATCTTCTCCAGGCTAATCCCATTTGATTGGATTCTTATACAGTCCATTACCAGCTCTGTCTAGATTCAGGTTTTTAACAGGTAATAACCACATGAAACATTTAGAGTTCTGCAATTGACCACAGGCTGATTTTTCTCAGGTTAGGGAGTCCTGGTAGGAGAATAATATATTCCAATCAGCCTTGATGGGAATTGCGTAAGTCACCATCAACCATGCATGATCCTGAATTTCCATTAATCTGAGATACAGATGTGATGAATAGTAAGTCAGCTAAAACTTTTTTTTTTTTTTTAGCATTGTAACAGCAGGACACGTATCTGTTTAGCCTACTTCTTATTCCCGGTCAGTCACAATGTCTGAGATTTTTTTTTCTCTTTGTGTAATTGATAACTCTCTCCCAGCTGGAGTCCATGAAAGCAGGGGCTGTGTGCGTCATATATGCTATTCAGCCTGTTTTCACATAGGTCCAGGGCTGTTCTGGATGCTTTCTTGGCTAAATGTTCTTGTTCTCTTGAAACCCTTTCAGCGTGTTTTAAGAGAGAGAGTTGTGCTTTCGTTCTGCATTGGGCCTCACAAAGCACCAGGCTAATCTATTCTTCACACATTTCATAGTGCTGACCTATAGCAAATACACAGCCGGGACTGATAAGTCGAGAAGTCGTTTCTTGGTTTTTGGGGGTTTGTTTGTTTGTTTTATTTAACTTAATCCTAACCACATATCCTGCTTATATGAGAACTTTAAAGGTGTTTGACTGAATTTAAGGGCGATCCAGGATTGCCAGGTGACAAAGGAAAGAAAGGAGAAAGAGGCCTACCTGGGCCACCTGGACGATCGGGGCCTGCTGGACCTGATGGAGCCCCTGGGAGTCCTGGGAGTCCTGGTCACCCAGGTCAGTGAAAGAATAACTTTTATTTGCCTGATGTAATTGTTGCCTCCAAAGGCTCACTGCTTCTGTCTGCTAACCTAGGCCTAGTGCTGGAAGCTTCTAGGCTCTGTACAATGGAATCTAGGCAATCTATTGTTTTCAGACTCTGAGACCTGCTACTGAATAAGCTCACCCCTTCCTGGTTCTTTGTGATCTTTGACTGGCTGGTTCAACTTAACTGTTCTGGCTCAAAGCCTCTGACTCCTCTACAAGCTGGCGCCTCCATTGGCCTCTGACTTTTGCTCAGCATGGCCTCAATCTGGATCCTTCTCCTCCTCTGGCTCATTCTGTCTTCAACTTGTCTCTGTAAAACTCTCCCCTGTAAAACTCACCCTATACAACTGCCTCATTCTCTCTCTCTCTCTCTCTCTCTCTCTCTCTCTCTCTCTCTCTCTCTCCTCTTTTACTTTTGTTTTCAAATATTTATTTTATGTATGTGAGAACATCATCACTGTCTTCAGACACACCAGAAGAGGACATTGGATCCCATTACAGATGGTTGTGAGCCACCATATGGTTTCTAGGAATTGAACTCAGGACCTATGAAAGAACAGTCAGTGCTCTTAGCTGCTGAGCCATCTCTCCAGCCCCCTCTGTCTTCTTTTAAATAGCCTCTCTTTTCTCTCTCTTGTCGTGAGAGTTGGGCATAGCCTGGCACCACTTTTTCTGCCACTCTGACATCACTTTCAAGCACAGGTGCTTCCTTCTACAGACTAACTTTACCTTCATTGTTTGGAATTGAAGGTGTGCACCAAGAGCATGCCTGTTTTTCCAACCACAGGGATTAAAGATGTGTGCTAAAGGCTGAGCCACACCACAGCTAGAAACAGGTTTTTCCAGTAAATAACACAATCCAGGGGTTCACAGTGTTACCAAATATCCTGCAGCAGGTGAGCCCCAGCTTTTCAGTTCTGAAAGGTAGCATCAGTGTGTAAGATGGCCCTTACATGTTAGACTCCCCTTTGCAAATAGAAAGATACAATTTCCGGTGTGTGTGCAACAGTTGTTTTGATTCAACTTTGAACTTCAAATTCTAGAGCACTAAAAAATGGTGAATTAGTTAGGAGGGCCTCATTTTTCTGTTTAGCAAACTGAATTCTAAGCACCTGTTCTTTTAATCAAGAAGTCTGAAGTTCTGCCTCAACAAATTCAGCCTAGAGGCATGAAACAGTACTTCTTGCAAAATCTCAAGTTAGAACGACATAGCCAAGCTTCTAACAAAAGCACAGACTGAGTGACTTCAGTGGTACCTGCTTTCCCACAGTCTGGAAAGCAGAATCTGAAACCCGAAGTGCTCGCAAGCCTAGTTCCTGTGAGACCTCTGGGCCTGGCTAGAGCTGTCTCTTCCTGTCTCCCCTTGTGTTTGCATTCGGATCTCTTACAAGGATGCCACTGGTGTTGGTTTAGAATTTTCACATTCGTTTAACTTTACAAAATATTTTAAATACAATTTTTGGCTTTATTTATTGATTTATTTATTCATTTATTCCTTGTATGTGGGGGTGGTGAGTAGTATCCACGTGGAGGTCAGGGGGCATCGTGCAAGAACTTGTGGGGATCAGTGCACTCCTTCCAGCATGGGAATCAAATTCAGGTTGTCAGGCTTGGCTGCAAGCACCACTACCCACTTAGCCATCTTGTCATCCCCAATTTTTTACAACGATATTGCTAAACACAATGGTTTTCTGAGGCACTGAGGATTAAGACTTTAGTCTATGAATTTTTGACGAACATAATTCCACCTGTAGCACTATTTCAGTTCTTTTCTTTTTTCCTGACATAATTCTGATCTGTTTCTTGCTATCTGTGTTAACTTATAACAAGTGTTCATTTTGCTTTATTAAAAACAATTGCTTGACTGGGGATGGAACTCTGTAGTGTAGCTTTCCTTACATACACAAGGTCCCAGGTTCAATTCCCAGCCCTGGCAGGAGGAGGGAAAGAAAACAATGTATTTTTTTAAAGATTTATTTATTTGTTTTATGAATACACTGAAGCTGTCTTCAGACACACCAGAAGAGAGCATCAGATCCCCTTACAGATGGTTGTGAGACCACCATGTAGTTGCTGGGATTTGAACTCAGGATCTCTGGAAGAGCAGTCAGTCAGTGCTTTTAGCCACTCATCATCTTCTCCAGCCCTGAAAAAAAATGTATTTAATAAATCTAAAATACACCAAAAAAACTTACTAAACTATTAAGTTACAGCTGCAGATTACATGAATATAACATTTAAGTGAGGGATTTGATACATTTGCAGTTAGCTTCTGATTTTAACAGTTAGTCAGATATTGAGCAATTTGTATAAGGATTGATCCTAAGTTGTCGGGCTTGGCTACAAGCACCTTTAGCCACTGAGCCATGTTGTCAGCCATAATTTTTAAAAACCACATTGCTAAATACAATGGCATTCTGAAAAGCTGAGTATTAGAGCTCCAACACAGAAGGGAAATCAGAGCTGTATGGTTTCAGAAATGTTTTTCAGAACAAATGTCTGAGATGACCTAGGCAGCCTGAGCACGGCTGACAGAGGAACTGACTGAGTAGCCAATGTAACTGACTGCTTATTATCTTGGTGTGTTTTTTTTCTCTCCTCTCTCTGCATCTTTAGGAAAACCAGGTCCTGCTGGTGATTTGGGTCTAAAAGGACAGAAGGGCTTCCCAGGCCCTCCAGGAAGCACTGGCCCTCCAGGTGTCATTTTAAAACTTATTCTAACCCCTCTGTCTGGAGAAAACACACTTTCTCCTTGAGATTCAGCTAAGTTTATTGTTCTGTCTCTTGCAGAATAGTGAGATTGATAACACTCCCTAATTGAAGTATCTGCCAGTATTATGGTCATCTCAGGATAGTACTAATCTAGGCATAGGTTTTTGTGTGTTTTGTTTTGTTTTGTTTTGTTTTGTTTTACTATAAATGCAGTTCCACATAACTACAGTTCTGAAAAATCAGTATCTTGGAGCACTTTCCACTTCTCTCCCTGGTATTCACAGTAGGCCATCAGAAGAGGGTCTTTGAGTGGCATGGTTTAGGTTTCTGTTTGTTTCAGGCCCTCCAGGACTCTCAGGACTTCCTGGGCCAATGGGTATGAGAGGTGACCAAGGATGTGATGGAATTCCCGGTCCTCCAGGAGAAAAAGGAGAAACAGGTACAGCCCGCTCTTCATCCAAATTAATTATATATATATATATAATTGCATGATTTAGAATATATTGTTTTATATTATATAATATATACAGTATACACAGTATATAGAGATTATATAATTTATATTATATATGTAATTTAATATATAACATAGAATTCTAGATAATTATATATTATAAAATATTATAAATAAATTAAATTTATTTATAAACTATAATATATAATATAAATAAATTATAAATTATATATTATATAATTATATTTGTATTTTATTGTATATAGGTATATTGTAATTATAATATATTGTGTATATTGTATGTTATATATTATCATAGAATATGATAATCATCATAGGATATATATGTATATGATATGCAATTATTATATATGATACATATAAATATACAATAATTATATATAGAATTATATATGTGTGTATGTGTATGTGTGTGTATATACATATATACATGCATATATATGTGTATATATATATATATATATATATATATATATATATATATATATATATATATAGTGTGTGTGTGTGTGTGTGCATATGTTTATGGAGTCATTCATGCCGTAGCATGAATGAATTTTGTGGAAGACAAGAGGATGATCTACAGGGGTTGATTTCCCCTTTACCCCACATGGGTCCTGGGAGACTGAGGTCACATCATTAGTCTGAGATGTATGAGCCTTTATCCACAGAGCTATCTCACTGGTTGGCTGGTTTATTAATAACATTTAATTCCATGTGGCTCTAATAAGTCCCCACTGATAGAATGGATGATCTCTGACACATAGTCAGCATGTATTGTACTTCCTTCACATATAGGATGTAATGAGACTAATCAAATATTAACGTATCAAAATTACCTCTTACAGGCTTGCTGGGGGCCTACCCAGGCCCCAAAGGGAGCCCTGGTGTGCCAGGTAGGCATTTCTTCTTCCCTGATCATAAAATGCATGTTTCCAAGAGCAGTAGATACTTCTCTTGATTTGATTTGTCAAGCAATGTAACTTGGCAAAGTGAAAGATGCCCCAATGATAATACTAAATATAGTCTTAATAGTCAATTAAAACTATCATCACAATAAAGGAAACATTTTCAAGGCTGTGACCTAGCCTATCAGATTTTCTTTTATGCAAGTATTTGGAGATATTCATATGTATTTTTGTAGTTACTGCTGTTATTAGTTATTGCAATGTCTCGTCGGCTCCTGAAAGAATACAGATGGAGGTGCCTTCCCTCTGAGCACCCTTTCATGCTGTTGAGGTACAGGGAGGGCTATTGCCATTCCCCACTTTGACTCCAGCCCTTGCACCGAGCTTGTGGTTCATGTTGTTTATCAAGGGCTACCCTGAACCTCTATCAACATCTGAGACACGACAACTTATCTAATATGTTCTTCAAAGTCTATGCATGTTTCTTGACCCACCACAGGTGTACCTATCTCAGGCCAGTGTCGAAGGAGAAGCAGAGTCCTTGGACACGTTTCCTTTCTGTAGAGAAAGAAGCCAAGAGAAACAGCTGATTGTTTGCACCTTTTAGCAATCTTTATTATCCTGGCATGAATAGGAGATTTTCATAACGAATGATGACATGAGACCCTGCAGAAGATGAGTTGATGTTGGAACTGAACAGCATTGGAGCTGGAGTGTGAAGCAGACAGGAGCTGTTCTTTCCCATCCTTTCTTAAAGACTTGATGGTCCTTTTAGTCAGTCTCAGTGTTTGTACATTGAGCCTTCTGTCCCTTACGAGCATGGAGCCTTTCCCTATCTCAGTGTCTAGTTGTAGAATTATATACAAAAGAAAAGCTTCCGTTCATATCATTAGGCTAAGCTCAAAACTTACTGGAAGGGAATTGCTGTATTTGCATTACTCTATGTTTGACTGCAAATAACATTTCAAAGGAAAAAAAATCACACCTTAGACCAAAATCAGCAGCAACATCAACAACAACATCAACAACAACAACAACAACAACAACAACAAAAGCTTTAAAAATAATAAATAGTCCAGTTATGCAAGTAATTGCACACCTCGATGCTTCTGGGGTAATAAACCATGAAGAGTTCATCGAAACTTGGAAGATATGGATTGGTTTGCTTAGTTTATTCTTCCAGATCCTTAAGAGAACTCATATTAAAAAAACAAAAAATGAAAGTTTAACAAGAATGTACTATAAAATCCATGACATGAGTGCATGAGGTCATTGCTGAACAAAGACAGCACTACAGGGGCAGACGACACAAACTACAGGGGCAGAGGGCACAAGTTGCAGAGGCAGCCAACACAAGCTGAAGCCCTCTGGGCACTTCCTTTAACAGCAGGAATTACAGGCACCACAAAACTAAGGAATGTGAATTCACTGAGGACAACACTGGAACATTCAATACTTTGATTTTCTTTCTCACCCTAGCCCTTTACTAACTACCCAACAGTGACCCACCCACAATGTTCCCCCAGCCAACAGCCTCACTCTACTCTCTCCTATATTCTATATTCATGCCACTTACTCTCATGAATAACACCAGTTGAGAATATAAAACACACTCATACTTATAAAATAAAATCAATAAGCCATTTTTTAGCTAAACACACACACAGAGGAAAGAGGAGGGGAGATTGTTTCCAATCCATATGACAGCTTTCATCCAGGCATTTCAAAGCACAGTTTCTTGAAGGTTTTCTGAAAGGACTAATAATACCTGGTACTAAGTTGTGACATTTGGGGTCTCCTTTCAGACCCTTTGCAGACTTCTCCCCCTTTGACTCAGTATCATGGATGTGGGAAAGATTGAGCCAAGAGACTGAGCAGGATTACAACTTCCTCTGTGTCTAACTGGGCAACAATTCCAAGCCCACGTCACTACCCTGAGGTTTAGCTTCTCTCCACTCTGTTGAATTATCTGTAAATAATGTCACTCTAAAGTCCACCAAATAGTAACTGTGGCTTACATATGCATGACACTTTAGATCTTAAAATAGCATGCCATTTGGCTATATGTTAGATAAATGTTTTTCAAACAGCTAAGCTGGGAAAGGAGTATTTTCACTTTTAAAATAAAATAAGACAATGAAAGAGCTGGGGAGATGGCTCCATAGTATGTAATATACACTATCTGTAATATCAGGACTGGGAAAGCTGAGACATGCATATCCTTGGAATTTGATAATCAGCCATACCGACAAATCAATGATCTCTAAGTTCACTGAGTGAGCATTTTCCAATAAATAAGATACAAGAGCGCACGCGCGCGCGCACACACACACACACACACACACACACACACACCAAATAAAATCAGACAACAGATTTGTAAAAAATGTAGCGATTTTGTCTAGATTAACCTAGTCAGAGGAAAACTATGGATCTATATTGTTGGGGAACACCGCTCGAGGCCTACCTATGAACCGAGTTCCCTGGAAGGTGAACTGGGGCTGAAAGAGACCACATGGGAGAGAAAAAAGGATTCCCTGTTCAAGGCATCTCTGACTTTACTTAGAATCTTTCTTGGTTATATGAGGGTAGGCCCCGCCCCCAGCCAGTCCGTGCAAGTGCCTGGATTCAGTAGGCAGATGCCTGGATGTGGGCACTGTGTATTGACTCTAGGTTGTCTCAGCAGGAAGCAGGATCTTGGCGAAGCAAGGCAGCAACAGGTAGCAGGATCAGGGAGAAGAGCAGAGGCAGTTAGCACAACAAAGGAAGCCAGCCTTAGCTGGAGAGTCACACCTTCAGGTGGCCTGCCTTCAGTGGCAACAGGTCTGCTCTCAGCCTGAAGCAGGCTAGGGGAGGAGGGTACACTAAATTTTTGTTCTCTAGCTGTTTGTTTGTTTAAGAAAATATATTATGAATCTTAACATTTTCAAAGAAAGTGCCTATATTGCTGTAAACCCAACTAAGCTTTCTTCTTTGCAGGTGCCAAAGGAGACAGGGGAGTTCCAGGCTTGTCTGGCCTTCCTGGCAGAAAGGGGGCTATGGGGGATGTTGGACCCCAAGGACCCCCAGGCATCGCTGGACTCCCAGGGCCACCAGGTCTACCTGGGGCAATTGTCCCTGGCCCTAAAGGAAACAGAGGTCTTCCTGGCTTAAGAGGAAATCCAGGTAGAGCGCTTCCTTCCACAAGCTGGAATGGAAATGGCATCAGATGTGTTCTTTCTGCCATTACCTCATGGCTTCTTGTGTTGCCCCTGCTCTTCTTCGCTTCTCTCATATCCCTGACTGTCCTCAGGGAGATGTCATTCCTTCCTGCTTCTCCCCATGCTTCCCTGGCATGCTCTACCTCCATCTTTACCACAGCCCCACCTCACAGCAGCAAAGGAAAGGGGGTTTCGGGGCAATAACAAGGTGTGGCGCTTGTGTGGAATCCCTTACTGACAACTCTGATGCACTCCTTGTGAATCCAGGTGAGCCAGGTCCCCCTGGACCTCCAGGACCTATCAGAAAAGGCATAAAAGGTGACAAAGGATTTATGGGCCCACCTGGTCCCAAAGGTCTGCCTGGAACTGTAGGGGACATGGGCCTACCAGGTTACCCGGTGAGTGTGGAATGTTATTAATACAGTTCTGCCTTGCTGTTGTTATGCTGCAGCCATATTGTATATATCAGCACTAGTCACACGTGCTCACTTATTGTGAACTGTACTATTAACCCTGATGAACTGACGGTTGCTCATGATCAGCTGTACCTGAATGCAGCACACATTCACTCTGTATACTGATGTGATACATCCAGAGTCCCACAGATCCCAGGAAATCAAAGACACTTAAGGGCTGCAAAGATTTCACCTCTATAATGCCTCTAGCATATGGGTGTATGGGTACAAACCTCTGACTCTTGCTTATTTAAACTTTGAGCTTGTAGGGAAAAATCTAAGTACCTAGTAGTTGATAAATGCCCTCCAATAGCCTCAAATGATAGTCATTGTGTCCCTCTATTAATTGGCTTTCAAAACAACTTCTGCTATCTGTAAATATGTGCACACATCATCATCATCATCATCAAATATTTAAATGTATCTTGAATTTCTTCCTATTATTATGTACCTGGTTCTGGCAGATTTAGTTTCCTTGTCCATCAGCCTTACCTCTAACATGAATATACCCTAGTCTGACAGTATTTCCCTTTAAAACAAAGCCAGCATTACAAGTTACAGAAATAAGAGCTAATTCCCCCAGCGAGTGTCTAAGGGAAGGAAGTATCTAACTGAACTGAACATTGTCATTTTAGGACTTCAACCTAAGTTTCCCTTGGGCCACTCAGCTGACTCATGACCACAATGGTAATGACACACTGTGCTTAGAGTCAGCTGTGCTCACAAGCCTTTTCTTCATAAAATTCAACTTTGTTATTGTAGAAATAATATGCCTTCCCAGTAAGAAGAGGAGAAAACTCTTTAATAGCACACATGCAGCCCTGGCTAATACCCAAGAGAAGCCAGCCTCTAATAGTATGTTTTATTATTTTAAATATACCTCAGGCTTATACATTTCACAGAAGCTATCATCTGCCCTCCCCCCAAGTAAACTCTTATGACCTGGCTCCGGGTTACATTTTGAACAACTTAAACAGAGACAGGGAGACTATAAATCTAGCCAGTTAGGCAAATGGGCGATTTTTACAACAAAGATATTGCTAGAATGATTTTAAGCACACCAGTGTCCTTTCTTCAAGTAGCTGTCTCCCAGGTTCATCTGGTCCAGCTGGCAGAGTTATGCTTTTATTGGGAAGAGAACCAGGGGCTTTATAGCAGGCCAGGACTTACACTGCTATGACCCTGTATTCCCCTGTGAGCATCCTGTTGGAGGCACCTTCTTTGGGGACAGGCCTGTTAGCTGGTCAGTCCTGGTGAACAATTACATCCTCAAATTATAAACTTTGCTATCTCTGTCAGGCCTGGCCAGCTACTTATCTTTGGGGTATTTTGGAAGCAGCCCTTCCTCAGCTAGATTCCACTTTGTGTGATTAATGTCTCCTAAGCAAATCTATTAATAAATCCTTCACAACGCTAATTCTGTTACTTTGAGTTTCTCCTACACCAGTATTTCTTCCATATTTTCCTTGCCTAGCCATTGTGCTGGTGGTGTTTGAGATGTTAAGTGCGGAACTTTCATGTTTACCTCCAAGGATGCCATCCTGTTCTTGTAGGTCCAGACTCCCAGGAACCCAGCCCAAGACCTCTCATTTCTGAGTCCCTCCCTCACCCTCTACCACCTCACCTGAATTCTCTTGGAAACAGATGTTGAATAGATGGACGTGGTTCAAAACTCATTCTGGGGTGTCCACACTGTACCAGGCGACACAGTCCTTTACTTTCAAAGGGCCTAGTCTAAAATGAAGGAGACAGATACTGAAACTCGTCCTTCTCATGCTATGTACTACAAGAAAAGGTGGCGGGGGGGGGTCGCTGTGGGGAGGTGGGGTTGGGGGGGGTGGCTGAAGGAACACAGCGAGGGCTCCTGTCTTCCTCTGTGGAATGTGCTTAGGGCCTGAGTCAGAAAAGAGAAACATCAGTTATCCAGGGAAACAAGGAAAGCAGAGTGGAGGCTAAGAGAGGAGTGGATGCTGAGAAGAGTTCTCCAGCGCCTAACGGCTGACTGTGTATGTGTGTGAGGAGTACAGCGGGAGGCCGAGGTTGCGTGAGGACCCATCTAGAGGAGACCAGAGGACTGAAGAGTTCAGGTCATGAAGGTCTCATTCTCTAAAGAAGCAATATATCACTGCTGGAGAGATGGCTCCATGTCTCAGAGCACCTGCTGTTCTTCCAGAGGACCTAGGTTCAGTTCCCAGCATCCACACTAGACAGCTCATAATCACCTATAATTCTAGCTCCAAAGTTATCTAACACTTCTCATTTCTGAGAACACCTGGGCTCAGGTATGTGTGCATGCATACACACACACATTCACACACACACACAATTAAAAATTAAGCCTAAAGAGTCAGTATATCAATTATTCATTCATGAGTGCATGTCAAGTCTCCTCTACAAGTTGAAATTAATCCTTTATAGAACTTATCTTTGTTTTGACCACTCACCAAGCTTAAAACCTATTCTGATTGGCCTATGTAGCAGACACTGTGACCACAAAGACATGGTGGAGATATCACATGAAAATACAGACTCTATCACCCAGCCCACAAGTCCACCTCTAACACCCTCACTAGGGGTAAATATGGGGTTCTGTGGCATGACAGTTATTAGGAAGCATGTTAAGCTCTTTTGTGATTTGATTTCTAGAATCTACTCTTTGAGACACTGTGCACCTCCATCCAATCTGTAGATGTCACCCTTGTAACTCTCTGGTGCTTTGAAAGTTGTTGTTACTGACCTAGTGATTGCAAAGTTCTTCCAAGGACACCAGCAGATAGGAAGTCTGGCCTGTAAACAGGCCTGTTCTTACTCCTTCAGGTGCTTTCATGGTCATTTCCAATGGAAAGATGATTATTCTTGATGGATGTCCTCTCTTTGTGCATAAAATACTCCCTTTCCACCCAAGAGCTGAACTTGGTGTCTGACTCTCAGCTGCCTTTTGCTAAAGAGAACAGAAGGTTACCAGAAGCCAGACAGTCCCTGATCAGATGGCTGGCTCCCTTTCCTTTCCCTCTTCTTTTAACCACATACCAGTTCATCCCACCAACTGAATTATTGTGTTTGTCTTCCAGAGGCAGCTGGCTCTAAAGCAGCCTTTGTTATTTTTGGCACCTTTTTCATGAGTTTTAGTTCATTATTCTCAATAGCATTCTGTCTCAGTTCCTAGGAACAGTGTGAAAGTGGCTCTGAGGTATTGATCTTTTTGGAAGCCCTCATCCCTTTTGTCTCTCATGGCTGCCCTTGAGTGTCTCAAGGCTTCAGCAGCAATTAATGTTAGCACCTCCTACTCAGTAGGTTCAATCTCTTCCCTACTACCCTTTCTGGTCCCATCTCTAGACTATTATATATATATATATATATATATATATATATATATATATATATATAAAATCAGGAGTAATTTAGAACTCTGCTAGTTTAGCAGAATGACACCTGGATTCAACAATAGCTCTATGGTCTTTGCAATGATTACAGGTTAATTCTTCCAGAAATGACCCCAAATTTGTGGCAGTTCAATTTAAATGCATTCAGAGTCAAAACAGTATCCACTAACATCAGATGGCTAGTTTGCTTAGTCACATGATGGGGGGGCGGGGCATGCTCTAAATGGTCCTAGGGAGAGCTCTAGGGAGCATAAAAGCTAAAGGTAGGCAGAATGCTGAACTAAGAGGTAAACCTTATTCTTATTCAATATGAAGTCATATTTTTTATTAAAAATAATCTGTCATGTGTATTACATTTTTCAAACTTTGTGGTTCTGTTCTTTTCCCTGTACTCAAAATATAGGGAGCACCAGGTAGCCCCGGTCTTCCCGGTGTCAGAGGTGATCCAGGATTCCCTGGATTTCCAGGCATAAAAGGTACTGTTTTGACACCATTGTTCTTATATACAAATACAGTAACTGCCGCTCCAATCATATTTGTAAAACCTCATATCACATTTGATGAACTCCTATGTCCACCAGAGATGGTAGGAGCAAAACAAGCAGGACCTCAGTGTGAGGACCTAATACCAGGTTTCAGTGTGGGGCTAGAGCACCGAGCCCTGTGGGTTCAGATGAAAACTGCAACAGAAGAATGGAAACTATAGGATGATTAGAGACCATTGAAAGTGTTATCTTTGGGATTTTTAAATCTATGAGAATAGAGGATGGCATACTATATCAATACTGATGGAATTATTTTAAGTTTTGGTCATGTACATTTAACTTCATAATTTGGGAACCTAAAAAAAACATCTTAAAGAACAGCCTCCAGCCCATTAGTTCAGGTAAAGTGAATTTTTATGCACAGATTTATACATTTGTGTTTTGTGGGGTTTATTTATTTATAGTAATAGGGACTGAACTCAAAGCTTCATAGATGCTGGGCAAGTGCTCTAACAATGAAATACATGCCATTATATTCTTTTGGGGGGGGGTTCAAGACAGGGTTTCTCTGTATACCCCTGGCTGTCCTGGAACTCACTTTGTAGACCAGGCTGGCCTCGAACTCAGAAATCCGCCTGCCTCTGCCTCCCAAGTGCTGGGATTAAAGGCGTGCACCACCACGCCCGGCTGCCATTATATTCTTAATATTGAATATAGTGTGATATATCAAGTTTAGTAGAGCATGCCTGTTATTCTAGCACTTGGGAGGTAAAGGCAAAAGGATCAGTAGAAGTCCAAGGCCAGCTGCTCTATATTGTGAATTCTAGGTCTTTCAAAGCTACTTAATAAGATTCTGTTGGGGTGGGGTGGGGGCTGTAATGTAATAGAAACAGATTTTTATTAGATTTGTTGTTTAACTGGTCACTTCCCTGTTCTGAGTTTTAGAAGGACAGAAATCTCTTCTCACAGCCTGTAGAGATACTAAATAACAATTGTAGCCAATGTGAACAAAACCAAGTTTTCCATGAAGGAAAACTTTCTATCTTCAAAGGTGGACCAGGTAGACTTTAAAACAACATTTTCAATTTCTTCAAACATCAGCCTTTTAGGGAGCAGTTAGTTGAAGATAAATCATTGTGAGTAATTCTGAGGACTCTCACTGGATGTGGGGACAGCAAATATAGGCAGGCTGTCCTGGGTTAATGACACCATCTTCCCAAGTATCAGAATAAAAACATCAGCAATGTGAAAAGCATCTAAAGTCTGCAGTAAAGACAACCGATTAATGCTTTTAAATATTGACAGGTAAACAGGGAGGGGATTTTCACAACCAAGCCCTGCAGATATGCCCAATGGGACACAATCAGTTAGACTTCCGAAGAAAATCCTTGTCTATAAAGTGAGTCACTTTAGTTGGAAAACGTTCCATCACCAAAACATTTAGGTGAATATTCTCATAGATAAACAGTCATACTTTTTTCTGGTCCCCAGAGTAGTTTCTAAAGTAGTTGGCAATTAACTTTTGGTGCAGTAATTATTCTGTTCTGTTTTTTTTTTTTTTTTTAATTTCTTCTCTGTTTTGCTTTTTTGAGACAGCCTTGAACTTGAGATCCCCTTGCTTCTGTCTCCCAAGTGCTGCCATTACAGCCCTGCATGACTAAGCCCAACCTTACTGTATTTCATCTATTGATACCCTGTTTGATATTCAAGTGTTTTAAGCAATTATATCTAATGTCTATGTAATTTTTTGTTGTTATTGTTGAGACACGGACTCTCTATGTAGTCCTGAATGTCCTGGAACTCACTATGTAGACCAGGCTAGACTCCAAATCACAGAGATCCACCTGCCTCAGCCTCCTAATAAATATATGAAAATTCCTGACAAACACTCTGGGCTATCTGTACATGTGGAACAACAAAATAAGAATGTAGTTAACTGAGACAACTAAATGTAACAGCTCATCAAAAGGTATTAACACCGGGTTCAGTAGGGCCTCATAATTCTCCCAAAATACTTCATTGATTCCCAAACTCAAAAAGTAATCTCTCAGAAACACTTCCCTGTGAATGTTAAAATATAAGCTTATTTTCTTTGTTTCTTTCTTACTCTTCCTCCTCCTTCTTAGGAGAGAAGGGTAACCCCGGATTTCTTGGGCCAATTGGACATCCAGGACCAGTTGGACCAAAAGGACCACCAGGTAAATAGATCTATTTCTCAATTGCTGTTCTCTATAAAGAAAGAATAGTTTCATGAAGTCATCTTCACATTGTGTTTATATCAATAGGTCCACGTGGAAAACCTGGCACTCTTAAGGTCATCTCTCTTCCGGGAAGCCCAGGGCCACCTGGTGTACCTGGACAGCCAGGAATGAAAGGAGACCCTGGACCCCTGGGTCCACCAGGAATCCCAGGTATGGTAATACCATTAACCTACATCTTTGATAAAGGGTGAATGAAGAAAATCTATAAAGCATATGGAAGCACATGATAGAACTCCACAGAAAACAACCGATTTGGGATTGGGCTCATTTACCCTGACCAGTAACAAAAAAAGAGCTTAGACTCTTGTAAAAACATTTGGACATAGTACAGAGTAGTGAAAACACATGCTGCATTTCATTTTTATTAGGAGAAAAATATCTTACCCATCTCCTTTGACAAACATCAGCTTTGGGGTTCAATTTTTAAATGAATGTCTGGTTATAACTAATTTCTATAAATGTGGACTCTTCAAAAAATTTCTATACTGAAGCGTTTGGGGAAAATGACTTTAAAGTCTTTCCAGAGTGCTGATATTTGGAAATGAACCTAACCCTTCACATAGTCTTAGCATATTGCAATAGAATTATGAATAGGACTCTTGTTCTTTAAGTTTGTCTGAAGCACATGAGAGATAAGAGAGGTATTACTTCCTGGTTTGATCACTTCATGGGCATCATGCATTCTGGAATAAAATACAACAGCACACACTTTCATATAGTCATGGTTTCTTAAGGCCTTTGGGGGAAGTTAGTGGACAAATATGCCAGTTAGCTCAGGACTAACAGCCTTCCTGGGATGTCTGTCTGTCTTGGCTGGTGAAACTGCAGAAGTCCTGTGCTTACTGGGATTGGTGGCAGCCTTTTATTCTAATATGATGGCATATCATACAACAGTACCTCTTGCCTAGGACCCTGCGGGCCAAGAGGTAAACCAGGCAAGGATGGGAAACCAGGAACTCCAGGACCAGCTGGTGCAAAGGGTAACAAAGGCTCGAAAGGACAGCAAGGTAAACACCCAGCTTGCCTCCCTGGTTGAAGCAGTATTGTTTCAGCATCAAGAGGGGACTCTTTTATACGTGTTATCTTATGACTGCAAGAAAGAGTGAGTACTCTGGGTTTTCCAGTTAGTTCTACTGTTCTGATTAGAACAAAGGCAGGGTGCCAGATGTTCAGTTGGAAGGAGGAGGAGTCACAAATGACTAGACTGCACTGTTCATTTGATAGACTCTTAATTTTTAATCAAGGCAAAAACCTTTGGCTAAGGACTAATAGAGCACCAGTTACTATTCTATTTTCATAAAGGTGAATTGTGTTTTAATCACCCACAGCAGTTATGTTGGCTAAAAATCTCTTATAGGAACAGTATGACCTGGACCAGCAAGTGGTTCTTCAATAACAGGGTACTAAGTGGGAGGGCCAGGAGATCAGAAGATAAGAAGATAGAAAATTTGGGATCTGGAGATCTGATGTAAGCTATGCCTTATGCCATTGGGCAAGCTTCTTAAGAAGTATAGCATTTAATGTAATACTTCTAGGGAGAGATGGGACAGTGTTTAGTGAAAAGGTATCATACGACGGGAGGAAGAGTGGGAAGCTAATGAACCAGTGCTGCACAAAGAGAACACGAGGTATCTCCAGGGCATCGGGGACTGAGCACAGGGCCACCTTCAGACTGATAGCCATTGCCCCTTACAGTGGGAAGAGTTGGGGGTCTCAAGATCCTAAGACACAGCTCCCCGAAGGTCCTGGTCTTCTCCATATGGATGGTAGGGGCACATATAGGGTGGGGTGAATCTGGGTGGAGTCCTGGCCTCAGGCAATTACAGTCTCTGCCAAGCCCATTTCTAGGTTTGAAAAGGAGCTTGTCCTTTCTGTATACATTAAAGCTTCAGGGAATGCTTTGGCTTGGTCTAGCTCTCAACAGTGGTACCTCATGAGTGAGTCTTTTGCTATTATGGTTTTGTTTTGCTTTTTCAATACTGCCCTGGCTTGAACAGAGCAAGTTTGCTTCCTTATTTAGGACAGCTCTCTATGAACTATACTATTTTTGCATACAAGTCAACAACTTGGGTGTACGGTCTACAAAAAAAAAAGGCCTTTTAAATATAATGTTCTACTTAGAATATAAACTATGCATGTCAGTTTGATAACCTGGATCTAAATCTATCTTCTGCAAAAGTCTCAAAGCACCCCTCTGGAAAACACTGAAATGGTAACTGCCTGAAGTTACAGACTTTGTTAAAATAAAATAAAATAAAAAGTCTAACTTCCAAGTATCATTTCCCAACAAGATTAGACATGTCAGTTCAAATATGGTACTATAATATTAACTGTAATGTTAACCATGGGGTTACTTTTGATTTAGTGTGGCTGGGAATCTACATTAGGGAATGACTACCCATTTGGCTTCATTCCTAATGTGCTTTTGTTAATGGCTCTATTAATTTATACACTTTAATGACCATGTCTGGATATTATAACGAGGTGATAGCAAAGCACAGGACACTATAATACAAATTGTGTTGGGAACTGACTAGCAAATAGTCAAATGCTATGGAGG
This sequence comes from Mus minutoides, assembly GCA_902729485.2. NCBI lineage: Eukaryota > Metazoa > Chordata > Mammalia > Rodentia > Muridae > Mus > Mus minutoides. The sequence continues at coordinate 784,787 of LR749641.1, read as the reverse complement.
CCTCATGAGAGTGATATGAGGATTCAAGCTTAGATCCGTAGCAATGCCCCATAGTTTCACATGAGCATGAAATCTTGCCTCCAGTTGCTACTCTGATCAGCTAATCCTTTTATAATTGCCATGGAGAGAGCAGAAAGCATCTGTTGCTTAAGGTCCGTATTTGTTATTTTTTTGCATCATCCTCCAAAGGATAAACATTCTCAAATGGAGCAACGTAAGGGAGGAGGAAAGCTTTGTTACCAACAGGAAAGGCCCAGCAGTGACAAGGGCTCAGTCTGTGACAAGAGAAGCGGCTGTCACCTCTTGGTGGGGTCAGCAAGCAGGGAAAACTAGAATGACTGGCAGGCAAAATACATGAGGCCCATCAAATCAAATGCAGGACACTATGCCAGGCATCCCAAGGGAATTCAAAGATGAGGAAAGACCTGATCTCAAAATAATAATAATAATAATAATAATAAATAATAATAATAATAAACAAGATGCATCCTGTGATAAACTGGTTAATATTTAATATTATTTTTCCATTGTATCATTTATGTTTGTGTCACTGTGATAAAACACCCGATATAAATAATGCACAGGAGGAAAATTTTTATTTTGGCTCCTAGATTCAGAGGATTCAGTCCATTGTTGTTTGGCTCTGTATTTGGATGCTGTGATGTAAAAGAGCACTGCTCACTGCATAGAGGACTTCTGTGCAAGGAAAGTCATATAGAAGGGGCCAGGGCAAGATACAGTATTCAAGAACAAACCCCTACTTCCTACCTCTCACCAGCTTACAACAAAGTCATTATCTACAAATTCATTAAGGAATTAGCCCATTCATTAGGACAGAACCCTCATGATCTAATCATCTCTGGAAACGCCTTCACAGACACACCTAGGTATTTCTTACTAGTCTCCTAGGTGTTTCTTAATCCATCTGACAATTAAAATAAAACATCATAATCATTTTTTTTAAAGTGACAGGCTAGCCAGGTAACAGTTACCTAGTCCTTTTTTTTTTTAAAGATTTATTTATTTATTTGTTTGTTTATTTATTTATTATATGTAAGTACACTGTAGCTGTCCTCAGACACTCCAGAAGAAGGCATCAGATTTCGTTACAGATGGTTGTGAGCCACCATGTGGTTGCTGGGATTTGAACTCGGGACCTTCGGAAAAGCAGTCGGTGCTTTTAACCACTGAGCCATCTCGCCAGCCCCCATAATCATTTTATAGCCCACTCTTCTCTAAGATTCCTTTTTTATATTTGAGGCTTACCAGTCACATAAACACATTTAAATTAGTACTTTAGAAAACACATTTGAGAGTCTGGTCATGTTGCAACCTGTATAATTTGTTTTTCAAAGGCCCACCTGGTCTGGATGGATTGCCAGGTTTAAAGGGGAATCCTGGTGACAGGGGAACACCAGCCACTGATACAAGAATGCGAGGCTTCATCTTCACCCGACACAGCCAAACCACGGCCAATCCTTCATGTCCTGAAGGAACACAGCCACTCTATAGTGGGTTTTCTCTTCTTTTTGTACAAGGAAATGAACGTGCACATGGACAAGACCTTGGTAAGGTTCTAATTTCCAGGCAGTTTACGATGCAGAGTGTAGACCAGTTATAGGATTCGAGCTTCTTCTGAAGGTCACTATAAACAATGTTAGAATCTTCTGGTGCATTTAAGAGAGCAACTGTGGTCCAAGGTTTAGTTTCCATCCTGATGTATAAACTGCTAGAGGAAACGCAGCTAGATTCAACCATCTATCTTTTGTTAACCCTCAAATTCATCTTTTCCTAAAGCTTGCCCCTGGTTATTTGCTATTATGAATATCTGGAAGTACTAAAGCAAAGACATTGTTCCAACAGAACAATATCAGGTCCCAAGTTCTATCCAAGAAGGTAGAAAGAGCCACAGAAAGCATTCTTAGGCAGGGAGGGTTGGTATACCCATTGGAGACTTTGATTTTCATCCTAAACCTTTACATTACCACAGAATTATTTGGGTTTGTTGTTTCTTGGTTCAGGTTTGCCACAGGTCATATAATAATTAACCTGTTTCTAAATAATGATAGTGTAACTAAAATTTACTGGAAGTAATACCCAGCTTCATGTTTTATTAGGTACTCTGGGCAGCTGCCTGCAGCGATTCACCACAATGCCATTCTTATTCTGTAACATCAATAATGTATGTAACTTTGCATCACGAAATGATTATTCATACTGGCTGTCAACACCAGCTCTGATGCCAATGGACATGGCTCCAATTAGTGGCAGAGCTCTCGAACCCTATATTAGCAGGTAAAAAAAAAACTCAATTCATGTGCTTTACAAGAGGATCAAGTGAATCACTTAACTTGTAAGGAATGTAACAGTAGAAAGTGGCTGCCATACTATTGGTCTCATTTTACAGATGCACCGTCTGTGAAGGTCCAGCAATGGCCATAGCTGTTCACAGTCAAACTACTGCTATCCCTCCATGTCCCCAGGACTGGGTTTCTCTCTGGAAAGGTTTTTCTTTCATTATGGTAAGAAGAAGAAAAAAATCCTTGGCCCATTTCAAGTAACGAATAATGCCTATAGAATCTTGGGCTGTGTTGAAACAATGTGGTCCCCTACCTGTTAATATATGTAAAATGCTATAGATGCTTAATGATCTGAAAATACACCTAAAGAGAAACATTGAGGATGGGCATTTACTCAGTAATGTTTACGTAACATGCACAGCATCCTCGGTTCCATTCCCAGCAGTACATAAAAAGAGTCATCCTAACATTCAGGAGGTAGGGGCAGAAGGGGCAGAAGTTCCTGATCATACTTTGCTCCATAACAAGTTTGAAGCCAGTTTGGGCTATAAGAACCCTAGTCTTAATAGATAGATAGATAGATAGATAGATAGATAGATAGATAGATAGATAGATAGATAGATAGATAGATAGATGATAGATAGATAGATGATAGATAATAGATGATAGAAAGATAGATAGATAGATAGATAGATAGATAGATAGATAGATAGATAGATAGATTTTAAAAAGACTGACAACTTTGATGCTGTTGATAAGTAATAAAGCACTGAATAAAAGACAGCAAGATGACTCAGTAGGCGAAAGCCCTGCCAGCAAGCCTGATGACCTGAGTTCAGTCGCTAAGACTGACATGGTAGAAAGGGAATCAGCTTCCGCAAGTTGTCCTCTGACCTCCATACCTTTGCTATGGCATGCATGTTCACACACACACAATCACACACATAATCACATACAATATCTCCCACACACACAATATCTCACACACACACCAAACCAATAAATAAGTAAATATAATTTAAAAATTTGAAAGACTCCTCAGATTTCCCACAAATCCCTGACTCTAGCATTCAAGGGAGAAGTAGCTACTCTGTGACAGAGATGGGATGCCCCTTTGCTCATTTTTGTGATTACTTCTTTGCTTACATTGTCTGTAATGCTTATTATGATAACCACAGGAATATTTTTATGCATCTGTGGATTCATAAATAAAAACCGAACTATCTTAAAGTATCACATTTATTTTTCCCCACCCCCCAAAGTATCACATTTATGAAGTGACAAAATGTGCCTTGTACTGTGCCCCTCTAATATTCTTATGAGGAGGAGTCTCTTTTTAAAAGTTCTGGCATTAGCGCTAAATTCGGGGTAGAGACTGACCATCTACAGTGTTGACTGCTCTGTATGTCACTATTTACACGCTGCATACTTATGCCTTGTTGTGACATATTATTCCCCCCTCTTTACACACAGCTGTCCACTCAATTATTAATTAATTTTAAAACTATTTAACAGCAATCATGAGCCCCAACCAGTCAGGGCAGTAAGGCTAGCAGGAACCACATTCTTCTCATGGAGCTCATATCCCAGTGGTAAACATAGACAATAGATGTCGGATGACTGTATCTCTCTCTAGAAGATGCCCCGAGTATTACATCTAGATAGAAGAGAAGACATCTGTGTTTTCTTGGTTTTTCTTTTTTCTGTTGCTTTCTATTACTGCTTCCTACCCATGCCAAAATGTGAAAAGCTTGTTTTTGAACCCCAACAGGCAGCATTTTCATTGAGATCTTTTTGTTGTGATAGTTCACAAGTGCAGGCTCTGAGGGTGCTGGACAAGCACTTGCCTCGCCTGGCTCCTGCCTGGAAGAATTCCGAGCCAGTCCATTTATAGAATGCCATGGACGAGGGACATGTAACTACTACTCAAACTCCTACAGTTTCTGGCTGGCTTCGCTAAACCCAGAAAGAATGTTCAGGTAACTATGCCACGTTGGCCTTAATCTGATGACTCAATGATAGAGCTGTTCAAAGGCTGCCTACATCTGCTTTTTATTTGTACTTCTGTGTGGGTATACTTAACTTTCTCAGTCCTGACAATAAAATCCTATTTACCTTCATCCTCCCAGGATAGAGGTACTTTGAAGTCAAGAAGTAGAGTCTATTTCTCACTGTGTCAGTACAAACCAAATGTCCACATGACTTTGTTATCACTAAACATATTCCACACATGTATGGATTTATAGTAAAGTACTGAAAAAAAATACTAGCTGATCTGCTGATCTTTAGGACTTAAGTCTTATCTTTGAAGACTTTGGAGTATTTAAAGGGAAAAATAGTTAAAAATGAACTGTAGGTTTGCAGGAAAGCCTATGTTCTATGAATTCTGATGAAACACCGAAAACATAAAATACCAATAAATGTTTATATATACAAACATAAAATTGTCTTTTCAGAAATTCTCTTCTTCTACAAAGAGGGGTGTTTCTGGAATAAAGTCAATTACAATGTTTATTTGTATATGGGATCCATCACATATATAACCACCAAACCCAGACACTATTGCATATGCCAGAAAGATTTTGCTGACAGAACCCTGATATAGCTATATCTTGTGAGGCTATGCTAGTGCCTGGCAAATACAGAAGTAGATGCTCATAGTCATCTATTGGATGGAACACAGGGCCCCCAGTGAAGGAGCTAGAAAAAGTACCCAATGAGCTAAAGGGGTCTGCAACCCTATAGGAGGAACAACAATATGAACTAACCAGTACCCTCCAGAGCTGTGTCTCTAGCTGCAAATGTAGCAGAGGATGCCCTAGTCGGCCATCAGTAGGAGGAGAGGCCCTTGGTCTTGCAAAGATCATATGCCCCAGTACAGGGGAATGCCAGGGCCAGGAAGCAGGAGTGGGTGGGTTTGGGATCAGGGCGGGGGGGGGGGGTATAGGGGACTTTCAGGATAGCATTTGAAATGTAAATGAAGAAAATATCTAATAAAAAAAGAAAAAAAATCCCAAAGCAAGTAAGTATTCTATTTTATCCACAATCAATGAGTCCTTTCATTTGTATTTATTTCAGAAAACCTATTCCATCAACTGTGAAAGCTGGAGACTTAGAGAAAATCATCAGCCGCTGTCAGGTGTGCATGAAGAAAAGACACTGATGAAATCAAAGAAACCAGAACCGCTTTTTGTTCCTTCTTAAGTAACAAAGTCCTGACTTAGAACATGCATTTACTTAGGTCTTTCTCTCTAGCCTTAAAGGTGTAGTAGTGCAAAGTTTCATTACACAAGAAAGCACTTCATTCAATTTAGTCTGTGATGTGGGGCTTTGAAACCTGTAGGTTTCAAAGTTCCCTGTGGAAAGGCAACAGCTTGCCACAGAATATCTGTGAAATCACATTCCAGTTGTACCCAGAGCGCTGACTAAATGCTGATTGTGTGGAACTTGAACTACAAGCTAAGAGAGGTCTGTCCTGTGGATGCACAATGTGTTCCTTGTCTCCCACTCCCGAGAAAGGAGTGTGCTTCCTTCCACCTCCTCCCTGAGACCTAAGACTTCAGCTACAGAAGGAGAAGGGGACATACATAAATCAAGCACGCCATGAGAAGAACTGGAGGATTAGAGCTGTTGAGTGCTGTAAGAGCTAGAACACAGAATAAATGAGGCCCCATGATGTTTCAGGACTCATTTAAATATGCACATGACTAGGACCAAAGGAAACTTCCTGAAGGGAATCATAACAGGCTTGGATATAAAGTATAGTTTTGTTTTCTGTTTTGTTGACGATGTCTATTTGCTTGTTCACTGAGCTCTTTTTATTATGTCAATAGATTCAAAGCTGGTAAAACATTTACCCTTGGGGAACTAATTTTTACTAGGATGTCATACACATATATTGAAACATTTCTCTTTATTGTTTTCAATGTCCTCACAAGTAACAAGGAAATGTGCACTTTATCCCACTCCTATAAACACTGACCTTAAATAATTTCACCAGGAAATAATGTGGCACTTGCTGGTTTATCAGGCACAAACATTTTTCTTTGCTCTAAACAGTACATAACATGGATTTACAGATTTGTTCCTTTGTTAGTTTGTTAACTTTTTCTTTGGAAAACACACATACGCCATGATTTTTATGTTATATATTCTTAGCAACCATGTGGAAAGAAACCACTGAGTAAAACCTTATTGTACTGTGCACAGCTGCTATATGTCTTAAAACATGTTCTTAAGTATAGAGAGACATTCCACAGTTACTTAATTCAGCTTAACAAGTTATTTTCTTCAGTACCAAACTATGTCCCATGTACTGTACTGGACGGGCAGTGCAGGGCATAGTGAGAGAGACTTGCTACTGATCTATCCTCATGCATGCAGGAAACCCACCCTCCACTTTGTCACCCACTTCCCTACACCGAAACCAAACAAACAGTTTCACCTATGGTTGTTGTTTTAGTTTTCCCTTACCTCTGTTTCACAGTTCAGCAGGCCTGATCGAAGGTTACTCTTGCAGAATGGTTCAGTTCCCAGCACCCACACTGGTCCTGCTTCACAGTAGCCTCTTCCAGATGACCCAACATCCACTTCTGGCCTCTGCACCCACGCTCAGCCAGATATACAAAAGTTTTAAAACTTTTAAAAATAAGATCTATGCCCAGGCTAAGTTCAAAACCTCTAACTTATCTTAGGCATCCCAGAAGCTAAAGTCTGAAAAATATTAAGAAGTCAGGAACTTTTTAATAATCAAATAGTGTTGTACTATTTGATGACTCAAAGAGGCCAGGCATTGTGAGGCAAATCTTTGAGTGTATTTCTCCATCCACGGAAGTGGATGTGATGGTGCTGATACTTAAGTTCAGGCTGGTGCTATAACCTCTACTGCTTTGTATTTGGAAAATGTGACCCAAGAGCACAGACAAGGGTTGACACTCTTCACCACTCATGTGACTGCTACAAGGCATTTTTACACCTGAGCTGAGGTGTGCAACATCTCATTACAAGTATGTATTTCAGCTAACATTTTTGTTTGAGAAATAGCCTGTTGTCCCAGATACATTCCAGTAGTGAAAACAAGGGACTAATCTCCTTGGCCAGTGTAGGAGCAGCAGCCATAGCATCCAGGAACTTGTCCTAATTGCCCGTTCTAGAGCATTCTAAACCTGCAAAATTCGAAACTGTAGCTAACAGACAGAAATCTGTGTTTTGTTTGGATGAGAAGCATCTCATTGCACAACCCAGGCTGACCCCCAAATCACCACAGGTTTTCTCCCTCAGCCACCCAGAATATTGTTTTCAAAGTTTTCATCATCCTTTGGTGTTCTCCACTCAAAAGGCACACACCCAAGAAACTGGCCACAAGCCTGTCACCTTTGTCTCCTTAAAGAACTCACTGGTGACTTTCAGGGTAATCTATTTCACTACTAGACTGGTGCTGATGGAAGTCACAACAGCTACCCTTCATTTGCTCATAGGCCCCTTTCTTCTCCTGTCCTCTTATCAGTATTTAAAACAGGTTATACTGGACACCTTAATGCCCAAAAAAGCCATAGCAACAGTCAGTCATTTGTACTTCTAAAAGTAAGCAATAAAATACAGCCCGTGCAAATTACTTCCCAGATGTTTATGAGTAAATTTTCAATTTCAATTTCAATTTCCTATGTGGCTAGAGAAATGGTTCAGTAGTTAAGAATGCTGGTTACTCTGCAGAGGACCCAAGTATAGTTCTCAATACCCAGGTCATGCAGCTCAGGACTGCTCAAAGGGACCCAGCTGGCCTCCAAGGACACCCACACATAGGTGGCATTCACTAGCACAGGCACTGCCACATAAATAAAAATAAGTCTTTCAACATTTTTAACTGATTAACAAAATGTTTGTTTCAATTTTGGTGCTTCAACTTTGGAATTTCACAGTGTGCTAAAACAACCAACTTGTCAATTGTTCTTTTTTGCGAGATAAAAAATTATTAATTTATTTATAAAAGTATTAAAAATGTTTAAATTTGAATTTTATTGCTAATTTTACAAAGGTTTTCTATATTTCAAATGTAACTTGCTACCACTAAACTTAATTTAATATTTTCTCAATAACCACTTGAAATTTATTTAAAATATATCAAATATTTTGTATTGTTATATCCTGGCAAAATTATGATATATTACAATGTACTAATATTTCTGTAAATATAACTAAAGTTCTATTGTTTTGTCAAAAATAAAATAAAAGGAACAATTCGATCATATTTTGAGGGTTTTTTTTTTCCTAATGGAAGGAAGTTTATTTTGGTCTGTAAAAATAATAGTCACTATAAAAGCAATACGCAACTTTGAAATTAAGAAGAATATCAAAGAATACTCATTTTCACTGAAAATAACCTTCAAATTAAGATAGTAAAAAATTACTATAGTATTCTGAATCTTGGTGCCTAAAAAAGTAATCTTGCCATAAATGAGAGACAGTAACTGAAGAATGTCTGAGTTGAAAAGGGGAAATAAGGTAAAACCTATAGGGTTTAATCCCTAATGGGAAACATAAGTAGCAATGGCTAGAAATCATGCATCAGGATGAAATTAAACTAAGTGGATGAGATTATTTGGTTTCATATATTATGAGGGTATAGAAAAAGCCAATGGCATTAAGTCACAAACAGAAATGTCCATGTCAGTGAGAGAAGGAAGAACAATCATGAATCTATAATATAGGACACAAGAAGAAATAGACTTTCATGTACATGAAGGAAACACCATTCATGCCACATACCTTTTCATTTAAGACTGTATCACATATTATTAGGTGCTCTGACATTCTGTGAAACACTGTCTTGTTTAATAGACTCACGTGATGCCCGAAGATAAGTGATAAATCAGGTTACAGAAGAAGACCTGGGCTTGATAACTGAATTATGGATCTTTATTTAAAAGTCATTTCTAAACTTTGAAAAGAAGGGGATAGGGACAAAAGAAAAAGCAATCTGCAACATTTAAGAAGTGTAAGGTCTAATTGAAGCAATAAGACCCTTGATAGGTTATCTCTCTGAGGCTGGTGAAATCAACCCATTTAAACCAGATTAGATTAGATTAGATTAGATTAGATTAGATTAGATTAGATTAGATTAGATTAAATACAGACAGGTTTATTGGAAAGCTGCTCTCCAGCAAAAGGGTGAGTTCATTGGTGTCAAGGACTGAGGCCAAGGAAGTTGCCATGGGGAAAGGGAGCGGTAAGAGAGAGAAAGGAGAGAGAAGAGAAAAAAAGGAGAGGGATAGGAAGAGGGATGAGGGAGAGGAAGAGGGATGAGGGAGAGGGTTGAGGGAGAGGGAGAGAACACATTTAAAATCTTAAAAATGTCTGGTTTACCTAGCTTATCCATACTTCCCCCCAAAGGCCCTGACTTGGAATGACAGAATAATGTTATTTAATTTGTCCATAAAGGAGGATTATTTGTCACTATAAAGTAGCAGGACACACCACCCACAGTAGGTCCCTTTGAAATAAAGATTATTTTGAGACATTTAAAAAGTGTCTTCTCACATAATAACAATTTACTACAATGGTCAGCTTCTGATACAGATTATAGATCCCAAGAACTTCTTTGTGTCATTTTCCTATACTCCAACATACAAGCAAAAATTTACTAATTAAAAGCTGTATGCTTCCATCCTGTTCACCTGCTGTTTTATGCCAATTTAATTGGGGGCTCACTGAGACCTTAAGAGGGTAAATGGAAATTTTACTTATCTTACACCAATGTTAGGAAGGACACACAATAGTGAAATTGAGAAAGCTTCACACATTATTTTGAAGGAAAACTTTCTTTTTTCTACATTTTCTGGGGTATCGTCTGAGATTTTCTTTGTTTGGGTTTTTGTTGTTGTTTTAAGGCAGGGTTCATTGTGTAGTACCGGCAAACCTGAAACTCCTTCCACCCTCTTACCTCTGGTTCCTTAGTATTGTGGTTATACGAATGAGCCAGAGATTGACTTTGGAAGAACAATCATGAATCTATAATATAGGACACAAGAAGAAATAGACTTTCATGTACATGAAGGAAACACCATTCATGCCACATACCTTTTCATTTAAGACTGTATCACATATTATTAGGTGCTCTGACATTCTGTGAAACACTGTCTTGTTTTTAGATTCAAGACTATATCACTTGAGTAAATACTTTTCCTTTGCACAAGGGAGTGAGAAAATTATTCCAGAATCACAGCTCATATCCACATGCTTATGTCTCTTACATAAAATGGCTTGATGGTTGCAGGTAACCTATGCACATTCCCACAATCACTTAAAACTGTCTCTAAATTACATATATTTAAACCAATATAAATATGTTAGACCCTATTAGTAGGAAATAACCACAAGAAAAAAAGTGTGTATGGGGCTGGAGAGATGGCTCAGATGTTAAGAGCACTGACTGCTCTTCTGAAGGCCTTGAGTTCAAATCCCAGCAACCACATGGTGGCTTACAACCATCCGTAATGAGATCAGATGCTCTCGCCTGGTGTGTCTGAAGACAGCTACAGTGTACTTACATATAATAATAAATAAATCTTTATTTTAAAAAAAAGTATTAAGCCAGGCAGTGGTGGTCCATGCCTTTAATCCCAGCACTTGGGAGGCAGAGGCAGGTAGATTTCTGGGTTCAAGGCCAGCCTGGTCTACAGAGTTAGGTCCAGGACAGCCAGGGCTATACAGAGAAACCCTGTCTCAAAAAAAAACAAAAACAAAATAAATAAATAAATATTTTAAAAAGTATCAAGGTGTTTACTGTTTTTTAAAAAAAGAGTATGTTTGATATTATAATAAATAAATATTTTTTAAAGTATCAAGGTGTTTACTGTTTAAAAAAAAAAGAGTGTGTATGTTTGATATAGATAATGACACAGGCCTTCCATAGCTACATACTACATAGGTGAGGCTGGCTTGGAACTCTTGATCCTATAGCTTCTAGCTCCCAAGTACCCAATACTGGGATTTCTAGAGTGTGGCACCAGGCTCAACTATAATATGAACAGATTGTAAGAAAAAACTTTTTTTAACACTGGTTGGTTGACTACAAAAATGGGAAACAGTGGATGAGGTTGCTAGGTTATGAAAATCAAGGCACACATTCCTGATTTGTCTTCTGGTCTATCCTTCTATGAGCAAGCATGGTTCTTGCTTTCCAGAGGGAAGCCACAAGTTGGGTGTTTAGATTTGAAAGAGATATCTGACCCCTACTATCTTGAAACCCAATTCAGCTTCCCCTTTTCTCGGATTCTTAATTTGTAGGTTTTAGGGAAATCAAAATTAAGGTGCTGAAGAATTACTTCCAATATTTAGTTATATATGCAAATTCGCGGACCACCATAAGAATTTTTAATCAGGCGTTCCTTTAAACAGGTTACCAGTTTACCTGCAAACGCAAGGTTCTTAAAGATCTTAAAGTCTAGAAACCCCCTTAACAGGAATCACCTGCGATGGGAGTACTTTGCCCACAACAAAAATGGCTCCGCGTCGACGTTTCACGAGCCTGCATGCAACATCCGCCCTTCCCTCGTCACATGACCAGAAACCTACTTCCGCTACGGCTCCTGGAAGGGGCCAGTCCTGGCCGTTCTCGCGTCTGTCCCGGCCCGTCGCGGCCGCTCCGCCGCTTCTTTGCCCGGGCGCCTCGGTGCGCTCGGTCAACGGCCTCTGCGAGCGCTCACCCGAGTGCCCCGGAGCCGGCGGGCGGCGACCTTCTCTCCGGGGACTCTCCAGCAGGCCCAGGGTGAGTGCTCTAGTCTCCCCAAGCAGGACTCCGGGCCTAGCGCCGCGGCAGTGACACCCCCCGCCGGGCTGGGCGGAGCGGCCCCGGCCTTGGCCCGTCCTCAGAGCCCTGCCCTGTAAATATTTGAGGCTGGTTACTTCACTTTCTCTACCTCCGCATCTTGTTCTGTGGGGGAAAAATCGAATTTTACTGACAAAACGAAAAACACCTATTAGTTTGGGATTAGGAAACGGAAGGAAGCCTGTGAGCTTGGATCTGGGCTTTTTCGGACATCTCTTCCACCGGCCCAAGCACCTCGCAGTTTGACCTTGAGTCTGTCGCGTTTAAAAGTAACTCTTTGTTTTGTGTAAAATCCGTATAACTAGAGAAAGGCCTTTGGGAGGCCCCGGGCTGGCCATAGCATCCTTGCTCGCTGGTGGCGTTGCGGGCTATACCCTCTCACCCCACGCCAAGCTGGGGTCCAGGTCCCCCATAGCCCCTGACCTCCATTTGCTAAAAACTTGTCATTGCAAAACAAACAAGCAAACAGACAAACAAAAGAAAACATCGTCCCAGTCCCACTAGCTCTGGAGCAGGGTTCATTCTCTGGGAAGAGCAGCGCTGTCTCTGAATTGGTGGCGCTCTCGAATTCCAGAAGAATAAAGCTTGTGCCCAGTAATGCTAAGCAAGCCTCCCGCAGGGAGCCAGTGAATGGGGATGCCCTTTTTCCCAGGTGAGAAACATTCCTTTCTCCCTCACTCGCTTTGGCTACTAATGAGATTCCCCAAAGAAAAACCTTTAGGGAAAGTAGGACCATTGAGCCCTATTTAGTATTCTGAGCCTGCAACTAGATTGTTTGAGGAGGTGTGTGTGTGTGTGTATGTGTGTGTGTGTGTTTGTGTGTGTTTGTGTTTGGTTTCGAGGACCTGTGAATTGAGATAGCTCCCCAGTGGTGTCTCCACTTTTTTACTGAACTGGGTGGTGTCTCCACTTTTTTACTGAACTGGGAGGAACTGGGAGGAACTGGGAGGAACTGTGTTAGCTCCCTTCCTGTCTGATAGGGCTGCTTCATTTTAGATTTACAAAGTTTCTTCTGTTACTCTCTCCTTGCTCTCGTGACATTTTTGTTGTTAATAGATACGGGGTGGGGGTGGGGGGGACTGGGGTTCTCTTTAGTAAGTTTTTGAGTTGTTTATAAAATTCTAGATGTGAGACCCCTGCCATATGTCTACCCAACAGAGATCCCGTAGAATCTCTCCACTCTTAATTTCTACAGAAAGTTTTTATGCGAAGCCCTTTGCCAGTTTGCTGGTGTTTCCCGAGCTTCTCCTAGCCCTTTGCAGAAAGCCCTTGCCTGTGCCTGTGCATCTTGAAGGTTTTGCCTGTTTTAATCTAGCAGACTCAGAGTTTCAGCAGTTCTTATATTAGACCTTTGATTCACTTCGACTTCATTTTTTTTTTAAAATAGTTTTGGTTTTGTTACATATGCGTACAGCAAGTTTATGGTTCAAAGGTAGTGAATATTAATTAATTAATGGTAAATATTCCCTTAAAAATAGATTGTATTTTTAAAAATGAAAGCCAACCTAAAGAAGAAATTGAGTTTTATTTCCTCAGTTTTATTGAAACATACAATCTAAAAACTGAGGCAGTAGTATTGTCTTAATATAGTCCTCATGTTGTGGTAACCAACTATAAAATTATTACTGTTGTTAGTTCATAACTGCAATTTTGCTGTTGTCATGAATTGTATTGTAAACATCACAAAAGTGTCCACTTTTAACCACTTTTAACCACTGTGATAGACACTCAACAACCATAGAGATCAAGACCCTCAGGTTGAGAGCTGCTGCCTTACATGGTGACTAGTCTGTTCTAAGACATTAAATTTGGTACTTTTGAAGTTCTTTGTTTATTAGTGTAAAGTTGTATATCTTTGTGGCTTTTATTTCAAGATCTTCTAGCTAAGCCCCTAACAATGGTGTCATCTAGTTTCTCAGTCACTGTTCTTCTCTCTCAGGGATAAAAGGGGCTCTCAACCTAGCACGTGTGCATTGGAGCAATTTAAGGAGTTAATATGAAGCACAGAAGCAGATAGTGCCAAATAGCAAGCCTGCTGTTTCACATTTGTAAGTAAAAATTTCTCTTTGTCTCTGTTTTCTTAGTCTTTAAGCCATCTGTATGTGTCAGTTCCTTCAAAAGCAGACATTTGGGCAAAAAGAATGAAATAAACTAGTTGACAGTCACAGTCCAAGTACACTTAGTGCACTAAACAGTCCCCAAGGAGTATACTTGTAAGGTATAGAGTATGTTTCTGGTTTTGTTTGTTTGTTAAATCAATGATGAAGACATCTATATTGCTTTAACCTTAGTTTACAGAATAACTCTGTGTCTCAGCACAATGACATTTGTGCTGTCTTTGGTGCTTGACTTCTAATACGCTTCTCTGGGAATTTAGTGTAATTTGGCCTCCTTTTCAGGAAACTATCGCTTACACATCAAATTTTTAGGCAACCTCAAATATGTTGACTTTTACCCTTATATTTTCGTGATGATTTTTATAACCCATTGGAATATGGTTAGAGGTGTTTCCTGGTAGCCATCCTTCTCCCCATCTGACAACACATTTGTTTATGTAATGATGGAACTTTCATTTACCCTGATTGCAAAATCATGAAATGGGGACTGTCCTTCAAGCTGTCTTTCTGACTGTGAGGTACCGTGGAGTGACAGTTGAAACACTTAAAATACGGTTTCTCAAACGGAGCCATTTTAAGTCAGTCACTACCTTTATTCGTAGTTCTCTTATAAAATGATTGTTGAAATACTGATTTTTATTCTTTCTTTTTTACAGCTGGAAAAGCAGTACCCGTGTTGTTATGTACACCTGCAAAGACAGTTGAGCTCTGTAGGGAAGTGTTGTGTAAAGTACACACCAGCAGGGTAGCAGTGTCCGTAGCTATTGTAGACGTGTATCTGCTCTGTTAAAATGAGTATGAAAACGGGCAGTGAGACATCACTAGGAAGGTCAGTGACATTTTTTTCAGTTGAGCTGGTATTATAGGTTTGACAGACAGTAGCTTCAAAGCTGCTTGCCATAAGCTAGCCATACTTTTTAATGCTTTTCTTAGCATGTTTTTATTTGGGGGCAATCACGCTTTCATCTACATCTCCCTGCAGTCAGGGATCCCTCTCCAACTTAGAAGCTCACTCGGTGCATTTGAACTGGTTTTTTTTTTCCCTCAAAAGATATTTGATGCTTCTCAAAACTATGTGTATAATAAATACAAAATTAAATATGGGTTAAGAATGTGAACATTTAACTGCATAAAATGAATGTGTACATTAAGGGCTTATTGTATAATCCATGTATTTGGTATTCATTGGATCTCCATCAAATTCCTGTTCAATAAGAAGTTTTGATTTGCATTTTGTGATTTTTGAGGGGCTATTCTTTCTTTTTCTTTCTTTTCTTTTTCTTTTTTTTTTTTTTGTAAAGTAAGCCTTAGCCTTACTAACCTTTGGAGTCTGACTGACTGCATTGTTATTAAGTCCAGGCCAGGTGCTCCCACATAATGAAGGGTTTTTTTTTTTTTTTCTTTGCAGTTGTAGAGATTGAACCAAGGCTTCATGCATGTCAGGGACGCACTCTACCTCTGAACTATGCTCTTAGCCTCCTGAGTGGGAATTTTTCATTTTATTTTAGGCATTTTTGAATGATAAGGAGCATGCATGTGTGCTTGCACACAGAGAATGTTTATGTGTGTGCATTTGTATTGCAGTTGTATAATACTTTAGAAACTTGCTCCTTATCGATATCTTCAGGGTTTGCTTTCAGATGACAAGTCAGAAGCTTTATGTTGAGAAAAGTGCTTTGTTTGATTTTTATTTTCCTTCTAACTCACAAGTGATGAGAGGGTTCCTTTTGCTCTTTCTGCTGTAAGGTATTCTGACATCACTGCATAGAGGCAACGGACATCAGCACTTGGTTATCCTGATCTTAATATTTTCCTTCTGTAGGGTGAGTGGGGCCGCATTTCCTTCTCCCACTGCTGCTGAGATGGCAGAAATTAGTCGAATTCAGTATGAAATGGAATACACCGAAGGTATTAGTCAGCGAATGAGGGTCCCGGAAAAATTAAAAGTAGCACCACCAAATGCTGACCTGGAACAAGAGTTCCAAGATGGAGTTCCAAATGCCAGTGTGATAATGCAAGTCCCAGAGAGGATCGTGGTTACAGGTATCTCACACTCGATTCAGAGTCTCACAATATATCTTTGTGTTGTTTATTTTTATAAACATTTTAGGTTTTAACAAGTATATGTAACCCCCACAGTCCACTACAGAACGTTGTTGTCACCTTGGGAGACTTCTCGTCGTAGCCGGATGGATCTCCTTTCTGTACCTAGACAATAGATCTGTCTCAGAATCGCCTCTAAATGGAGCCCTATGCTCAACTCCGCTCTGCCTGGCTTCTTTTGCTAAGAGTAATTTTTTCCTTCTATGTTTTTTCATGTGCATTCTAGGAAAATGCTGTCCCACTGAGCTGTATTTGCAGCCCTCTCTGTATTTTTCATCCATGAGTCAGGGATTAAGTTTCCCACACTGCCCTTGAATTTGCCCTGCAGAGCCTTCACACCTGCCGTCCTTCTGCTTCAGCCCTCTGAACTGCTCAGGGTACAGGCCTGCCCCACCAAACCCAGGTTAACTCTTCACCTTGCTTTTATGCTGGACGGAGACTTGGTGCACTCAGGAGGCCCTCAGGACCCTCCCACCTTGGCTCCTGCGTGCTGCAGTTACAGGCTGTGCTTGCTTGTTTGGCTAATGTGATGAGTTTGGAGATTATTCCACATTGTTGCAAGTATTATCTGTTCATTCCAGCTAACTGCTAAATAATAATAACCTGTGTGGGTACATTATCATTGGTTTATCCATTCACATAGTGGACATTTGTGTTGTTTACGACCTGAGATTCATAGAATGGAGTGCATATGACTATGTACAAACTTTTAGGAGGACGTATACCTTCATGTCTCTAGAAGGGAAATGGCTGTCTGATGAGTTTCATTTAACTTTATCACATATTGACAGATTACAAATGGTGTGCCATGTTTCTTTTCTGTCTGTGACATTTGAGAGTTTTAGTTGCTTTATATCCATTTCCCTGCTAATTGATAGTTTTGAGCATGTGTGCGTGTGTTTTTCTGTTTAGATATTATTTTGTTACTTGACCAGGCAACTTACAAAAGGCATAGTTTAGACTATGGTTCCAGAGGGATAAGAAGTCCATCACTGTCATTGTGGGGAGGCATGGTACTGGGCAGGCATGGTGGTTGAAGCAGCAATTTGAGAGCACACAACTTGAACTGCAAGCCCAAAACAGAGAGAGTGACAGACAGGGACAGAGAAAGATGGAGAGGGACAGGGAGAGAGAGGAGAATGAGAATGAATACTGGGAATATAATAAGGCTTTTTATCTCAAAGCCCCCCACCCCATACTTCCATCTCCAACACCCCTGCATCCAGAACTTCCCAAATAGCATCATCAACTGGGGAACAAGTGTTCAAGTGACCAAGACTACAGGAGACACTTGTCATTCAAACCTTCACATTTTGTAGCAGCTTTTCAAATGTTTTGCAAATTTGAAATGTTCAGTGTTGTGAGAATTTTTTATAGACTTGGAGACAGGTTGATTGAGTTGCTTGTTTTGGACACACATGATAATTTCTGTACCATGGTATTAAATATTTGTGAAAAATGTTAAAAAGAAACTATTGCTATCAGTAGGTTGTAATGCAAATCTGGCAGGATTAAAAAACATCATTGTGAAGTCCCCCCACACACACACACTTTTTTCTTTTCTTTTCCAAGGAAATAATGAAGACATTTCATTTTCAAGACCAGCAGATCTTGACCTTATTCAGTCCACTCCCTTTAAACCTCTAGCACTGAAAACACCACCACGCGTACTCACACTGAGTGAGAGACCACTCGATTTCCTGGATTTAGAAAGACCACCTCAAACTCCTCAAAGTGAAGAGGTAAGTGCAATTACCACTGCTTATGTTAGAAAGTTAAAGAGTTCAGCGATTAAGCATACATTAACCTAAGATGATGGAAGCTTTCCATATGGCAATTATTAGTTGATTTCACAATTCCCCAAGTAAGGTCTTATGGGTTTGTTTGTTTGTTTGTTTGTTTGTTTTCCTAATTTAACAGTTATGTGGTAGGAAAGTAAAAATCTTGGAGCAAGAATTGCTGCCATTCATGTAGACTTAAAGGGAGAACAGCTGTAACTGTCATGCCTGTAGTGATGCAGAGAGAGCCTCAAAGTTTTTGTTGTGTTTTTGATCTCTGTAGTGCTGAAGATTGAACCAGCACTTGAACATGCTAGGCAAATGCTTTACAACTATGTTCCTGGGAAGGGAAATTTTATACTAAGAATTAATGAATGTGTCTTTCTATTATAAAATCATCTGACAAGGCTAAGAAAACCGTTTTCTTCTGACACTACCTAGTCCTGCTGCTTGATGACAGGTTTCCACTGAATTGGTAACATTGATGTCACTATTGATGTAAATTGGGTGGGAAAATGGATGTAAAAGTTATTAACAGTGGAATTAAAGTCTCGCCAATGCTGTTGATTTGAGACCAGTATTGAAGTTTCTGTTCTTGAAGACAATATGCAAGCATACATTTTTTTTTATCAAAATTGGCACTCCTCGGTCTGCCTTGATTCTTCCATGTAGTCCTTTCCAAAGAGTAGGCATGTAAACAGGGTTGGTGTGATTTCTAGTACTGGGTCATGCCAGTTTTTAAGTTTAGTTTCTGCTTAGGTAATTGAAGTGATGTGTTCATAGGTGCCAATACAAAAATCCTGAGTATTTGCTTATAGAAAAGCACTACATTTGAGTGTTAATTATGGTCAAAAATTATCAAGTAACTTGTAATTTTTTTTTTACTTGCAACCATTTTTTTTGAGATTCTACATTGCAAGAAAAAAATTAATAATGCTGTGCACTCTGGCAGTTTTCCATCTACATAGTCTCAGAAGGACAGTGGGATGAGGTGATGAGGAGATATTGTTACACACAGGAAGAAATCAGTGTGCTTGCTAATTTTATATCAACTAGACACGGGTTAGAGTCTTTTGAGAGGAGGGAACCCCAATTGAGGAAATGCCTTCATAATCTTCTTAAGGCAAGCCTGTAGGGCATTTTCTTGATTAATGATTGATGGGGAGGGCCCAGCCCATTATGGGTGGGACCACCCCTGGACTGATGGTCCTGGGTTCTATAACAAGCAGGCTGTGAAAGCCATGAGGAACACGCCAGTAAGCACATCCCTCCATGGCCTCTCCATCAGCTTCTGCTTCCAGGTTCTTGCCTGCCTGAGTTCCTGTCCTGACTTCCTTTAGTGAACTGTGATGTGGAAGCATAAGCTGAAAAAACTCTTTCCTCCCGAACTTGGTTTTGCTCATGGTGTTCCATTACAGCAATAGTAGCCCTAACCAAAACATTATGTCCAATGTTTACCAATATTTGAAAGGCACCTCTAGACAAAAACATTGCTTGGTAATTCTTCGTACTAGAATTAATAAAGAGCTATACAATAAGCCACATGAACAGGGCCTGAAACTTCATGCCTGAGTCATAGCTATTCTCGGGGTTCTTAGAGTAGATCTGGCTGTGTGGTTAGGGAGGCAGAGGCTTTCACATGAGTGCTACATCTGAAAAGGAACTTCCCTAGGCAGCTCAGGCCAATGTAAGCTCTTTCAGAGGATATGAAAAGAAGGCTTCAAAGAAGAGTTAGAGATTATGTCTGTACAATTTTATACCGCAAAAAATACGTTCAAGCTAGAGATTTGGAACCCATCATATCCTATCTGTCAAACAGTAGTGTGCTTAGAAAAGATTAGCTATAATTGCTAAAAGCTTTTTGAAAACTTAACTGAAGTACAAAGAGAGACCAAACTCTATAGGACAGGTTGCAATATAGCTTTTGCTGAAATTAGCTATTCCTACCTCAAAGAAGAGTACTATAATGTCAACCATTTGTAATAAACCAGAAGAGCACTGAACCCCAAATATAGCCAGAAGTGCCAGGTGATCTCGAAGGAGCAATGTCAGTTGGCCTATGTAAGCCATGTCCCAGTTTTGGAAGACAAGAAAAGAATTAGTGTTTTCAAAAAGGGAACTTTTGTTCAACTAACTTAAACCTAAGCTGTCAAGTGGCATCCACAGGTGCCAAGTTCTACATCAGTTTTATTCATATGTACAGCCAAAGAGATCAAGGATTAGGAGAAACTATATCCAGCTAAAGCAGACATAGATTACACATAGAAAGTAGTGGCCCTGGAGGTTGAAGATAGCACAGAAAGCTATGGATGTCTGTCAGAAAGGTAACCTAGCAAGCGATAATTCAAAGAAGCAGGTGGTTATCAGTATCCTGGAGGGGCCCAATATAAATGATAAAACCATTTTGAGAATGAGAAACAGAAGACCATAGCTGACCTGAAATATAACATGCCACTCTAATGTATCCCTGAACTTACTAATGATGAAGATTCCCAGGTACTCTGTAAATACTCCAATATGTCCTGCAGTGGCTTAAACAAAATCAGAAGACTCATAGATATGAGTTTCTCTCCATGGAAATAGGAGCTGGAAGTACAGAAGCAGAAAAGAGCAGATTTTAAAAAGAACAGTCTTTATAGTTTTATACTGTACACATATAAACATGGATAATGCATTGGTGTACACACACATTCATTGTTTAGTTATCATATCATGCCCTGGTCCAAGAATTTCTCTTGCCATAATAAAACACCATGACCAAAACCAACTTGGGGAGTAAAGGGCTTTGTCATTCACAATTCCATATAATAGTCCGTCATCAAAGAGATCAGGATTTGACAGGAGCTAATACAAAAGCCATGGAGGTATGCTGATAACTGACTTATTAAGGCTCACTTAGCCCACTTTCTTGTAGTATTCAGGACCAGCAGCCTGAATTATTATTTGCGAATAATCATGTATAACTGAGTTTAAATACACTGTAGGGGACTATTAATGCATGTGTACATCTTCTGTCTGGTCTTGTCTGCTACATAGTGAGACACAAAAAAACTTGTGGCCCAGCTTCCTGGAAGTAGCTAGGAGCTAAGGAACCTTTTCTTTCAATGCTGCCATGTGGAATATTCTACTTCAAAGAAAGCAGCCATGACTGCTAAAGCAGGCAGGACGGCAGGCAGGCAGGCAGGCACCAGTCTGATCCTTATCCACCAACATAGTAGTACTACTACTCACTATATATAAATAAAATAGACTTGCTCATGGAGTGTTACATTTTTCATATTCTTGGTTAACTTTAACGGTTCTTGCAGGAGGCCCCAGACTACTGTCTGTGTTATCAGACAGGCTTTCCCTCAGTGTTGCTTTAGCACCCAGTCCTTCCTTGTTTACTTGTGCCCTGACTGTGTGTACTATGTAGTCCGACCTTGAATGGCTATGTCTGTAACTAAATAGGTACAGATGTTTTTCTTGTCGTTATTCCTTAAACAGTAAGGTGTCATATCTATTTACACACCATTTACATCGTTATATACCAATAGTATATACCATAAGTATAGAGATGTAGAGAAAGATATGCAAAATATTACACAATTCTGTGTAAGGTATTTGATGAATATCTCATAATTAACCGTATCCTGGAAAAGTTTTCTATGGATTTCTATAGTTTTCTACAGTTTCTTTCTATAATTTTCTACAGAAAAGTTTCTATACGGGGAAAGGACAGTTGTTGTTTTTTTTTTCTTTTCCCTTGTTCCCGTCAACCCCGCTCCGCTCTGCTCGACCCTGCTCGCTTCCGCCGGCTCTGCTCGCTCCAGCCAGCCCCACTCACTCCTGGCTGCCCCCGTACGGCCCCCGCTTGTTCAGACAGCCCCACTCGTTCCAGTCAGCCCCACTCGCTCCGATCAGCTCCGCTTGCTCTGGTTGGCCCCACTCGTTCTGGCCATCCCCGTTCGGCCCCACTCGCTCCGGCCCGCTAGCTCCGGCCATCCCCGTTTGGCTCTGCTCGTTCAGGACAGCCTTGCTTGCTCCGGTTGGTCTCTCATCCAAGGATTTATTTCTTATTATTCATCATAAGTACGCTGTAGCTGACTTCAGACGCACCAGAGGAGGGTGTCAGATCTTGTTATGGGTGGTTGTAAGCCACCATGTGGTTGCTGGGATTTGAACTCTCATCACCTTCGGAAGAGCAGTCGGGTGCTCTAACCCACTGAGCCATCTCACCAGCCCCCAGGACAGTTTTACTAACCAAGATTGATATTTACTTGAAAAAGAAACTAGAATAGGTTTTATTTAGAAGCAGACACTCCTAAGTTTATGAGCATTATAATGAGTATGGGATCTGTGACTTAGGAGATGACTCCTTAGTAAAGAGCTTGCTGTGTATGAATGAGCACCTGGGTTTGAGCCACAGGACT
Organism: Mus minutoides; assembly: GCA_902729485.2. Lineage (NCBI taxonomy): Eukaryota > Metazoa > Chordata > Mammalia > Rodentia > Muridae > Mus > Mus minutoides. The sequence continues at coordinate 762,251 of LR749641.1, read as the reverse complement.
GATCTACACACACACACACACACACACAGTTGAGAGAGAGAGAGAGACAGAGAGAGAGAGAGAGAGAGAGAATTTAACAAGTCTTACCTGTCCATAATGACCAGGCTTTGCTTTGCTTGCTTGCTTGCTTGCTTGCTTCTGGGTTTGCTTTTCTTTTCTTTTCTTTTCTTTTCCTTCCTTCCTTCCTTCCTTCCTTCCTTCCTTCCTTCCTTCCTTCCTTCCTTTCTTTCTTTCTTTCTTTCTTTCTTTCTTTTTTGGTTTTTCAAGACCAGGGTTTCTCTGTATAGCCCTGGCTGTACTGGAACTCACTCTGTAGACCAGGGTGGCCTCGAACTCAGAAACCCGCCTTCCTCTGCTTTCCAAGTGCTGGGATTAAAGGCATGTGCCACCACGCCCGGCTGGGTTTGCTTTTCTTAGCTCCTTATAGTTTTGTGAGTAGCCTTGGACTTGGACAGAGTGGGTCCTTTGTGTTTTTTATGCAAAATAGCCTCTAAGCTATTTAATCCTGTTTTTTCCCTTTGCTTGCACCTTAGCAGATCCGAGCAGTTGGCAGGCTAAAAAGAGAGCGTTCTATGAGTGAAAATGCTGTTCGCCAAAATGGACAGTTGGTCAGAAATGATTCCATGTGAGTAGAACCTGGCATTGTATCATTATAGATCTTCTTCTGTATCTTGTCTGTATGTATCTCTTCTAAATAATTCTTATAGTTTTTAAAATATGTTTTACAGTGCTGGAATTCACTTTGTGCTAGTCATAAAATCTGGCAATTCTCTTCATTGTGAGAGTTTTTAGTCCTGTGTTTCTCTTCTGTGTGTCTGGCACTTTTATGTAAAGTGAATACTTTCTCATTCACTTTTGGTCAGTTTTCATGAATTCATTGAAAACTCTCTGTGATGTCAAACATCATGTTAGCTTCTCTGGGAATTCAAAAACATCAGGAGATGACAATCTCCTTTGAGAACTTACAAAGTAACAAGAGCACAGTGTCACTGCCATTCTTACAGGGAACCATGTTACTGTAGGGTACAGTGGTGTAGAATGGGCTCTTAGGGCAGCAGAGCGTAAATAGTCAGAGTTGGAAGAAACCTAATGAGCACATTCCCTGGGATCCGTAACCAGTCAGTGAGGTTATATCTCAAATGTAAATTTTTGCTTGCTTTGTTGAAACTCCATTCTCTTATGTTGGGTGCAAAGGAAAGCTGTGAGGGCTTTGATTGTGTGGAGAGTCTCTCACAGTGGCTGTAGTTATTCTAAACAATCACATATGGAGAAATTGGGTTAAAATAAATATGTCTCCTACATGAAAGACTGTCTGAAGGCTCAACCATTATTAACCTGATTTTTTTTTTTAATGATCGAATGTATGTTTTTCTAAGGTTTCTAGATGCCAGATATCAACAAACCTATAAAACTCTATTTTCTAAAACTGTTTCCAGACATGCAAACAGTAAAAAAGACTCCACAACGTAGTCTTATTGCTAATGTGGGTTAAAAAACACCTCTAATTCAATATTTTCTACTTGTACTGTGTAGTTTTTGAGACAGCAGAATCTTCTAGTAGGCTTTCCTGCTACTTAAGTTGTGATTTGCTGTTTAGGGCATAATTGACCTTTTATATCATTAAAGTGAAAGCCTGGTTACTTCAGAATTGTATCACCTTTTCACAAAGTGGATAGTGTTGATGGCTAAGTCTGGATGGAGGTAATGGAAAAGGCTGTGTGAGTTCTTAACACCAGCGGTTGATGAACACGTGATTTTCTTTTTTTCTTTTTCTTTTTTTTTGTTTTGTTTTGTTTTGTTTAAATTGCCTTCAAGGTGGTTTCTAGATGTCTAATAAGAAAGATCTTGATATAAATAAAGGTTGCCCATTCTTCTCCTACCATTATTAATTTTATAATTTATAATTCAGTTTCTATTTAAAGCGTTCTGACTTTTAGACGGATTATGGACCATTATGCATGAACTGTTGTCTGCCTCCACTCTGGTTTATTCCACAGCTCAAGAAGAGAAGTGCAGATGAGCAGGGACCTGGGCCTTTGCTTTCTTCAGTGCTTTAAAGAGGCAGTGGGGTTGATTGTTGTTGCCTGTTGGCACAAAAATGAGTTGTGACAGTAGAATCGTGTAGCATTTTATTTGTTATTTTTAAAAAGCTGAATATGTAAAAGAAGCATAATTATTATTTAAGGTGGCACAGATCAGATTCTTCCCCAAGAAATAAAATTTCAAGGTTCCAGTCATCGATTTCTGCACCGGAGTACACGTAAGATTTTATCTGCTCTACTTTTCCCAAGTAGAGTTGTTTTAATTCTGCAGGCTTATGTTAGTACTAACCCATGTTACCATGTAACTGACATATAATACCCTAACAGTCTGTTCTAGAACTTCCTCAGGATTTCTCAAACTATCAGATATACTTAGTAAATGGGGCTGGTGGAACAACTAAACAAGTTTTATATGGTTTGAATAGATGAGAGGAAAATGAAATCGTTTCTTCACACAAAGACCAAATCTTTTTCATTTTCTGTATTTTCTGCCAGGATTGTATGCAGAGACATTGTTCCAGGGGCAAATATATATAAATACATAAATGTCCCAGAGAAATCGTTTGTTTTTCAACAAAAATGGTTTTTTTGGCTTTTTGTTTTGTTTGTTTACTGCTTTTCAGAGGCCGGTTCTCAGGAAAGGCATTAAGCTCACAGTTTGAGAACCATCATTCTTATGAAAGCCTGGGGAGAGATAGCTCTCCTCCTTTGAACTTTTCTCCTAATAGCTTGTGCCAGTCTCTGATTTCCATTTTGGTTGGCCTCTGAGTTCTTTGCAGATTACATTTAGCAAGGGTCAGCAATCCAGATCTTGTTTTTACATTCAGCATTTTTTTCTAGTTTAATTTTAATCCAGAGGAAAATGGAATCTTAAGTGTGGTTTGTCATTGAAGTTGGTTTGGTTTGGTTTGGTTTCCCTGTAGAAAATTATGTTTGGAGCCACCTTCTGAGATCACTAAACCCTTGTTTTCTATAAATATGACAAACAGGGTATGAAAATGACTGCCCGCTCCTGACAGTGGAACATTTGGTATGAGGTGTAATAATTGAAGCAGCATATGCAAGCCTCTAGGTTCAGCACTCAGCCTCCATAGCACACGCACATGCAAGTGAAGAGTGAGTGCTGTTCCCAGGCAGCATGAAACCACACTAGTGGCCAGTGACTCCTGCCTTGCTCTGGTCCGTTACTGTGCTACTAGGACTCAATAAATTGCCTCAGTTGTAGGACAGCAAGTTACAGTTCTCTCTAATATTTAGAGTCCCAAAGAGGCTAGGTTTAGATTGAACACACATTCAATCCAGCAGAGGAAAGTAGATCTCTTGAAGGCCAACCTTGATACACATAGCTAGTTTCAGGTTAGCCAGGATTGTATTCTGAGACATTGTTCCAGGGGCAAATATTTATAAATACATAAATGTCCCAGAGAAATAGTTTGTCTTTCAACAAAAATGGTTTTTTGGCTTTTTGTTTTGTTTGTTTACTGCTTTTCAGAGGCCGGTTCTCAGCAAAGGCATTAAGCTCACAGTTTGAGAACCATCATTCTTATGAAAGCCTGGGGAGAGATAGCTCTCCTCCTTTGAACTTTTCTCCTAATAGCTTGTGCCAGTCTCTGATTTCCATTGAGTTCTAACCAGCCATTGTTTACTTAACCCTTGTGTGGAGGAGTCTGTGAGCATGAGACAGAACTGTTACTAACGAAACACCATGGTAAGCACGAGTGCTTCTGCAGATGCTGTTAGACTATCTAAAAACTAAACCTGACAATTTGCTGTTTTATAACAGTTTTTATCAGTGCCTTTTTATGAAGTTATGTATAAGACCGTCTCTAATTAAACACCTGCTCTCCGTGCCTTGCAGTATGTTTTTATATTTTACAGTAATTGACTTGTCCAAATTAAACAATGGAAACAAGTAGGTAGGTAACTAGGCCTTGGTTTGCTCGTGAGTAGACAGAGATGAATACCCAGGCTCTCTCTCCCTCCACTGGTGACTATAACAGAGGACCTGACTTCTGTTAGAGTGCTTACATTGTTTTTCTTTGTTGTGTTTTCAATGAAATTTATTGGTTAAAATGTATGCAGGAGTACTAAAATTGTTAAATTATTTTCCCAATTTAGATAAAAATAACTAAATTATTGTCTCTAATTAAGATAATTTTGTCACCTTACAATATAAATTAATCAACTTACAGGTAACCCTGTTCTGTTTCTGCTGTGTCTAGAGGACTGCTACGTAGATGAAAGAAAAGTTAAATTTCCTACCAATCTTTGAAACTTTAACTTTTTTTTTTTTAAAGATTTATTTTATTTATTATATGTAAGTACACTGTAGCTGTCTTCAGACACTCCAGAAGAGGGCGCCAGATCTCGTTACGGATGGTTGTGAGCCACCATGTAGATGCTGGGATTTGAACTTATCACCTTCGGAAGAGCAGTCGGGTGCTCTTACCCGCTGAGCCATCTCACCAGCCCCGAAACTTTAACTTTTTATATGATCAAATATCTTTAATAGTATTGATACTGATAATGACTTGATCTGTGGGCTGTAGCTCGGTAGAAGATGGACTTGCTTGGCATGTTTAGTCCCCTGGGATTTACCCCTGGGGCTGGGGAAAATTTTTAAAGGTATTCTTGTTTTACAGGACTTAATGTCATTTCTTCAGTGTTCTATATAAATAGTTCTATTAAGTTAAGGGTTAAGGATCATAGAAGTTTTTTCTTTTTTATGCCTGAATCAACATTTCATATGATCATAGAATCTTAGAATTTGAAGAGATATATAGAATTTTTTAATTTTAAATTTATTTTTTATTTATTGATTTTCCTGATATGCATTAAAATTCATCATTAGGAATATAATGAGTATCTGTAGATTATTTTAGAATCAAACCTTCTGTTCATTCTATCTTGAGCATTCTTTGCCATTTATCTGAAGCTAGTTTATGTTTATTTTATAAGGTGACCACTTCATTTCCTGTGTGTGCTTTGAGGTTCTTTCTCATTTCTTTCTTTCATTTCTTCCTTTGTCTTTCCCTCTCTCCTTCCATCCCTTCCACCTGCTCATCTGAGGCATGCTGAGTGAGTACTCTACCAGTACTAGTACAAGTGTCCTCAGCCTACTTCTATTTAAAAGTTATTTAAATAATAAATAACTTTTTTCTATTTTAATGGACAAAAATCCACTACACTTTAGTATAAATTCAGAATCCATCCATTGATATTTTTGCTTGAAGATTCAAAATACTAAAAATGAATAATTTGCTCATTCTACAACTAGGTTACTTGTTAATATGATACACAAAAATGTTCTTTGTTAACCATAGGATCAAAGAAACAGTACTTAATGAAATTTAGCCAGTTTTTCTGGTAGCTTTAATAAAAAGTATATTTTTTCCAAACCTGTAACCCAATGGAGGTGGTGTGCATTGCAATTTCCTTCCTCCTTTGTTATAGTTTTGGCCTCTTTCCATCTTTGTCAGACTATCTGTCCTTTTGTTTCAGCTCCAAAGGGGAAGGGTGACTTGATTAGGGTTTTCTCCCCTATGAGCCTCACCCCATCATCCCACTCCCCAGCATCTCCAGGTTGCTAGTGAATAGTGACCCAGAACTTAACTTTACAATCCTGTCCCTGGTGACATATAACAAGCATGAGCTCAGCCTGGCTTCTTGCACACAGACGCTTCAGGTCTTCGTGTTGTGTCTAAAGAATGTGTAAGTGCAGACCCACACTGGACTGCACTCCAGCCACTCTGGTTTCACTGTTGGCTGTTCTTGGGTCCTGCCCACAGCTAGTTTATTTAGGGTGTTTATTATGGAATTTCCCAAGTCCTATGGATCAGATTATACACTAACTTTTTTTATGTATGTATGTATGTATGTATGTATGTATGTATATATATATATTTTTGTATGTATGTATGATTATACATTGATGTGTGTGCATGTGTGTCTGGAAAAGAAAAAATATATATATACATATATGTTTTTATACACACACACACACACTGATATCTAAAAACTTTAGTTTGTATTGACATAATTAGGCTTTGTTTTAGTATTTCTGTAAGATTTGGCTTAGATTTTTTCTCTTCTAAGTAGTCTATGGAAAGCACAGTTTTTATATTGTACCTTTCTCTTTAGATCATGAAGACACTAAAAGTTACTCATAAAGTTAGAGATTTTGTTTCATTTTTGAAACTAAGGGTATTAAGAAGGAGAAAAATCAAACATATTTTGTGTCATGCTCTTTCATTTAGCATTATCGTATACACATCCTCACATCTCATTCTCATGTACATTTATTGAAATATAGTTGTGTAGACTGTAAATATATCTACTAATTTTTTAAAGAGTGTTCTTCATGACTTGGGAGCATATGCATGTCATAAATTCTCCTCATTCTAATCCATGTCTGGTTAAACAATTACACACAAACACCTCCTTGCACATCTATTGTATGAAAAGGATTTAAAATTTCCCTACTGACAAACATTGTAGATTTCATTCTTTCTTCCAGTTGATCCTACTTAGGGTATTACCCACATATGCCCAGCTCTGATCCACTGTTAGCAGCTGCTATCAATGTATTTTTAACTTCTGTCAGTTTGATGATGCAGACAGTAATTAAAGGTATTTTAAATCTAAAAAAAAAAAGAGAGAGACTCTTCTCAAAAGCAAAACAAAAATTAAAAACTTAGCCTCCTGCTTTGCTCCTTGGAATTATTGAGCCATCATCTCAGAGTCATGGTCTTCTTACTGTAGTAAGGACACATCCATGTGCCAGTCAGTGTCTCAGGCTTCACTATTGAACAGCTCTCTGAAGATACCAACACAGATGCCAAGTATTTAGGCCAGAACTGTACAAATACCTTTATCTAAATGTAGTCAGCGTACGAAAAGAACTCGTGAATCTCAGCTCTTACATGAAGGAATAAATCTATTATTGTCACTCAGAAGCCAATAAATAGGTGCTCATCTGCCTCCATAACTTAAGTGCCCTTGTCTTTCTTCACTGTATTCTCAGACCTGGGAAGTTTCATGTTTCAGAAATTAAGGTAATTAAGTTAAACAGTCAAAATATAACTACAGTTTTCTTAGGTTTTAGTTTATCATTTAATTCATTTCTCATAAACTTAGCTTGCCTCGTTTGTCTTTGTGAAGTATTCGAAATGGTGTCTTTATGGAATCATGCTGGATTCCTGTGTTTAGGTCTACATAACAGAATTCAGTATCTCACTGTGTCATCCATAAGTCATGTGGTGGATAGGTGTTTGCTTTACTGAATTGCCATGTATATATAACACTGACTAAAGAATGCCTCCTTTCTGCATACCAAGCCGTGAGCACACTCATTGCTGGATCCTTTCCCTCTGTTGTTCCTTCTGCTCAGGTTGATGCTTAGAATTTCTTACCTACAAGTGCTACGGCATAGCTGCTTTTTAAAAACAGAATTTTTTAACACCTCTATTTGTTCTCTTGGGATAGATTAAGGGTGGGAAATGTGGGCAAGCAAAGAGATGACAAACTGCTCTGCTGAAGTTTGATGGAATCTGACTTGAGTGTTTTTCTCTTCATTTGCTGTGCTTATGTGAACAGTGTGACACCATCACCACCACAGGCTCGGGTCTGTCCTCCCCATATGCTACCTGAAGATGGAGCTAATCTTTCCTCTGCCCGTGGCATTTTGTCGCTTATCCAGTCTTCTACTCGTAGGGCTTACCAGCAGATCTTGGATGTGCTGGATGAAAACCGCAGGTGATGATTGGCCAGCAGTGGCCTTGCCGCTTTGTTGCGTATGTTTTGGCTCCTTATTTAGTGGACTGTGGTGTTGTCTTTTTTCTTTGCTCCTTTTAGTCTCTTTCTAAGATGCAATGGTTTGAAATGGCTTGCTTGCTTTCTTTTAATTTGAAATTATTGTCCAAAATTCACATTTCACAAGATTATAACTTTTCCTCAGTTGTGGGAGATACTTAGTCTGTACATAGGAAATGTAGCGACTGTTTTTCAAAGGCCTTGCTGACCTACTCTTAAGTGCTTGGTTCCACTTGGAAATATGTTAAAGGGACTGCTGGACTGAATGTGGCATCTGGAACTAAAGTATACTACTAGCCTTCAGTCTTAATTTAACTACCTATACTAGTGATAGGAGTGAACTAATAAAGCAGATAGACAATGCTGCAGTAGCTCCCGATACACTTCCCTGTCCACTGTGGATTCTAGGCCTGTGTGAGAAATTCTATGTTCTGTTACCATTTTGGGATGATAATGCTGTGTTTTTTTTAGTATATTCATAGATAATACCTCACTTTTGAACATCTTCAAGTAGTATCATTAGAATTACACTTCAGCTTGTTTAAACAAGCAATTTTTTTTCCAACCACTTGAAATACTTTTGTTCTTTGCTTCATTACCTTACGGTGTTTTAAAAAGACAGAGTCTCGGGCTGGAGAGATGGCTCAGCGGTTAAGAGCACGGATTGCTCTTCTGAAGGTCCTGAGTTCAAATCCCAGCAACCACATGGTGGCTCACAACCATCCATAATGAGAACTAATGCCCTCATCGGGTGCAACTGAAGACAGCTACAGTGTACTTACATATAATAATAAATAAATCTTAAAAAAAAAAAAGAAAGGAATCTGGTTTAAAAAAAAAAAGAAAAAAAGACAGAGTCTCAGAACTTTGTTGAAATCCTGTGGGAAAGTCAAATAAGCTTTGCTCTAGCTCTGCACAGTGAGTCAGGGCTTCGAGTTTAATATTCTTCTTATTAGACTGTTAGTGTTTGCATTTTTCATGAAATCCCAATAATTCTTAATTTGGTGTGTGTCTCTGGCTCACTCAAAACAAATTTGTCCTTGTGCCTTTAGTCCTGGCCGACCCAGCTCTTCACCTGCACCACAAGTGTCTGGGCTACTCACGTTGTTGAATCCAGGGCCTTCTCTGTTTCCCTAGGTGAATATAACACTGTATATTTGAGCCATTGAACATCACACTATAGTGATGTTGAGGCCTGTGGATCAAAAGGGAATATTAAATACTGGACATGTTTATGTATGTATGTATGTATGTATGTATTCGTAAATACACTTTTATAGTTGTGGTTTATTTCTTGTCCTCCAAAGGTTTAGAGTCCCATTTTTGCTCTCTGAAGCTTCATGAACCCTGGCAGTTTGAAAACAGTAAGCAGGGTCAGAGTTCAGAAGAAACTGCAAATACAGGGAATCTCTCCGATTCATTCTTAACTCCTCCACTACACAGCTAACTGCATGTTGGCCTTAAGTATATAAACTGTGTCTCTTCTCTGGGCCTCCTTTTCCTCATCTGTTAAGAAGATGAGAAGGAGGTTATACTTGGCTGGTTAGATTCTTGTGACAAGTCTTCTGCCCTTCACTATTATTTCAGATGTGGGCTGATGTTTCAGATTATTTTCTTGGTATAGTAAGAAATCCTTGGAGGTAATGAGCAAAAAGCACCTGGCCCTAAGAGTGAAAATTGGTAAAGACTGTTTCTACATTTCTCTTTCAAACAGTTGTTTTTTTCCACCAGATATCTTCTTTAACTTTTTTGTTATGGCCACTCCTTAGGAGAGATCATGCCCGATGCTATTGTAGTGAAAACATCTGAAGGAAAAAGGATTTCCACGTGCTCTGTAGGTGCAGTCATGGGCAAATGAAAGATACAGTCCATTGCTACTGTCCCACCTCCTGCCAGCACATCCACAGTCCTCAGTTCCACATCCACAGTTCTTCAGTTCCACAGAACTTGAGACCAAACTGTGCTAAATTTGACCTTGTGTCAAAGGAAAATAGTTTATATTCTACAGCTGTAACCGTGTCAGAAGACAGAAATGTGTTTCTCGGCCCTGTGATGATTGTCATTATACTTAGATTGAGGCAAACCTGATCAGGTGCTTAGAGAATATCCCTAGTATATGGACCTTCTCATCTTTTTGATTAGTAAACATTGATTTAGAATCTGTTAGGAACTTGCAGAAGTGGAGGGTTTTTTGTTTTTTTTTTTTTTTTTTTCTGTATGGTGGGAAAAAAGTTGTTTAAAGTTCAAGCATTCAAATTCTGAAATATAACCGATATAAAATGTGTATGCTTTTACTATGAAAAACTATTTGGAACACTAGGTGGATTTTTTTTTAATTTTTACATTATAGTATCTTAATGACTTAGAATTTATATTAACCCAAATAAACTTTCTGAAATCCAAGAAAGAGCTGAGTGTGGTGGCTCACATCTTCTGCCCAACATTTGGGAATCTGAGACAGGAGACTTGCTTTGAGCTCAAGGCCATCCTAGAGTATAGAGTAAAACTTTGAGTCAAAAAAGCAAGGAAGAGCTGGGCATGGTCGCAGCACATGCCTTTAATCCCAACAGAGCTCAGGAGAAAGAGTCACATAAGTGTGTGCGCCAGGCCACCCAGAGCTACATAGCTTCTACATACAGTCCATGACCTTGGATTCCAAGAGTGAGTTTCTCCTTGGCATGGCCAGTGCTTTCATTACTGAAAAATTTAAGTTTTTGTTTTGTTTTATTTTAATTGTACAAAGTTTTATCAGAATTTTAAATGCCTAACCAGTTTTTGTTTTTACTATGCAAAAGTTTGGCTTGATTTTTCAAAGAAATTGGAATGTGAAATTTGGATAATGTTCTTGCATGATTATAAAATAATACCGCTTATACAGTGTTGAGTGCATTTATGTTCCTTGTTCTTCATCTTTTTTTCTTTTCTGTTTTATTGCTCTTGGCTGTCATGCTAATGCAATATCTTTGCACTTGGGGACTGTACATTATTACAGCGAGTTTAAACCAAAACTATTTGTCAGAAAAAGCAAGAGTTTTCTGTTTGTTTTTTTATTGTAAAATAACAGATTCCTAGTATCTCCACATAAGAACAACTTTTAGTATGGAGGTCAAGGAGCACTGTACACTGCACTGGATTTTCTGTTTCTCTGTGAACTTGGTGTAGGTAATCTAAACAGAGTTAGGCATGAAAACCAAGTGGCTTCAAGGTGATGTTACAAAGCTCATACATACAATTTAGTGCTGTACATTGAGAAAACTGACCAAAGAAACATCAGGAATGAGTAGCAGGTGTTCTTTGCCAGTTGGCAGCAGTGATGCACTGTTAAGATTTGTCCTTCGTTGGGCAGATATTGACCATCTCTTCTATAGTTGTTAGAGCTGCACATCTCATACCCAGTGTAAAATACTGCCATCTTCTAAAGTCGCTTGGTCTGTTACATGTAGAACATTACTAAGCGTTAATATATGAGTTGGGCAGAAGCTTTATTTGGAGAGACGGTAGCTTGATTATTTTTAGTTTTTCATTAGCAAGGTATACTAGTTTTTGAATGAGTGGAATAAGAAACCAGTGTGTGAATGGTTTATATTTTTGGCAAGTATCCATAACATTTGTAACACGGAAGACTACAGTTCATACAGTATCTGTTATAACTTCTTCTTCTTAGAAATGTTTAATTCTTGATCCTCCAATGAGCCTGCTTAATTACTGTAATAGTTGATAATTTTGTAGAAAAGAAATGCATTCTTTCAATTTAGACCATTTACTTACTCAGAAATGTCAGTATACAAATTAAATTGTATAGCCTTAAAAAAAAATTGGGTAGCCTTAGATTTTCTTCCCTTTTGTGATTCTAATTACAAGATACACTATTGAACAATTTCTTTTAACATTAAATCACTCTTGTGGTAGAAACTGGTGCTTGAATGAAGTTTTTAATTTTTCCAAATATCTGTCTAATTTACTTTTATATTATATGTATCAATTGCCAGTGTGAGAAGACAAAATGAGATACGTTATGAAAGGTAACTGTATTGTTTTCTCGCTCTGCATTTGTAACGGAAATCTCTGTGGTGGAGTACAGTCAATATGGCAGATCATTTTGGCCCAATTAACACACACTTTAAAAAAAAATTGAAGAAGCACACAGGAATGGCTTCATTTCATTGGCCATTCTTTTATTTTTATATCTTAACTACAGTATATAGTTTTTCTTATTTCACAAATTAGACATTAGTAAGACTTTAGAACCTATGTGGAAAAAAAAATGTGCAATTCATCCATGTTCTATAGCAAGCAGAATGAGCCAAAGCTTTCTCCCCCTCGGGTTTCTTAATCCCTTGCATTCTGGGCTCCAGAAATATCCCGAAGTAATGGTAGTCACTCTAGAGCATATAGAAACTCAATGTTAAATTTTTCCTCTACTAACTGAGTTGGTTTGTTTTGAAGTCATTTTAGATTTGTAGATCAGTTGAAGTGCTTGATTATCAGTGAATAGGCCCCAGCTTCGATCCCCCAGCACCACAGGAAGTAGGGTATAGAGGTAGGAGGATCAGAAGTACCAGAGTCTTCCTCAGTTCCACAGAACTTGAGACCAAACTGTGTTAAATTTGACCTTGTGTCAAAAAAAAAAAAAGAAAGAAAGAAAGAAAGAAAGAAAGAAAGAAAGAAAGAAAGAAAGAATGAATTAAAAACAGAAAGGAAAATAGTTTATATTCCACAGCTGTAACCATGTCAAAAGAAGACAGAAATGTGTTTCTCGGCCCTGTGATAATTGTCATTATACTTAGATTGAGGCAAACCTGATCAGGTGCTTAGAGAATATCCCTAATATATGGACCTTCTCATCTTTCTGATTAGTAAACATTGATTTAGAATCTGTTGCTTTTTAGCAAACTTAATTGGAAGGGTTCCAGCTGACCCAGGTAAAGCTGATGTCCTCTCAGCCGTGCGTGTACTGAGATGACTGACAAGCCCCACAAAGTTTTCCAGTGCACCTTGGGCCTCTGGCAGCAGCCCTGTATGTCACTCCTGGTTGTCTCAGGCTCCACACACGCACTCACAGACTGACTGCATGTCATGTTTGCAGCTCAGTGTTGGGATGAGACACAGCTGCTTTAAGACATAAAGCTTATCTGACTGATCAGATTAATGAAGCTCGAGTGAAGGAATTATGGGCAGTGGGTATTCCTTTCAATGCCTGGTTTATATTATGAGCAACCATGATCATGCAGGTGCTACTAACAGGTTCTGGATATGCCGCTAAACTTGCTAGTGGTTTTACTTTTCAGTTGGAAAAGAGGAATTACATTTTTTAAATAGCACCATATAAAATTATATGTTGGTGCTATTCTGTCATGTTTTTCTCTCTTTTTAAAATTATGAAGTATTAAAATTATTGAAAATGGGGAGGACATAAGAAACAAGGATTTTCAAAGCATTTGAGGGATATTATATTGTACTAAAACATACAATATAATCCTATCTGACATTTATTTGTCTTGTTTTTGCTTTATTTTTGTACTTCTCTGTTTCCTGATTCTGTCTTGTGTCTTCTGCAAAAACCTGCCCTAGACCTGTGTTGCGTGGTGGGTCATCTGCCGCCACTTCTAATCCTCATCATGACAACGTCAGGTAACTTTGGAGACTTTGTGATTACCAAAGAACATGAAGACTTGATGGAGCTTGTATTGTGCAGGACATCATGGTGCATGCCATAGCCGTGATTATATTTATGTATACAGCTTAGGCTTCTGTAGCTTTCCCTTAGGAGAAATGATATGCTTTGCTAAGAACAGGGATGATAATTAGTCCTGACATTAGTCCACCAAAGTATGAGGACATTGTATAATAATAAAAATTATGGTTGGGTATTATGGCACATGACTTTAATCCTAGCACTGAAGAGACAGAAACAGGTGGATCGCTAAGATTTTTTGAAGCTGGCCTGATCTACATAGTGAGTTCCAGACTAGCCAGAGCTACATAGTGAGACTCTGTCTCCATACCCCCCCCCCCAATTATGCCATGGTGTGATAAGAGCATCCAGTATACTTTATAGCAGTATTTTAGTAGCTTTATAGAGGATCATGCTAAAACAGAAAGTATAGAGTCTTAAATCTTGTTTATGTCCATTAACTATTCTTATCACCTGTTGATTTGAGCCTTTGCTCTTGTATATGCCCTTTCCACACTATCAGATATCAGATATATCATAGCCTGACTCATATGCAAGGACAAGGAATGGCGCGTACAAGTGTGCTCACAGGGGCCAGAACCTTCAGGTAGTTGCCCTCCTTCTGCACGACACATGCTGCCACTCTTATCATTCAAGCCAGCTCTAAGGAGAATTGTGCTAACTGTCCCAGCAGGATTTAAATTGGCAGCCTTGTTTCTCTTCTTCAGAAGAGGCAGACACATTTTCTCTTAAGAGAAAAGGGAGCCGCCCATTTCTTGTTACTCTTCATCCATGTTGCATTGGTGGTCCCTGAGCACTGATTACTCGTTTCTTCTGCATCTTCATTTAGTCCACACTAGTTCCCTTGATAGTTTTTTTTTTTAATCTCTTTAACTTTTTGTGAAGGTGTTTGTAGTGATATGGTAGCATTTGTTAGTTTTTAGTTCTGAGAAATAGAAATTTTGTTTAAAATAATTTCATATTTTTTGTTTTAAATTGATGTTAAAATCTTGTCATATTCATATATATATATATATATATATATATATATATATGAATGACAAGTGAAGGCTATCTTTAGATTTCCAAACCTTTGGGTGATTCAGTATTTAAATGGTAATTTTTTTTTCATGTATGCTTTATTTCTTTGTTAAAGTTAGTTATCTCTGTGCATGTTTGTATGTTGATGTGTATGACCATCCCTGTTCCTTTACCTTTGTATATTATGTTGTGGTGTGGGGTTGGCTATGGGTACAAGTGCATATACATGAAAACCCAAAAGTCAGCCTTGATATTCCTCCAGCGTTAGCCACCTTGGTTTTTGAGATAGTCTCTCACTTTGCCTGGAACTTGCTGGTTGCGCTAAGTCGGCTTGTCAGCAAGCCACAGGAATCCTCCTGTCTCTGCCTCCCCAGTACTGGGATTACAAGAATGTTCAGCATGCCCAACTTTTCTATTTTTAACATGGATTCTGTGGATTAGATTTAGGTGCTCAGCTTTGGACGGTAAGCATCACGCCAGCCTACCGTTTCCCTTTGAGCCAATTGCTGGTGTTCTTTGATAACCCCTCCCTCCAACTCTTCATCTCATGTGAAATACTGGGAAAATAGAAAATGTTTATTATTTTGAAGATAAAACATAGAAAAGAAAATATATTGATCCATAGTTTCCTCACTAAACATTTAATAATTTGGAGTGCAGGCTGAATTCTTATGGTTCTGGGGACAAACCCAGGGACTTGCACAGGTAAACAGGTGTTCTGCTACTGAGCTACACCCTTAAACCTAATAGTTCTATTTTAGTATTTATAAGAGTAATTTGCTGAGTTTACAAACTCACAGTTCCAACATTTACTTATGAACTGAGTTTATTTCTCCTAACTTATAAATTTTATTTTGAGTAGTTCAAGACACATTGTTTCTAAGAGGAAGGCATGGTTAGTGTAAGCCATCTGACCTAGCCATAATAGAAACTGCAAGTCAGAGATTGCTGTGAATTATCTACAATGGGTACATGCCCTCTATTATTTAAACTCTACTTGACATGCTTTTTAAAAGTGTTTTGAGGTAGTTTTAACATTTGAAACAGTAGAACTTTGTGAATTAGCATATTAGCAAGCATGAGGGAATATATATTCTCTTTCATATCCCTTTATGTCAGGTTATGTAGGTTTTCTAATGAGTTACTGGGAATATTAGAATGATGATTCATGTACCAACCCTGTGTAGCTTACATAAAAGGAATTTTATTTACATTCTGCTCATGTAGAAAGGTTACCATGTTATTTCACTAAAATAACCATATAAAACATAAAGTAGATATACATGTAAATAAATTGTATGGTGTATAAACTATATCTAGGTAAAAGTGTTCTTCATTAAAGTGAACTTTAAAATGTAGAAACCTGGTGCTGGAGAGATGGCTTAGCAAGTTAAGAGTAATCATGGCTCATCCACAGTTCTCAAGTTCAACACCATGTGAGCAGCTCTTAATCTAGTGCACTTTCCTGGCTTCCTGTTTACAAGTGTAGAATACACTGAAATACATACTCACACAGACACATAACATTTCAAGTTCTTTTCTTAAAAATGTAGAAACCTAGACAAATGGAAGACAGAACATTTCTACTTTTTTTTTTTAATTTTTATGTCTGCATGCAGGCTTGGTGGTACATGCCTATAATCCCAACACTTATGCGGGAGGCGGGGAAGGGGGGATGGAGGGGCTGCAAAGGCAGGAGGATCAAGAGTAGATGGCCATATATTGCCACATAGCAAGTTTGAGACCAGTCATGTGAGACTCCCATCTCTAAAATTCCACTATATCCCTGAGTCTGTGCCCTTTTAGAAGAGTGCATTTTAACAAAAAGTACTAATTAATGTACTTTCTCTGCATTGTCTTGGTGGTTTTCCAGCATTACTGTTTTATATGCAGCTTCTTGTTGGTTTATTATTGAGAGAGTTCTGCAGTTGAGTGTAGTTGCAAAAGATTTAGAAGATCGTGTATTCACTTTTGTGGGAGAACAGAGAGAACTAGAAATCAGAAGTAAAGTAAAAACAGTAAAAGGAGGGCAGGCAGACGTGAAAGAGTGATAAATGATCAGGCAGAAGTGAAAGAGTGATAAATGAGCAGGCAGAAGTGAAAGAGTGATAAGTGATCAGGTTTTGTTTGACGTTTACTTGGCATTTCCTGCCATTGAGTCTCTGCCTACATGTGGACATGGCTCTGTTGTGTGTCAGTGTGTCAGATCGTAGCAGCTCTGCCCCTTTCAGACAGGGCCCGTTAACATTGTTGCATTTTCTGGCTTGAAAAAAATCACATAGTAAGAGGTTTTTCCTCAGCTTTCCCAGTATTGCAGATAGACATCTTAAGCTGCTTTTCCTTATTTGTATCAATTCAAATGAAAAAATGCTAATTTATATTGTTAGGTAAATTTTAAGTAGTATACAACACAAAGCATGACTTGACAGTTACTCTTAACTTGTGTTTCAATATCTTATCTGCTAGGTATGGCATTTCAAACCTAGATGCAGCCATTGAAGGAGCATCAGATGACATGACTGTGGTAGATGCAGCTTCATTAAGACGTCAGGTAATTACTGCCCCAAATAATAAAAAGTAACCTATAGCTATCTCTACAAAATATTTCAGATTAATAGTTTGCATTATTTTTTTCTCCTGTGGGTTCCGTGAATTCAGATTATCTAATAAATCATAATTGATTTTTCTCAGATTTAAAGATTTTTTGAACTACCATACAAATGATTTTGATCAGCATAGAGCATTGCTACCAAAATGATTGATATAATCTCACCAGTATCAAAGAATCTTGATATACTTACAAATGAATCCAATCCCAAATTTTGTGTTTTGGTTTTGATATGTGGACAGTTACTTTGAGAACCTTTATTACTGTTTATAATTTCTTTACTTTGGAAAACACTGCTTTGAATTTTCCCGCTACCTCTGCAGTATATTTCATGACCCTACCCGTAAGCCCAGTCTGTACAGTTCTTGTGCTTATTTTTAATAGGCTTTTTGTCTATCTTTACACAGAGGTATTGCCATGTGGAGAAGGCATGTTTAGTATTCTGATTATGTGTGCCACATGTATAGCAATCTGTCTGAGTGGCCCACTATTGTAGGTAATCTGGGGCTCTCGGGTATCAGAGTGGACTGAGATCCCAAGTTATGTAGGTTCAAGGCTGCACAACTGAGGCTCATGGAGGAGGTCCAAAGAGGAGCAGGCATCCTGTGTTCCTTGTTCTGTGATAGACCCATCAGACACACATCCTGTTTCCCACCAGAAAAGCCTAGTGCAACAGTGTCCTTACACACTCTCCCTAATTCAGACTTACAGGGTGGAAATGAAGAAGTGTATTGAAATCAGTTTAAACCATTGTGGGTAGTATTTTGTTTTCTTTTATAATTTTGTTCATTTTCAACCAAATGGAATTTTATATGTAATGATTTCTTTGACAAGTTTATATACTACTTTTTTTAAAAATCTGATTTCTGTATACAATAGTACTGTTTTGTATTTTGTATTTGTCTTTCACTTAGATAATCAAATTAAATAGACGTCTACAACTTCTGGAAGAGGAGAATAAAGAGCGTGCTAAAAGAGAAATGGTCATGTATTCAATTACTGTAGCATTCTGGCTGCTCAATAGCTGGCTCTGGTTTCGACGCTAGAGGTAACCTCAGCATTCACATATATTGTCTCAACACCTGGAAATATAAAGGATTTGCAAACTTCATTGTTTCTGTCTTTGCATCATCATATGCCGGCTTTCTAGTCCAAGCCCTGAAAATGTATTTCTCCAGAATGCGGGGAAGGACCTGTATCTGTAGAATAAAGGCCTGTTGTGTTGCTGATGGGCATTCAGCCAATTTTGCAGTGGCACCTATACACTCTCCTTTTGCATGTTTTGTAAATAGGCTCTAGGTTTGTTTGTTTTTAAAGAAAATAATTTTTTTGGCCTCATCAGTCTGTACAGCTAATTCTCTAAACAGAAATGGCAGTCATAAAGAGTGAGTTTAGAAAACTGTCTGTGAAAGAAAAGTGTTTTGTCCTGTTTTTCAGATGATTAAGCAGTTTCTTTGATAGATGCTTTTTGTATCTACATCTCAACAGTAATGCTTTTTAAGTCACAGTGTTGTACAGGACTTAAGTCAAACCACCTAACTCTTCTTCATCACTTTACAGACGGAGTTTAAAAAACTCCTAGCAATTCAGCAGTTTATCTGTGTGCAATATGTTGTTTTGACTTTCATCTTAGTTTTCTATCAAGTATGTTTTTACCAAGTCCATGTGTGAATGATTTAAAAACCTAAAAAATAAGGTATAAATGTAGTGTATTTAATAAACTGTCAACCAAAGCAATGTCTATGGAAAGATTTATTTCATCATATGGGGCTGTGGACTGAATATCTTATCCAATTCTCCTGTCCCAGGGGCAAGTAGTGAATTAATGACCTGTGGGTCACAAGAGCCACCTGGGTTTCTCAGATCTCTACCCCCCAGCACAGGGCTTGCTGGCACTGTAAATGGTTTGCTAATTTATTGTATCTATAAGAGTGATTCAGGTTTATTTTTAGAAAACAAAAACAAAACCTTTATAAACCTATGTACCTTTTTTCTATTGTAATACTTCCTTGCTAATATAGAGCCTTTAGTATTCAAAAGTGTATTTTTTTTTTCAAGAACAGGTAGACTTCAGCTACACGTATTCTTTGCATGTCATCAGTTTCCTTTTTCCTAAGAGGTTGAGGAAAGTCCCAAGGCTTAGTAGATTTTACATTACTCTTCTTGAGTCTCCACTAATCCAGGGGCAGGGTTCCTTCTTTTACTTAGAGTATGTGACTTTGGTAAATGTATAACAACTTTTGCTGAGCAGGCATAGAAAAGATTTCATTAAAAGGAACTCCTAAGAGGTTAGTACAGAAGCTGTTATTTTCCCTGATGAGTGTTATACGAAGACCTGAATATTCTTAGATAGAATGTCCTATATTGATTAGACAAAAGTTGCTAATTACCCAGGTGTGGGGACCGGACATGGGAATGAGTATTAACAAATTCAATCCTAGTAAGGATAATCAAGAAATAGTTTGTAGATGCTTGAACAGAGACAGATTTTTCAATAAGCAAAGAACAACAACAACAACAAAAAAAAAACTGGGTCCTGGAGGATCAAAGAGATAGCATTAGGGCTAAGGCGCATCAAAGCACTAAGATCAGCAGATATTACCACATACTTGTCTTTCTAGTCTGGAGGAAATACTTTAGATGCATTTTCTGTTGTTAAGGAATTGACAGATTCAGGGCAGTCGTGTGGGAGAGAATGAAGCACACTAGAGTTGCAAGATGACCTCACAGGTAAAGGGGCTCTTATCAGGCCCTGAGACTGGGGTTGGAAGGAGAGAACTAACTCCCAGAAGTTGTCTTCTGACGTCCACAAGCACTGTGGTGATACACGCACAACCACACACATCATAAACATTCAAGTATCTAAGTATAAAAAATCTTAAAGATTGAAGATTATAAAAAGTTTTCCTAAGGAAAAGAAGCTTCAGTTGTATGTGAAAAATGAGTTTTCCATGGCAGAAACTGTCCAGATATGTTCTAAAATGAGAGTGAATTTGGGGATAGGAATGAGAGTTAAGAAACTTTGGAAGTTAAGCCAGGTGTAGTGGCGCATGCCTTTAGTCCCAGCACTTGGGAGGCAGAGGCAAGTGGATTTCTGAGTTCAAGGCCAGCCTAGTCTGCAAAATGAGTTCCAGGACAGCCAGGGCTATACAGAGAAACCCTGCCCCGAAAAAGGCAAAAAACAAAAAACAAACAAACAAAAAAACATTGGAAGTCAGGCTATAGTGATGCACTCCTTTAATCCCAGCACTCAGGAGGCAGAGGCAAGCAGATCTCTAAAGTTTGAGAGGTCAGCCTGGTCTACAGAGTGAGTTCTACAACAGCCAAGGCTACATAGAGAAACCCTGTCCTGAAAGGAAAAAAGCCAAACGGGGGGGGGGGGGGGGGTAGCGGGGGACATCAGATTTTGCAAATGACTCCTTTTAGTGTTTTAGTGTTAGGTGGAAATTGGTGCATCCATTGTGTGTATACAGACAAGCATTTGCTTCTTTGGATACCAGATCAAAGGTTGAATGCCCTCAAAACATGATAACTTCAGGTGGCCTGTGGTCTCCTAAAGACTAAAGAACATAGAAATAACCTGCCGTCTGTTTGCACCAGTGGTGGTACTGTCAAAGATTGTTTCTTTTTGAAACTTAGGTCTCCTTTTTTCTGACTGAGCAGAGACCTGGACAATGTCACCTCTTTCCAGGGCAATGAGAAAAGTTCTATCTATCCCAGATATTCCTAGTTAGCTAGCTTGCTCTCCTATTTGTTCAGTCAAGTACAATGAGCTGGCTGGCATTCTTTTTTTTTTTTTTTACCTGTTTCTATTTCATGTCTTTTAGCAGTTTGATAAGAATTTAGTAAGCATTGTTGCCACTAATGTCTGAGTGCTGAAGATAGCATTTATTCAGCAGACCAATACCTTGGCCCTTACCTGTATGAGGTGCGGTGCTGTGCTGTGCACTGGTTACACCAGGAGAAAGTAAAATGCATGGGCCTTGGCACCCAGGGAGCTTCTGCTCTGGTGTAGGACAGTGCAGTGTAGCAGTGTAAGAATCACATGCAGAAGGAAATGCTAGCACCAGGACTGGAGAGATGGCTCACTGGTTAAGAGCATGGACGCTCTGCTTGAAGACCCAGGTTCAATTCCCAGCTCCCACATGATGCCTCACAACCATCTGTAGTCTTAGTCCTGGGAGCCTGATGGCCTTCTCTGGCACTGCATGCACATAATGCACAGGCACACCCAGGCAAAACACACATACATATTAAATTCAAAAGAAGGAAATATACTAACTGTTTTTGCTAAACTCTATAGAGAAGAGTCATGACAGTGTTCATCAGCTTGACCTTGACCAAAGCTAGAACCACTTGGGAGATGGACCTGTGGAATACCAACACCAGGGTGATAAATTCTACAGAGAAGAGTCATGGTGTTTAATGTTAATTATCAGCTTGACTGAACCTAGAACCACTTGGACGATGGGCCTATGGGGGATTCTCTTGGTTGTATTAAGTGATTGTGGGAAAACTTTTCCTAATTGTGGGCAGGAACCATCCTCCACCCCCAACCTTCAGCATGGTGCCCTGGATTGTATAAAGTGGGAGAAGGGGCTGAGCAGTGGCATTCATCCACCTGCTTCTTGCAGATGGATGCAGTGTGACCAGCTCCTGCTGCCTTGATCTCCACAGTGATGGACTGGCTCTTGAGCTGGGATCTACTGTGTGCCACAGTAACCCTTTCTTCTTAAGGAGCGTTTGTCAAGATACTTTTCTCACAGCAACAGAAAAAGAAACTCAGACAAGAGGGCAGAAGGAATCCTACTCAACAATAGCCGGCTTGACAAAAGTCAGTGTCAAACTCTTTAAAAGCCACGACATACTGAGGGACAAAAATGGCTCAGCCAGGGGTAAGACAGGTTGGGGTAGCTGATGAGGATGAGGGAGAGCTCTTACTAAAGAGCAGAAGTGGGGAAAGGCAGATGAGTGAATGGGTGGGAGGGGTTGGCTCCTGATCCTTTACAGTCTGGGATGGATGGATGGATGGATGGATGGATGGATGGATGGATGGATGGATGGGCAGATAGAAAGATCTTTATGTTTGAGGAGAAATTTATTGGCTCTGGTGAGTGTTCACTTGGTTGTGCTCTTGTACACAGGAAGACTATTAAATATATCCTAGAGATAAGCCTTAAGTTTTGTTGGGTGTGTGGGAAGGGGTGGTTTAGGGAGAATGTCTTCATGCAGTTTGGGCTAGAAAGAGGCTTGCAAGTTCTGTACTCATTTATTTGGACAGTTATAATTGGAGGTGTAGTTACCATCAAGACTGTTGTTTTGTTTTCAAGATTTATTTTTATGTTATGTATTTGTCTGTTTGGCCTGCCATGTGAGTGAGCCTAGTGCCCAAAGAGGCCAAAATAGGGTCCTGGATCCCCTGGCATTCAGGTTACAGTTGCAAGCCACCAAGCCACCATGTGATGCCGGGAACTCTGCAAGAACAGCAAGTGTTCTTAAATGCTGAGCCATCTGTCCAGCTCACTTAAAAAAAAAACCACTTTCTAAGATTTGTTTATTTCATATTTGTGTGTGCACAGTTGCCCTGCAGCCTAGAAGAAGGGACTGGCTCCCTGGAAGCTGGAGTTACAGGCTGCTGTGAGATGCTAGTGTGGGTGCTGGGAATCAAAGTCTAGTTCTCTGCAGGAACAGCAAGTGCTTACCCAGTGACTCATCTCTCCAGCCCACTATCAAATCATAAGTCCCATATACTGGCTGGTTTTGTTTGTCAACTTGACACAAGCTGGAGTTAGCACAGAGAACAGAGCCTGCCTCAAGGAAATGTCTCCATGAGATCCAGCTGTAAGGCATTTTCTCAATTAGTGATCAAGGAGGGAAGGCCCATTGTGGGTGGGACCATCTCTGGGCTGGCAGTCCTGGGTTCTATAAGAGAGCAGGCTGAGCAAGCCAAGGGAAGCAAGCCAGTAAAGAACATCCCTTCATGGCCTCTGCATCAGCTCCTGCTTCCTGACCTGCTGGAGTTGGTGATGAACAGCAACATGGAAGTATAAGCTGAATAAACCCTTTCCTCCCCAACTTGCTTCTTGGTCATGATGTTTTGTGCAGGAATAGAAACCCTGACTAAGACACCCGGTAAAATTGGGATTGAGATCAATTGTAGGAGAAATAACATTCAGAAAATTGTAGATTTTTAGTTTTTTTCTATTTCATAACATTTTAATACAATAAATACATTGTTACCTATCTTTTAAAGATCAGCATACATAAAAACCAGCTTCTAAAAGGCTGATTTTTTTCCCCAAAGTCTTACCAGAAATCATGAAGAGATACAAACATAAGAAAATAGAGTAGGATGAATTGCCATGTGCCTGTCAGTTAAATACAGCATTTTTCTGTCACTTTGGTTTTGAGGGTAAAGTATTTTTAAAACATGGTTTCCTCCCAAAGCATATAATATATATTTCTTAAAACTAAGACACATACTTCTATAACCGTCAGGTCGGACAATCGTTTTTTAGCATACACAGGAAAAAACAAAAAGCTTTTCTATGCTTCTCCCCAGTATCAACCACCTGACAACTGTTTCCCGGAGTGGAGGTGCACTGCAAGACGCTTTAGTGGAGGTGCACTGCACATACAGGACCCTTTAGTGGAGGTGCACCGCACATACAGGACCCTTTAGTGGAGGTGCACTGCACATACAGGACCCTTTAGTGGAGGTGCACTGCACATACAGGACCCTTTAGTGGAGATGGACTGCACATACAGGATGCTTTAGTGGAGGTGGACTGCACATACAGGATGCTCTATGTGCGAGTGTGACTTGCCCTTCCTTTGCTTTGGTTTCTCTGTATAGTCCTGGCTGTCTTGGAATTTGTAAACTAGGCAGGTCTCAAACTCTGGATCCTCCAGCCTCTGCTTCCGAGTGCTGGGATCAAAGGCATGCACCAACCCTGCCCAGCTTGATAGGTTAACTTTTTTTTTTTTAAGTAGCTTCAGAGATGATTCTAAAAACATCTGTTTGCACTAAAATGACTCTGTGTTCAGAAGATGCTTCATTATTGAACTTACAAAAGTATGTATTTTAAATGCAATTGTCAAATTATTCAAAGTACTGATATTCTAGTTTATTGCCCTTTATACAATTTGACTCCGTCGCTGAGAGACACCACACAGACAGCCAAGAAAACCAATGATTATCTGGCTGAGCCCAAACAGAAGCTCGAGGATTCCAACAAGCAGGAGACTCATAAATACGGAGAAGTGGAAAATCCTGTGTCTGTCTTCTTCAGAGTTGGAGTTGGGTATTTTCCAGTTACTGACCATGTTATTGATGGTGGGGTTTTTAAATTCAGTAGGAGAAACACAAGTGCCATTGAAGAACCACAACAGATTGAAGGATTCGGGATCAAAGTTACTGGAAGGGAAAAGAAAAGGGTTAAATGTGCCTACTAAGACAAAAGCCCCAGCAAAGCAAAACCCAGTGTACGTTCTTAAAGGTTGTACTCAGAAACCATAGCTAGCATCTGGTTTGCTGAGCACATTTGCGTAGCCCTCCATAGGACAGCTGACCTTAAGATGAACCATCTATGACTGATGCTCTCGCATGTCAGGATGGGCATAAATACTCAAAAGCCTCAGAGGTCTGAACCTGTTTGTGTAGTGTAGCCTTTCTACTTGCTAAAGGTAGGAAAGCAGATGAGTTCACACACACACACACACACACACACACACAGTGGTAGTACATGCCTTTAAGCCCAACACTTGGGAGGCAGAGGCAAGCAGATTTCTGAGTTCAAGGACAGCCAGGGCTACACAGAGAAACCCTGTCTCAAAAAAACAAAACAAAACAAAAAACGGGATGGCCACCTGTAAGCCCAGCACTGGGGGATATGGATGGGGCAGAAAAAAGGGGGTTCCTGAACCTAGCCGGTTAACTGAATTGTCAGGTTCCACATTCAGTAAATAAATAAAGGAGAGAAATTGAGGAGGACACCTTATATGTTGGCACACGTGCACACCTATCCACACAGCACCAGCAAACATTACAAAGACAGGAACACTATACACAAAAGGTTTAATCCATCTATGGTTTACAATTGATAGGATAGGTTCATATCAGATGAACAGATAGGTTCATCTGTTCCGAGAACATACTTCCATTCCAGAGGACCCAAGTTCAGTTCTTAACACCCACTAGGAGCAGCTCACAACTGCCTGTGACCCCAGTTCTACAGGGATCCATCACCTGTGGCCTCCATGGACACTACATTCACACTACAAACACACTCAAGACACACAATAAAAAATAAGGGCCTAGAGAAGTAGCTCAACAGTTAAGAGCTGTTGTTGCTCTTGCACAGGACCTGGGTCCAGATCCCAGCATCTACATGGTGGCTCACAAACTACTCATAACTCTAGTTCCATGGGTACAGTGCCCTCTTCTGGCTTCCTTGAATACTGCACACGAGTGGTGCACTTGCATGCAGGCAAAACACTTCTTTGCTTAAAATTTGAACAAATAAAAACAGTGCAAATTTGTAGAAAGTAAATGTTCCCCTCACCCACTACTGTACCCCAAGGGTTTAAATTAAGTATATATTCCCAGAACTTTTCAGAGGCATAGGAATATATCCATGAATGTTTACAAGGCATGTATAAGCCACCTGAGATCAGTCAGACCATTTAGATGAGACCATACTTGAAGCAGCCCCACCACTTCTTTGAGAGACATTAGATATTGGTATCAGTTCACCAAATCCCTACAAATGTTTGTCCCAGTAGTCAGAACGGAGAAAAGCTTAGTATTGTGCACCACAGCCACAGCTATGGGAGACGGTGTGACAAAACTCGACTCACCTTAAGTTTTTCAATGAAAATTCACAAGTGACAGTACTGTTGGCCTGAATATTACAAATTAGAGGTCCTTCCAAGAGAGCCTGGAGCGATACCAACATGCAATACACGGCACCAACGACTGTGATCACACTGAAGAGCGATGAAAGAAACATCTGGGAAACAAAGCAGGGACATCATTGTATGCCCTCCATCTGTTCCAAGTTTACCACCACCAGCAGCAGCAGCAGCAGCAGCAGCAGCAGCAGCAGCAGCAGCAGCAGCAGCGTGTAGCACTTACAGTCTTAGTCAGTTACTGACTGCAGTTCTCCAGGCAGTCTGTGCTCCTAGATCGTTTCCCCCTTATTTGTTGGTGTATATACATGCATGGTATTTGTACATGTTTGCACGTGCATGTGTGTCCGAGTGTATGAGAGGTGTAAACCAGAGGTTGATATGGGGTGTCTTTTTTTTTAAGATTTATTTATTTATGTGAGTACATTGTAGCTGTCTTCAGATACATCAGAGGAGGGCAGAAGATACCATTACAGATGGTTGTGGTTGCTGGGAATTGAACTCAGGACCTCTGGAAGAACAGTCAGTGCTCTTAACCGCTGAGCCATCTCTCCAGCCCCCCATAGTGCTTTTTATTCTCCAACTTTTTTTTGGTTTTTTTCAAGACATGGTTTCTCTGTGTACCCCTGGCTGTCCTGGAACTCACTTCATAGACCAGGCTGGCCTCGAACTCAGAAATCCGCCTGCCTCTGCCTCCCGAGTGCTGGGATTAAAGGCGTGCGCCGCCGCCGCCACCACCACCCGGCTTCCAACTTATTTTTGAGACAGTGTCTGTCACTGGGCCTGGAGCTGAGTGAACCATTTCCCTAAGCTGGCTGGCCCCTGAGCTCTGGCGTTTACCTTTATGCCCCTCTAACAATGGCATTTTAGGCAGATGCCACCTCACCCAGCTTTTATGTGAGCCCTAGGG
The DNA here is from genome assembly GCA_902729485.2 of Mus minutoides. Lineage (NCBI taxonomy): Eukaryota > Metazoa > Chordata > Mammalia > Rodentia > Muridae > Mus > Mus minutoides. The sequence goes on along the minus strand of LR749641.1, from coordinate 735,255 downwards.
ATCCAAACTCAGATCTGCATGCTTGTATGACAGACACTTTGCCGACTTAGCCATCTCCCTCGCCCTGTGTGCTCCTGAGACATGAGAAACATAAGTTTAATTAGGTGTGGATTTTTTTTAAAGAGGCAGAGATCAAAGTCCACTGTTGAATTATAGTTGCCAAAAGATAATTACACTTGTTAATGTGTATTCCTGGGTTTACGAATTCCTCCTGACCACTGAAACCTGGTTCCCTCTTCCTATGGTATATGGTTCTAACTACATTGAACCTCCACTAGATCTTATCTGCCTAAAATTTTATTTCTGGGCTCTTGGCTTCCAACTCTTCCATGCATATTTGGCTGATGTTGTAAGCCGACAGTGGCCAACATCCTGAAGTAATCAGGAAGCAGCAGAGTTGAGAGCCTAACTGCTCAGCTGGGCTCACTGGAGGGGATATGTTGCTATTGGGACCTTCCAAGGCAGGGTGGGATGTGTTAGCAACCTTGGTTGATCTCTGCCCATCAGATGCGAGGATCACTTTATATTCTCCCAGTCCAGTATGACAACTAAAAACCTTCTCAACAATGCCACATGTCCCTTTGGAGTACAGGTGGAGGGTCTAAATATGCCCAGCGTTGCGAATACCATGTTGGAGGGAAAGCATGTACCTTTTCTGAATCCAAGTCACACAAACTATGTGAAATTTGGCATAAAACACAAAAAGGTTGAATGTGCACCCCCCCCCCCCTGAGAATAATTTCTGTGTTTCACAAAGCTGTTAGTGATTAGGATTATTTCAAAATCAAAAATGAAAATAGGAAAGCATTTTTCTTCCCTTATCAACTCCTTAGAGGATTGTGACCTCATGTGTGGCATCTCGTGTAATCCTTCGAACAACCCTAAAAGAGATCTACTGTCATTGTCATTTTGGAGAAAAGTAGGAAGGAAGAGGTTGACAACTTGTTGGGAAGCTCATCTAGGAAATACTCACGCTCCCATTCTTGTCACTTAGTGTCCTTAGCTGGAAGCACACAGAAATGGGAGTTAGGGTCAACTGTAAATCCTGATTCTCCAACACTACTGTGATTTATACAAGTTACCGAATTTACTCATCAAGAAGAGTTGCTGTTACGTTACCTCTGACCGGTTACTCCCTGAGTGAGCAGTCATTCAAGTGATTGAGCAAAATCTTACCATATTGGCAAACAAAGAAAAGGGGAAGGAAGAAAAGATGAAACCGGGAAGGCCCTGCAGCCCCCTTCCTGCCCTGCCCAGAAGGGAGGAGAATTTTATGCCACCTTGGCCTTATCTTGACCCAGAAGGCACCAACTGTAACCTGAACACCTGTTTGTCAGCAACTGAAAAGCTATTGTAAGAGGGTTTTAGGACATTGATATAGACAGGCAGTCACTATTTAAATGACTAGAACTATTGCTAACGGCCTAAATAATAATATAGAGTGCCTCTGTGTCCCACCCCCTCCCCCCAGCAGCCCTGGAAGATCCTCAGCTTTGAACAACCCATGAGTTTGCTGAAGCATGCCTGAATTATTTTCAAGACTGGTGTGAGCAAAACAACCTAATTTAAAGCCAGGATCTACATGAAAAGTGCCTCTGTTAAGGATTGGAAAAGCAGCTCAGTGGTTAAGGGTATATGCAACTCTTCAGACGACCCAAATTTAGTTCCTAGCATCCACAGTTCCACATCCTGTAACTCCAGCTCCAGGGTGCCCTCTTCTGGCATCCTTGGGCACTGCACTCACATGCATATATGAACAGAGAGACAACATCATTGAAAAAATAACAAATAGCTTGCCTCTTCTCCAGCTGCTTGTATCCTCAAGGGAGACAAAACTTAAGGGACCAATTTTCTTGAAAGGGTATATTCAAAAACATCTTAATAGAAAGTAGATTTGAGAAAAGTTTAAGTACTCAGATACTTTTCCAGTTAAGAGAGTTGGAAATAAACCAGGAGGTCTTGAGAACTTGTATCACGTAGAAGTGAGGTCAAGTCAAACTGCACCAAGGTAGTTTAGGAACGAAAGTGACTGACAGTAGAAACCAGAGTACTAGGAACAAAGACTACAAACACTGTGATAGAGGTGACTATTGTAATCTTAAATAAGCAGAATGCCAGAAGCAGGCTCTGTTAAAAACAAACTTATTTTCTGGGGCTAGAGAAATGGCTCAACAGTTAAGAGCAGTTGCTGTTCTTCCAGAGGACACAGATGCAGTCCCCGGCACTCACGCGTCAGCTCACAACCCTCCACAACTCCAGCTCTGTGGAGTCTAACACCCTCTCTGACTTCCCCAAGCATAGACACAAATGCAGGCAAAACACCCATTACATAAAGTAATGATTAAAAAAGGAAGCCCACAACCTACCTCCTATGGACATTATTTCCTTTAGGACAGTGGATCTTACCCCACCCCACGTTGGAATCACCTGATGCTTTGGAAGATTATACATGCAGAAGCTTGGGGACCATGCAGGCAGGAAACAAGTCTTTGAAATCTCCCTAGATAACATGTGTGTTCCCATCTGACTGGGAACCATTGATTTAAAACCTTGATGCTGTACTGATGATGGATGGGTGCTTGTCAGTGGTCTATCCCAGCCTTAGAGAATTAGACCTTCGATGTCAGGTTCTTGGCTTACATTGTGTAAGGACTGGAAAATCAGAGGTGTCTGCTGGGTTTAGAAAATACTCAATATGCTACCCTAGTGATTTGTTTTTGTTGTTTTTTTAAACCATCAGTGTTTTGGTCAATAATAAGATCTGCCAGGCATGGTGGAACATGCCTTTAATCCCATTACTTGGGAGGCAGAGGCGGGCGTATTTCTGAGTTCAAGACCAGCCTGGTCTACAGAGTGAGTTCCAGGACAGCCAGGGCTACACAGAAAAACCCTGTCTCAAAAAAAAAAAAAAAAAAAAAGACAACTTCCGATACTTTAGATGAACCAAAAGTTGAGGAAAGGATCAAAGGCTAGCTCCAAAGCTAAATTTCTAGAGAAAAGAGAAATTCTCTTGTCACTCTTTACGTGACTATTTAACCAGCCCCAACAGTGTCGCACAAGCCTGAGGCCCAGCAGGAGATGCTGAGGCCAGCAGTTCCTCCACTTCTAAGCCCACTGCACCATACTCACCCCAGTGCACCACACTCACCCCAGTGCACCACACTCACCCCAGTGCACCANCATGCTCACCCCAGTGCACCACACTCACCCCAGTGCACCACACTCACCCCAGTGCACCATGCTCACCCCAGTGCACCACACTCACCCCAGTGCACCACACTCACCCCAGTGCACCACGCTCACCCCAGTGCACCACGCTCACCCCAGTGCACCATGCTCACCCCAGTGCACCATGCTCACCCCAGTGCACCATACTCACCCCTGTCTTATTATTGCAGCACGCTCTTTTTCTTGCTGCCAAGGACATTGTTGTTGCTGGGATGGCCTGGAACGAAAGAAAGTTTTGGGAAAGATAAGTATTATCTCTTCTCATCAGATAAAAACTCAATCATTAGCACCTTCCATTTATTGCCCCTTGGGGAAATTCAGAGCCCAAGAGAATGAAAGAGGAAATCTAATCTGACATCGTTGTATCGTGAACCTTAACATCAATTTCATCCATAAAGACTGAGTCACTAGCAGCTATGAAGCTATGAAGCCTTCTGTCCCCGTTCCTGCTTACCCTGTGGGCTGCAGCCTCCTGGATTTTAAGAAGAGGAGGGTGGCTTATTAGTGCATGAGTTTTGGAAAGAATCTTAAAAGAACTGGTTCTATCACCCAAATTTACCTTTAATGTTCTGTCTCCCACTCCCTCCACCATTCTCTCCCCTCCCTCTCCACAAGTCACTGTAACCTTCAGCCATATCTATTTCCTGTAAATTAAGCAAGTCAATCTGGGAAGAAGGAAATTGGCGGTTTTGTTTGCCTGCCTTTGGCAGGGACCAATTCACCACCACTCCTGCTGGTTAATTGCTCTTAATTCAACATCCCAGACTACCATCATCTTGCCAAAGTTCTCAAGCCTATATTTGAGAATGACCATTGGTCCCCCATACCCTTCTCTGCTCCTGTATTCCTAGTATGTACTGACCATACTTTACACTGATGTTTAGTAGGAGTCTTTGGTTTGTTTGTTTGTCTGTTTGTTTGTTTGTACAAACAAGACAAGGCTGTCCTAGAACTCAATGTGTAGACCAAACTGGCCTGAAACTCAGAGATCTGCCTGCCTAATGCCTCCTGAGTGCTGGGATTAAAGGCAGGCAAAAGTTTGGTGTGTAGTGCATTCTGTACTGCTGAGGAGAGCTGTAAATGGTATCACATTATTAAGAGTTAGTTTTCTATTTTTAAAAAGACATCTATCAGCTATGCCTAGGACGCTTAACTAAGAGTTTTGTATCGTTGAACATAGAATGTCAGTTGCTTCCTTCCACCTATGACTTTTTAGCTGTGATGGGTGTTTGGCAGTGCATCCTAGGTACCCTGGAATGGTTCTCCCACTCTTCTTCTCTGCTAACATGTGCAGGCTCTGTAACTACATACCAGGTGTCAGAACATGACATGTTTTGGTCTATGCCAGCCTTGTAACAATCCTCAAATGGAGCACTGGTATATGGCCTATTGTGCCACTGTCNTATGACTTTTTAGCTGTGATGGGTGTTTGGCAGTGCATCCTAGGTACCCTGGAATGGTTCTCCCACTCTTCTTCTCTGCTAACATGTGCAGGCTCTGTAACTACATACCAGGTGTCAGAACATGACATGTTTTGGTCTATGCCAGCCTTGTAACAATCCTCAAATGGAGCACTGGTATATGGCCTATTGTGCCACTGTCAAACCACGGGTGGTGTGAGTTTGAGACACTTGCCTAAGAAGGAAGAGTTCAGAGCCATTCTAGACATGTGATCTCTAAGTCACTGTGCCACATTGACCTACAGATCATAAAGCCACTCACTCTTGGCTCCTGGAACCCCAGCACCCTTGCTCATGTCAAGTTCCCTCTAATTGTTCCTTCCCCCATTGTCTTCCAAAGCCATATCTGCCTGGTTTTTCTAGAACAGATTTATGTCTCTCACAAGGCATCTTTCCCAGCACAAGTCACCCCATCTAATCACATGCTGACTTCATGTCACGTTGTGTTGTTGCTAAGCTTTGTTTATACACTGAACACTGATACCTTTCCAATTCAGAAGCCACACACACACACACACACACACACACACACACATGGATGTCCAGCTGCCCCTGTTCATAGCTGAAAGCCCAGAAGGAAAGGGAGAAGAAATCTTTGTCATTATGTATACACTAAGCTTTTTTGGTTGTTCCCAGAAGACACTGCTTTCTGATCTTATACAACAAATGAAGTAGAACAAGAACCGGTAAGGATGCACTCCCCACCCTGTCACTTCATTTTTATAAATAAAGTTTTATTGGAACTCTAACCCATTTGCATATTATCTCTGGCTACTTTTACATTAAAATGGTAAGGCTGAGCATTCGTAAACATATTTGAATGCATAAGATTTTGTGAAATTCAGTCTTCCCTCTCTTGTCTTTATAAATAATTACAGTTCTTTTTCTTGGCAGGAACCCATGCTTTCCTCCAGTTCTAGAAAGTGTACATTTTCATAAAGGAAGCACACAAGAGCCTTAGTTAAAAACTGTGATAGAAGCCTACCTCTGGGGACTCCTCTAGGCTCTTGAACATGAGAACAATGCTTAAAGCCATAGCTCAGCATGAGCATAGAAACTGTTTTGTAAAGGATTTGCATGCAATCTTCTTTTTTTTTTTTTTAAAGATTTATTTTATTTATTATATGTAAGTACACTGTAGCTGTCTTCAGACACTCCAGAAGAGGGCGCCAGATCTCGTTACGGATGGTTGTGAGCCACCATGTGGATGCTGGGATTTGAACTTATCACCTTCGGAAGAGCAATCGGGTGCTCTTACCCGCTGAGCCATCTCACCAGCCCGCATGCAATCTTCTAATCAGTTTGACTTACAGCCATTTGTTTTCCACTAAGATTTTAATAACTGACTTTGAAAAATCACCCTTATGTAATGGGTAAAATCAATAAAAAGAATGAGTAAGACCAGACTTATAGTTAACTTTATATAAAGTAAAAGAGCCTTTCTGTTTATATTTTGCAACAAACATTTTAAAATGCTTTTAATGCTTGATCAAGTAACATTTATATTGGCAATCCCCTTCCCCTTAGTAGATAATCTTAAAGATAATTAACTACATAATGTTTTACTTGGTTACAGTTTTAAAAGATAAAAAGGTTCACCTCTGATTGGGGTTGGTCATAAAGTCATAAAATAAATGACTTCATAAAGTAATCAGTAATGAGCCCCAAGGTTGTATTATATGCAGTTTCCTGTAAAATTCCCATTTCTGAAGGGATGCTAACTTGAAATGTAGCAACTGGCCGAAGGTTTTAAGGACTAACCAAATGCTCAACACACTTAGTGAATTCTTCTTTACAAAGTGTCTGCAGAAGTGAGTTGACAGATGTCACAAGGGACATAATTCCCCTCAGAAAAGATGTGATTCATCCTTTCATGTGAAGCCAAGAATCATGAAAATATGCTTGCCTTCAGAGCACTGCTGTTAGCGCCTGTTTACTTATCGGGCTAACCTCCAGCTTGAGGGTCTGCGTATGGAGAGCATCAGACATCTCCATGAGTTTGACGCTCTAATGACCTTTGGTTAACATTTATTGAGGGAAGCAAGCTAGGCAAGACAAGGAGTCCAGATTCTCTAAAGTGTTTCCCAGGTGTGTAGACCTTTTCTATGACTCAGCTTCCTGGTCCTTTTGCTTTATGAATTTTATCTTTGACCTCTGTGGCCCTGAGGCAGAGATTGAGGACTACAGTATTTTAACTAGCTTTGGCATTAGATAAATCTAGCACTGGGCTTCACACCCATTGTGTGACCTGGGTACAAGTGATAACTGCAGCCCAGATGATTTCTAGGGCTGAAACTAGGCAGGATGTATGCTAAACTAGGCTTTCCAGCAAGATGTCAACAAGTGAATGCTCTATGCCTCCTGTCCTTTCTGGTCTGTTTAGTCCTCTGGCTCTTTGGTTCCATAAATAAATAAATAAATAAATAACCCAAGAGATGTAGATGGGCACCATCACTGCTCCAGTGAGATGTAGATGGGCACCATTACTGCTCCGTGCTCTTTAGTACTTGTAGCAGATCTTGAAAGTGTTCTCTCCTGTGTTTTTGGCAATGCAAATTCATATCTATAGATAGCTGAGTTTTTCTAAATGGCCTGTCTCAGCTAGGGCACAGCTAGGAGTGCCACTTCCAGATCTGAAATTTGGATTCTACAAATGTGTTCTACCCAGACTGGCTGCATCACAATCTCTAGGAGACAATGAGAACCTGACTCTAATAGTTCACTGTTAAGAACGCATGAAATCTATGTTGTCCCACCTTGCATCAGATTTCAACAAGGTACACCCATTCACCATCATCAAACTATAAAACCCTGAAGCTTTCTGGGATCTATGTAATAGTCAAAACAAAAAGTCGTTGAGGTCAGAAACTGGCTTAGTTGCTTTCCTATCGCTGTGATAAAACACCATGACCATGGCCAAGGATCTTGTAAAAGAGACCCAGGATTTCGACCTCTATGTCTTAGGCCAGCTCCCTTGAGAAGCAGAGTGATCCTCACTATGCCATCTCCAAGACTACCCGTGCACAGGGGTTCTTCTCATTCCTATAGAGTGAGTTCCCACTGCTGCCACATTCCCTATACCTAGAAATCAGGATGAGGCAAAAGAAAAGAGGCAATAGATTTAAAAAAATATCTCACAGAGTGGTTAAAGCCCCGAGTTCCATCGCCAGCACCATGTTTATAAAAAGAAAAACTGAAGTTCCTTAACCTTAAATAATAAAGTCCAGAAGTATCATCCTACCTGTGAAGAAATGCTATAGGTAACGACTTAACCCACTTCTTGCCTTGAGGTCCCTAAGATGGACCATTGCTTTCTGTACGTAAATTATCATTCTTCACAATGTAACATTATAAATCGATGGTAATCACATTCCTAACTGTGCAAGGCTGAAAGTCATAGTTAAAGGCATCAGACACCCCTCTCCAAGTCAGTTCATGTAGGTATTACTCACCATCAGGCCTGCTCCTATAATTCCCGGGAACCACCACTCATAACAAGAGATGGGGTTTTGAGAAAGCGAGTCTGCCTCCACTAAGCTGATTCCCAGGGGTATACAATTGATAACCACTCCAAGCAGGATCAGAATGAGCAGACTGAAGCCATTGCAGGATGTCCACCCTTCACAGCACGTCATGGTTTTCCTGGTTCAGTTAGAAACCTCCTCAGGGTGGCTGGACTCGTGCAGCTCTGGCTGGCCTTTTATCCCAATGTTCTGGTTAAAGTTTAGCACTTATGAAAAATGAGTTGTGGAAAGCAGTTCAGAGTCCAGTAGGGCAGGATGTTATTATGAGGATTATGACGGGAACCAATAATCATATTATGATAGGATGGAGGGAAACAGGTAGAAAAAAATCTATGATTGCTGTGTGGTGAATTTACACATGAATACAGGTAAGTAAAAACTGATTTTTAAAAAAAGGCTTGTGTGGCATGACTCCTAAAATATTCCTTTACTGATGTGCCTTGTAAAATCTAAGAAGATTAAAAGTATATCCAATTAGAATAAACTACTTTCCATAGGTCGATATTGTTGGATGACATAAGGATATTATATATAAAGTATCCTTATTTTGGAGTTTCTCCGTAAGAATATGAACGTTGTATAGGATTACAGGAAACATTCTGCTCTGCAAGTGTTCCTAATTACTCTGAATATTAGTGTTTCATTTCAGGCTGTTGTCTCACATGCAGCATGTTTAATCCTTAATTCTTCTAGTCTTGTAAAGTAGATCCTTTGTACACAACCCACCCACAACATGTGGGAGGTTGGACTAATGGCACCAGGAGGAAAGTGATCAAACATGGACACTATGATAAAAGCAACAGCAGAGAGACTGGACGGGAGATGATGGTGTCTGGCTTTTCTCAAACCTTGAACCATGCTCCGTGGTTTCTTTTTCTAGACTGTGGCTCTGTGCTCTCCCCTACTAGCTTGTGAGTCCCTCGTGGGAAGATTTGATGAGTTGGAAGAAGCTTCAGATTCAAAAAAATTATTCATACATAACCCATAGCCACCATAACCCATAGCCACCATAACCCATAGCCACCATAACCCATAGCCACCATAACCCATAGCCACCATAACCCATAGCCACCATAACCCACAGGAGGCTCTACTGATAGTGGGTCCCTGTACTGGCTAGTTTTGTGTCAACTTGACACAGCTGGAGTTATCACAAAGAAAGGAGCTTCAGTTGGGGAAATACCTCTATGAGATCTAGCTGTGGGGTATTTTCTCAATTAGTGACCATCGCTGAGCTGGTAGTCTTGGGTTCTATAAAAGAGCAGTCTGTGCAAGCCAGGGGAAGCAAGCCAGTAAAGAACATCCCTCCATGGCCTCTGCATCAGCTCCTGCTTCCTGACCTGCTTGAGTTCCAGTCCTGACTTCCTTGGTGATGAACAGCTGTATGGAAGTGTAAGCCGAATAAACCCTTTCCTCCCCAACTGCTTCTTGGTCATGATGTTTGTGCAGGAATAGAAACCCTGACTAAGACAGTCCCCAAGAGGCGTGGATAAGCATCTGAATCTAGGCTCCCACTTATACAAAGGCCAGGTTTAAAGTGCAGCTGCTCTCATTATTGCCTGGACTTGCCTGCTGCATTTCTGTTCACTTGCTGGAAGATGATTCATTGGGCTGTAACTGAGCATGGGTGGCTGGTATGATTCAAATGAGTACACCCCGAAGAACACTCAAACACCAGCCTCCTCCCGTTCCTAGAACACAGATTGCACGGCTGCTGCTGCATATGATGATGGCGTACAGAAGTGGAGGCTGCTGGATTTACTGGGGGTTGGGTGAGAAACACGTGTGTGTGAAGAGGAGGTGGCTTAAGTGACCTCCCAGTGCCTTGCTATATCTTGATTTTTACCTTACAAAGGACAACAGCATTCCTGTCCTGTAGTCTCACATTAAATTACCCTTTCCTATTCTTTGGTTTCTGGGTTTTGTTTTTGATTGTTTGGTTGGTCTTTGTTTGTTTGTTTTGTTTGGTTGGTTGGTTTTTTTCTTTGATTTTTAGTTTTTTCCCCTGAAACCAAAGAAATTACAACCAAAAGGCTATTTACTAAAACCAGTTATTGGCAAGTACACTAATTATTTGGCACATGGCATGACAAAACCAGAGGAAGTCCAGACATTGAAAAGAAAGGAGTTAATACAGACAGACTGGGACCAGTATTCCACTAGGCTTTGAAAATGGTTACAATTTGACAAAGGGGTGATGAGAAAAACATTTCTGTAACCATGTCAGCCAGTCACCAAAAAGGAAAAAAAAAGTCAAAATTCTTGTGGCTGTGCTAAGTGAGAAGAGATGCAGTTGCAGGATTCTGTGTGTAACTTTGTTGGAAGGGCCAGAGGATGACTGGGGCTTTGCTGGCTGGCAGGAAGCCTCCCCAGGACTTGACTACTGAACCACCCGACAGGAACAATTGCTCCTGGAACAGTCATATCCAAACACTGGCTTAGCTGCCTCTGGTTTCCTAGTGCCTACCCCCACACTCCAGGCTGGAGACAGAACCGGGGAACGCTGCCTGCGTCACTACTGTCCTCACAGCTGCATCTTGGTCCTTCTCAACTCTAGCAGACAGAGGAACAAGCCTTTAGTTTGTGCTGCTTTGTGTATCTCATAAAGGTCCATCTCGTCATTGCACATCCAGATTTCAGATGCAGGCAGCCCTGGGGAAAATACCGCTTTGTTTACAGAAAGACTAACTGGAAAGACACTGAATTGAATAACAAACAAAATAGTTAGAGCTGTCTTATTCCCGTGTTTGGAGAAAACTTTTTAGATTATCTAGGTTATGTCATTAGATCATTTGAAAACAGTTTGAGCCGTGTGTTTGTTTGTATCTAGGATGACATGTAATATTTGTGAGGTAAGTCAGAGCTCTCCAGCTCCGGCTATCTTCTCAACCCTCTGTCACTGTAGTTCCATCCCATGCAAAGGGTTCACAGGATGACAAGCCAGGTCTTAACCATGCAGTCTGCTGCCTGACTGGTTGAACTACCCCAGCAAGAATTCAAGGGATATAAATAGGTAGTAAAGTTGCCTTAGCATGTCTTGAAAAAGCATGAGTCACATAGTGCATAGGTAGCCACTGATATACTGGCATACATGTATAAATATAAATGAATTTCTCTCATATTCATTCACCTCCGTACTTATTTACACTTATCCACTTACAGCTAAGTAAGACCATGTTTGAATACTTCAAACCAGTGGAAAGAGAGGGAAAGAAAACGATGTCACTTTTAAGCCAAATTGCTTTGCAAGCACTAGGTTATGTCTACCTTGTTTTCCACATAGACTGGAAACACCTAAACTATCTAAGAGGTCATGCCTTGACCATGTCAATAGCTTCTTCAGCCCATCTCCTGAATAACTAAATGGAGAGCCCTTAGCCCACCTAAAACTACCCAGGAGTCTGTTGACTCGGTATATGGACACGTTTGTGTCGAGCTTTCGTTTCCTTATTATATTCAGTGTCAAACTTTGGCTCTATTTTTAAACTTTCCTGGAGTTTGCAATCTGTGTTGCTAAAACATCAGTTCCAATAGTCTGCAAAAAAAAAAAAAAAATCAAAGACAGTGAAACACAGTATTTTCCATTGTTTTATTCATAAATTATATTGGGGAAAGAGGGAACACTTTAAAGTTAAAAACACATGAAGTATACAGCCAATGTAAGCAGATATATAAGGACATGCATCCCTTGAAAGGTAAATGCTTCAAAATAATAGAAAATATTAAAATCTCTTTCACTTAGCTGAGATCATTAATGTGAGTGTTCTGGACCTTCGTGAACTCTGTCCTGTTTTCGTTACAATGCAGATTATCACTGGCAGTTCATAGTGGGCTGAGGGTGGATTTTTAAAATATAAACACATTATAATGCTCCCTGTATTCACATTATAGATGCACATGAATATCAGAAATAGAAGCGAAATCTTCCATGTGTAAAGGTGGAAGGGTTCGTAGATGCATATGCTATTAAAGTTGAAGAGATCCTTAGAGATTCCGAGTTCAATTTCATTGTTTCATCAATGAATGGGCAAATTCAGGGAGGCTGTCTTATTTATCTATGGTTAGGCATCTTCAGCACAGCATAGACTTATTTTAGTCTTCCGCTTTCTACTCAGATATGTCTATTAAGCCCTACAGCTTGATAGGTGAACTGGGAGGAATTATAGGACATATAGTCTAAAAGTCTAAGTATATGAACCTGAGTCCTTAAGTTCACGAGGCCAGGAGGCCAGCAGCCATGCTAGCAACAGCACTTCTTGCAGCCACACTTCTGCTGGCAGCAGCACTTCTGCTGGCAACAGCCCTTCCCACAGCCGCAGCCGCAGCCACAGCCACAGGAGCCACAGCCACAGGAACGGCAGCAGTTGCGGCGGCAGCAGTAGACACAGACAGGCTTGCAGCAGCCACAGCAGCCGCAGCAGCCACCACAGCAGCCACAGCAGCCAACCCGGTAGCACCTGCAGGTGGTGCAGCTGTTGCAGCCGCCACAGCCACCGCAGCCGCAGCCACCACAGCCACCGCAGCCGCCACAGCCACCACAGCTGCCACAACCACCACAGCCTCCGCAGCCGCAGCCGCAGCCGCCGCAGCCACCACAACCACCGCAACCCATGGTGTCAGTAGAGAGGACTCGGATCAAATGAACAGGAGAGCAACTTGAGAGAGGAGAGGATGATGTGATACCGCCTTCTGCTGAGGGCGGGGTTTATATACCATCTTGGGGCAGGCATGACCAGAGCACATGGTTTCTATTGTTTATCTCAGCTTCCTTGAGAGAATTCTTCAGCACTTCAGCTTCATTTCCTTCTTAGGGACCTTTAACCTCACAAGCAGCTTATTTTTAGCTCTGGGTTTATTTGTTCTGAAAACATATTTACAGTTGGGTTCTGGAATAGTTTGCCAACATACTATTGTCTGCACAACCAAGGAGAGTCTCACTGAAGGAAGTTTTTATTTGAGCCTAACATGACTGGACTCGTGAGACCAACCCTTCCCCAAGTCCTTTCCGTGCCATTACTGGTCCCAGCAGAGATGATGCAAAGTATTACTTTTTGAGGGACTGACAGCCAGAGTCCTCAAAACTTACACCTCCAGGATCTGTGTGCACTCGGCCCACACGTGCAGTAGCTTGGGTTTGATCCCAGCACGGCAAAGAATAAATAGGCAAGGTTTCTTGGTTTTGTTATTTTTTAAGAGAGATAGTGAATATCCCCTCAAACGTTAATAGAAAGAGGGCTCTTCCAGAATTTCACCATGATACCTGGCTGCTGCTGTCCTATCTGCCATGTGACATCTACCTGAACAAATGATGCATATAGACAGCCCTCGGTCCTGTGGCTCCCGGTTATAAGTGACAGTCGTCCCCTACGGTGCAGTGCCTTTCTATGGGATCACAAGTGGGACAGTGGGGATAAGAAGAAGACAAAACAGACTTAGAAGAGCTTTGCAGTACACCCCTGCAGAGACCTACACTGTAGCCACAGCATTTGTGTCAGCAGATAACTTCTATGCCCAGTGCTAAGCCCTATCTTAGAGACATCTATACAAAGGCAATAGCAGACGTGTCCACATGTTATGATTCTCAATAATCTGAGATGAGGTGGTAGCTGAGTTGTTCGGCTTGCCAGTTCTTCTTTGTCAAAGCAACCACCGCCAGTTCTGCTTGTGGCTCTTATACAGTCAGGGTTAACTCCCCTTCACCCATGCCACCAGAGCCTGATCTTCAGCGCTGCCCAGCTAGGGGTGGGGCCAGCTCTCCTGCTCTCACACCCTCAGGACTAGCTCTCCCATGTTACCAGGGTCAGCTCTCCCAAGTTCTGCAGCCAGTGAGAGACAGGGCCAGCTCCTTCACTCATGCCCTGCGGGCCAGCTCACTCAAGCTGCCCAGGCAAGGAGTAGGCCTGCTCTCTGGAGTGCCTGAGTACCAAAGCTGGTGAGGTTCAGGGCAACTCTTAGCCCTTGGACATCGAGATGGCTCCAGGAGGAAGCCCGGACCAGGAACATCTGCATAGCCTCCGGTGGTAACATTGATACAGACCCCTGTTACTACCACCTGTTACTACCACAATGGTAGCCAGACCTTGCCAGGTCCTAACCAGGGCCTCAGGTGGCCGCGTGGGCTATTAACATCAGGCTCACTGTCACCACCCTCTCTCATCTCAGGTTCTACCTCTCTTCAGAGCGCACTCACCGTTCCCTTCTCTTCCTCTCCCGTCTCTACACCACACATTTGCTTATAACAGGGGCACCTCTGTGTCTGCTGCCCATCCACCTCAGGCCGTGGCTTTCCAAGCTTGCCCATGCTTGCTCTCTGCAAAGCTCCCTGTACAGGCACTCATAGCACAGCCCACGAAACCACTCACATGGGCTCCACTACAGAGCCAAGCCCGCTGCGTGACATAAATATTTAAAGGTGAAGAGAGACAGGGGATGCTGTCAAGTCCTTCCTATAACATGAGTAGTACCTGGCTGTTTGCAGTAAGCAGTGACCAGAGTACATCCATCCACCTGCCTGCTGCCTACTGACATTTTTTCCCTGTGGTTTCTGGGGTGCTGCAGTGTTCATGTAGAGACGGAGCTGCTGCATACCAGCACTGAACAGCACCTTGAATATGAAACAAGCTTAGGTTTTTCTTAGGTTTGCTCACACTGAAGTCTAAATATAGCACTACAAAGCAGGCCGTTTATTCTTTACTTGGCAGGAAATGGACACTAAACTTGTGAATATTTTTGCCTTTATAACACTTTTGAAAAAATGTGTATATTTTTAAAGAGTGAATAAATATTATGGATACACTCAAGCAATTTTATTTTATTTAAAGACTGAGTGTTCAGGGGTTGGGGAAACAGCTCGATGGCTAAAGTGCTTGCCATACAAGCCTAAGGACCTCAATTGGGATCCCTAACGCCCACATAAGAAATTCCACACAGTAATCTCAGCACTGGGGAGGCAGAAACCAGGGCCTGGTCGTGCAAAGAAGCCAAGCCTAAACCAGTGAGCAGTATGAGAGACTCTATGTCTCTCATGGAGAGGAAGACATTATGATGTCAACTTCTGCCTCCACACATGCCCACATAGGCAGATGTGCCTGTACACATATGTGCACACACATACACCATGTATATGTGTACTCAAATAAATTAGGAGTTCACTAACAGTAATTTGAACCTTTTATTTTTAACTTTGTACATAATAGTGGGACTTTTTCTATGTGTTTCTTTTCCTTCTCTCTTTGTAAAATGGGGTCGGTCTCATTCCACTGCCTCTATCATTCCTGCACTCTCGAGTTCAGGCTACCCTCTGCTCCCAGCCAGGAATATAAGTGCACACAGCCATGCCAAGCCTAAAGAAGGTAACTTTGAAGCATGTCACAAACACTTTCCCTTGTCCTCTTGAAAATAGATGCAAACTTTATATAGCTTAAATATTGACCTGGTTTCATCAATTATGGCAAATGATGTTTTGTTGGGGCACATAGGTGAAAGGATGCTTTGCTTAAAGTAGACTCATGAGAGAATGTTTTGCTGAAGCAGACACGGGCAAAAGGAGGTTTTGCTATAGCAAATTATGTTGTGAAAGGATGCATAATGTTTAGAAGGAATATAAATATGACCTCGCAGACAGTGGGAGATCGAGTGTTGGGTTGCCTTACTAGCCTTCACATATGGCACACATGCATTGGTTCATCTTAGATTGCATTGCTGAGCTTCGCTTGTGGTGACGTCATAGAGAGAAACTCGACAAAGAACTTCTCCTGAGGTCCCTGCAGCTTCTGCCACTTCCAAGGATTCAAGCCGATTTGGGGAGCCTAATGGTTTCTTCTGGATTGAACTGCAGTTGCTGATTCATGTGTGGTGTCTGCCAAGTGGACTGGACTGCAGGGGCTGGGTTGTGTCTGGTATCTGCTGAGTTGACTGGACTGAAGCTTCAGATTCATGTTTTGGTGTTTGCTAGTGGACTGGACTGAGAACAAAGATGATTGGAATTGCCCCCAAAGAACTATTTCTAATCAGGTCCATTGTCCCAGCATCCTAATAACCTTTCTTTTCCACTTCCTCTGGTGGGTGGTCCATTAGAGGGGAGCTTGAACTCTTATTGAAGTAAGTTATGGAAAATATACACCAACAGGGTAGTGAGTTACCACACTTGAAAGTGTCTCTTCTATGAAGGCAACCCCAAGATGCTACCCTTCTGCAGAGGAATGGAAGGTGTGGTCTGGGTAGATCCAGATCAAATCTCACCGTCATAGGATTTGCCCCTGCCTTATAAAAAGAGCCCTGGAAATTGTTTTTCCCTGAATCATCCAAGGCAAGAACAGACTAAGAGGATAGAGAATGAGTTCTTTAAAATGCAGCATGTAGACTATTTTTCCTCTTGTTTCTAGGATGCTATAGATAGAATACCATTTAGGGAGGTGTTATTGAATGTGACATCAAGAGGGATGACATGTTGCTTTAAAAAAAAATACAGTGTGGTGCATACAAGGGGAGACACACACATTCAGCTTACGTGAATCCTTTTGACTTCATATGTCTTTCTCACTAATGGTTCCTCGAGGGGCTAGGAGTGTGTATCTCAGTGGTTAGAGCACTTGCCTAGCATGCAGCAGGCCTGAGATTCAATCCATAGTAACACACAGGCTTATAGGATAGGTACTCAGGACAGGTGTCAGAGAGAAAAGGGTTAAAAGAGCACACAGCTCCCCAGTACCTGTCCCATGATACTGTGTTACATTCTAGATTTCCTTTTCTGTGGACATTGATTATAGAAAACAAACATGGCTCATTTTAATTTAAGAGGTTTCAGTCTATATTCAGTGCAAACCTCGCCTTTCATCATTTCATCATGTCTTGTCTTTCAGGCTCTACGTTAAACATTTACTTAAGGAAAAACAAACACTTTTCTCTCTCGTGATATATATCATATATATCATATGGAAGCCCACAAACACACATACACACATACACTGGGAAACAAAAATATAACTGGATTAGAATCAAATGAAAAGCCAAGTGAAGATCAGTCATTTGGCTTCTTATGGTGCAGCAGGATGAAAACTTTGAGGCAGGGAAGGAGTATGTCTGAGTAGTGATTCATATATGTGTGTGTATGTGTATGTGTATGTGTGCGTGTGTGTGTGCATGTGCGTGTGTGTGTGTGTGTGTGTGTGTGTGTGTGTGTGTGTGTGTGTATGTGTATTCACATTTATTGCATTATAAAAAATTATGTAGAGGGCTGGAGAGATGGCTCAGCAGGTAAGAGCACTGACTGCTTTTCTGAAGGTCCTGAGTTCAAATCCCAGCAACCACATGGTGACTCACAACCATCTGTAATGAGATCTGATGCCCTCTTCTGGTGTGTCTGAAGACAGCTACAGTGTACTTACATATAATAAATAAATCTTTGGGCTGGAGCAAGAAGAAAAACATAAGTTATAATGATAATTTTTTTAAAGGGAGAGGAAATGGTATGTAAGTCACACAGTGGCTGGAACACTCATACCCTGAGCAGGCCTGATCGTACCATAGCCCTTTAGACATTATATGCAAACACATGTGCATTACACTGGAGAAAGAACTTAATGTACAACTTGACCTGGACACTGAATAGTCCTCCCTCTGTCTTCAGAGCCAACACACAACCCCTTAGATGCTGTCCAAACAACACTGTGGAAGAGAGTCCATAGTAAACCAACAGAAGATACTTAGGTCCAAAAGAGTCCTTTAGGATAGAGGGCTGAAACAAACACAACCAAAAACCATTCTCCCAACAGCTGGAACTGGCACACCTCCATCCCAGAGCCATAGATAATCCACTCACAGCTCTACAGTAAATAGGCTCTTTTCCAGGGTAAGGGAACACTCCTGCTCCCCGCCCCCAAAAAAGAGAATGCCCTGCCAGGCCTAATAACAGTCCTTTAGAGACACCTGATGCTGCCTCTTGGGAAATGGAACATGTGCTTGGACATGCTGAAGCTAGTGTGTCAAAGTAGGGCTGATACCTGGAGGGAAGGAGGTTTACTGCACTCCTCGGGATGGACGGTCTGGAAGGGCCTTGGGAGGCTGTGTGTTGGCTAGCTGAGCCCTCGTGAGCCAGGAGCTCCCGGGCAATGGGCTCTCCAATAAGCCTCCCAGAGACTCCATTGGTCTAACAAAGATGGAAAGCAGGGTCAACATGACCCCCAGCACATAGAGGTTCAGCTTGGACTTCATGGCGACAGTGCCCAGCTCCTTTGCAGGGAAGTAGAGCTGCTTTCTGCTGCTAGATCCTCAGGAGGAAGAGTCGGGAGACGGCTGCTCACAGTCACACCAGGTCGCGCAGGAGCAAGGAAGAAGATTGGCTGAGTAGCAACGTGAAAGCTCCACACAGGCACTCGAGAGTAGCAATGCTAAGAGCCATGTTTTACCTATCCACAACGAACAGTAATGAGTAAAATATTGCCTTGACCATCGCTCAAGAGATGGTCTTCCATGCGACATCTCATTTGTTGATGTGGATGGTTTTGCCGTGTGCATGAAGGAACATGCCCAAGACTTCCCACAATACTGCTCAGGACTAACAGTGAACATTTCAACGTCATCAAAGAACACAGCAAGACTCGTAGGTTGATTTACTTCATCCAGTGACTATGTATTGAGCGTCTACTGTGTCGTAGGCACTTGATATCAGTGAGCAAATTCTGTACAAATTCTGTACAAAGAAAACAAACACTGCTCATTTTAATTGATGAGATTTCAGTCCATTGAAAGCATGGCTGTCTCTGAAGATTCTCTACCCACCGGAGAAAACAGGAAATACTGTTATCATGTAGGCTGAAGCGAGACAGTTCAGGAAAACAGAAGGCTGTGGGTGTTTTTCAACTTCGAATGAAAATCTCATCTTCAATATATACTCATATGCAGCTTTTTGAAAAATGAGACAAAGGCATAGAATACAAGTGATTAGTTGGAGAAAGACGAATTACAGAACAAGATGGCATTTGCAAGGGGGAGATTCTGAAGGAGATACAAGCTGAACACCCCACGCCAAGGTCCTGCAAGCCAGGCTTCCAATCTCAGAGTACACCCAAAAACCATGAAACCATTATAAATAGTCTGGGCATCCCATTTTGTCCCAGAAGATTTGCCCCCAAGTCCACCTTTCACCTAATTCCAATGCCCTCTGAAGCCATGCACCTTCTGGAAAGGTGTTTGTCTGTTCCTTAGTCCTCTGTGCCCATGTCTGATGAGCACAGCTGTAGTACGTGGATGATCTTTTTTCCATTTCTTCCCCAAGAGCCACCTTTGTCCTCTGAGCTGTCTCTGCCTTCAGAAGTTTTTTCTTCCATTTTAACTTGAATTTCTAAAGGCTTTACAGAAAGAGAAGAAATGTTTACTACATTTCCTGGATATGTGTGTGTGTGTTAAATTAAATCAGAGTTGGAAACGATAGGTTTTGTTCATCCCCTGTCTGTATTTGTAACAAATCTATTGATAGTGGGATGCTAAGAATGGAAAGTTGTCTTTGCCTGTCAACTGTGAGTCAAGACCTTAGGCGAGCTGACAAAGCCCCCCAGCATGGAGCCTGCTATGAAACCCTGGCCAGATACTCTGCCCCAGAGCTGAGTCATTCTGCCTTCTAAAAATGGACACCCCATAGTTTCCATCATAACCCATGTTTTATCGACTATAAAAGAAAATCCTTATGTTCTTGTCTGATGTTTAAAGATAGCATTTTAGTCAGATGTTGCTAAATGATATGCTGTGAAACTTTAATTCCTGTTTAAATTATAATCACTTCTGTTTTTTGTTTCTTTGTTGTTTGTTTTTTTTTTTAACAATTTGGTCATTTGTTTACCTGTAACCATTTTTCTTGGAGACTGATAACACCCAGGATTCAGTTTTGAAACTGAGGTTATTATTGCTGGCGTGTATTGGCTCACACATGTAATTCTATCCCTGAGGAAGCTAAGGCAGGAGGAATGCTTGAGGATAAGTCAAGGCCAACCTGGACTACATAGTGATTCACAATCACCCAGGGCTACCTAAGAGAAGGAGGGAGGGAGACAGAGGAAGGGATGAGAGAAGGAAGGGATGAAAATGATGATGCTGAGTCCCAGGTTCAGCACTTTCCTCCAGGTCTCCCGAGTGACTGAAAACTGAGACTCTCAGCCAGATCTAGGTGGCCCCAGGAGATTGGCTTTATCTATTTCCCCCCTGAAGTCAAGGGAAAGACTCTTCTATCTACCATGTTTCTCCAAACCACCTCTCCTTTATATGTCTCCTTCTTTTCGCTCCATCTTGGCCTCTGACTGTGTTTAGCTGAAGACCTGAAGTAGCACTCCAAGTTTGCTTTATGGACTTTCACTTAGAGAACAGACCTCTAAGGTTCCCCTGAACCCACCCTCCAGGTATGAGACCTGCTTCAAAAGACCAGTCTTTTAGCTCTAAGCTCAGAGCCAACAGGTAACAGGCCTTAGAGCTCATGCCTCATGTCCATCTTCATGATAACACCGACTATCTTGACATAGAGACTTGGGTCTGGCTAGCTTAGAGCCTGAGTCAGTGGAGCTGTAAACTATGGGTATCTCCTGAGCCACTCTGCTTTCTTGATCACTTCCTATATCACACACACATACATCCTATATCACACATACATCACATGTTCACTAAGTGAGCTTTTAAATATAATGACGACAGATCATTTATAGCCTTGTCACTAGAAGCACAAGTTTAATGGGCTTATGACAGTGTTATACAGAGTATTTGTATACTTTGTACTTCCTTGCAATGAAGATTGGCTATTACACCCTTTGAGAATATTAGACTATCTGAAAACACAGAAGGTAACTGACAAATGGCATTAGAAGCAAGGTAAAATCTCATACTGATATAGGGTGAAATTACCCATTAACAGGTATATGCGATTTTAGGGACACTCAACACTCTGTGTGTGTGTGTGTGTGTGTGTGTGTGTGTGTGTGTGTTTCTGCATGTTGTCTGTATACTTTTTGAGAGAAGACAGTGTTTTGCTATGCACCCCAGTCTATCTTGGTTCCTAGAGACCCCACCTCAGATTACCAAGTGTTGGGACTATAGGCATGTGCCACAATGCCTGGCTAGTAATTGGTTTTGAAAGAGAGGACCAGATGCAGAGACTTAGATGAAAACCAAGTTAATGACTAGGACAAGATGATCTCTCTTCACTTTAGCAAGGGCTCAGAAAGACAGGAAGGTTAAAAAGCAAAAACCAAACAAACAAACAAACAAAAAAACCATCTAGCCATCTAGCATGGTTTGTCACTGAGGGACATCAGGACAGGAACTGGAGGTCAGAGCTAATGCAGAGGTCATGGAAAGGGCTAATCTGGCTTTCATATAGCACCTTAGACCACCAGCCCAGGGATAGCACCACCCACAGTGGGCTAATTAAGAAAATGCCCTACAGGCTTGCCTACAACCCATCTCATGAAGACATTTTCTTAATTAAGGTTCTTAATTAGGTTGTCATTCTCAGATGACTTTAGCTTGTGTCAAGTTGACCTAAAGCTATTTCTTTGACTGTTACAAGGAGACTCAACAGCCCCTGACCCTGCAAAGAAAAAGCAAAAACAAAGCTCGTCTGGTGTTTCTAGTTCAGCATCTACTTTCCTTCCCAGATGCCTTAAAGCGTCCTACCCTGCCTTTCCCTGGAAAGTATAGCTGGGTCTCATATACTACCTCTTTACTAGGACAGGCAACCACAGTTCTTTTTATTCTTTATTTCTGCCTTCATTCACCATACACAATTTTAGTAATAGGAAATTTACTATTTACCTCAAGCCATGGTCTCTAGTTGCAGTCATGGTCTCTGTACCCACAGCTACAGTGAAATCAGAGTATTTCTCTGTATGTCCTCAGAAGGTCTTCATTGCGATGGCAGCTCCCCAGGAATGTTGCCCATATTTATGATGGTATTAAGAAACACATATAATTCTCTTTTAGGTGACTGGAAATATGGAGATATGAACACCTGATACTCTTGCAAGAGGACTGGAGTTTTATTCCAAGTCACATAGGATTGCTCACTACTTACTATTTGCATCTCCAACTCCATGGGATCTAACACCTTCTTCTCCTTGAGCACCTGAATTTGTGCACACACACACACACACACACACACACACACACACACACACACACACACAGGGGAGGGGATAATTCCTGAAAAAGAAAACCCTACAGGTTTATATACCTGTAGTCTCAGCACTTGAGAGATAGAAGGTTTACAGCAAATTCAAGATTAGCCTGGGCTACATCAGACCCTGTCTCAGAAAAACAAAACATTAGCCAGGACGCGGATGGACATGGGAGTCACTATGCTAACTGTAACAAGGGGGACACACAAAGACAGCAGTGGTGATAGAGAGCTGTAAGTCAGAAGACATAACGGTATAGAATGAAAAGTTTAAGGATCTCCCACTGCATAAAGCCTCCAGCTAACTGCACTGTGTTCCTGATGTTAACTAAATGGGAGGTAGACAGTCCTTCCACAGAGAGAAAATGGGTGACTGTGTTTGGTAACAGGTCTGTTCGTGTGCTCCATTACGGCAATCACTTTGCTCTATATACATCTTCTAGCATGTTTTATTCCTTAAATATAAAAGATACATTTTAAGTTACTATTCCTCCCTATTTTAAAGTAAAGGGTCAGCATGTCTGTCCTTGAACTCATGGTGATCTATAGTGTTAGAGGGAAAGAGAAGGAGTGAGGAAGAGGAAGAAAAGAAAGGCAAAGAAAGAGAGAGAAAATAGAGAGGAAGGGGGTGTATATATCTAGTAGGCACAGTAGGTGGCTGGCTGCCAGGCATGAGAGATTCATGGCCTGGCTCTTTCCCAAACGTTTATGGCTTGCTGCTTACATGATTGATGGAATCAAAACCTTTTTTTTTTTTTTTTTTTCTGAGACAGGAGCTCATGTGGCCCAGGCTAGGATTCCAGGCATGTGTCATCAGGCTTGACTTCGAAGTCTTAACTAAACAAAGATTGACTGTTGTTGTTTAGGAATAATTCCCAAAACCTGTAAAACACAGGCGTCTCTAAGCCAGGGAGGGGAGCACGGAGGAGACCGTTGGGATCCTCATTTCCCCACTCCTATGGTGTTTGCTTGTCAGGGACCGAGGGTGTGTTCCTAGTTGGGTGTGTCTGAGAATACACAGCCCTTTATAAGGAACATTGAATGGACTTCCAACTGGCGATCGATCCTGGGGAATTTCCAAGAATGGTATTTATAGTTTTTGCTAACGCCCTGGGCTCTAGTCCATTCTTAAGTATTCCAGGAGGGACTTCCCCACCCCCAACTCCCAGCCCCCACCCCCAACCCACCCCTGCTTTCCATCCACTGCAGCCACTACCTCATCCACTGCAACCTCCCCTACTCTTTTCCTTGGGATCCTGTCTTACTCTGCACTTCCTTCCTCTCCAGATCTACAGTGAGGACATAACTCTCTTTCTTGCAGGTGGGGCAGTCAGCTACAGTTCTCAATCTAATCAACTCCTCTAAACCCTTCATTTCCCAACAAGGTCTCAGCACTTGAAGGGAAAACCTTCCTGGCCTGGAGTTTGAGAGGAGCTGAATTAGCAAAGAGAAAAGTCTTTTTGTACAGACAGGTGTATTTCTTATCAGTGACACTTTCTAAAGGTTTATTATTTTTATTTTATGAGTGTGAGTGCTTTGTCAGTGGTCATGCTGCCTGCATGCCTGATGACTGAGGAGGTCAGAACTAGGTGCTGGATTCTCTGGAATTAGAGTTACAGATAGCTGTGTGTGACCACATGAACCCAGGTCCTCTGTAAGAGCAGCAAGTGCCCTGAACTGCTGAGCCATTCCACCAGTCCAGCTTTTGGTGGTGTTTTCTGTTGTTTTGAGATGGGGTCCTGTTGTCCTCTGTGTAGCCCACACTGCCATCAAAATCACAATAATCCTCCTGCCTCAGCCATCTGAATGCTGGGATAACAGGCTTTCTCCACCATACCCAAATACAAGTCATTCTAATTAATTAATTAATTAATTAATTATGAGACATGGTCCTGTGTATCCCAGGCTGGCTTGGAAATGATTCTGTAGCCAAGAGTGACTTGAACTTCCAGCCTATACCTCCTAAGTGATGGGATTACAGGCATACGCCGTAGAGGAGGACTGCTTTTACGTGGTGCTAGGGGCTGAACCAAGGGTCTCATGCTTGCGCAGCAAGCACTCTACTAACGGAGCTGCAACCCATCCCTAAAACTCATCATTTGAAATGCCAATTCTGTTCTACAAAAGATGCCTCGATCAGTACACATAAATTCTCCTTGTACCTTTCTGTCTCACACCACCCATCAATCTCCTTTTCTGCCTTTGCTGGTCTGTCTAGGTGTACACTAAGTTGATGTTGTTGCTGTTAATTCCTAACCTCTCTGTTTGAAAGAACACTGTGGTCCTCCTGTAAGCATCCACTCAAAGGCTCCTTAAGATGGTCCTTGACTAAATGGTCCTTCAGTTGAATAGTTTCCACTGTTTTTGGAAGATACTTATGCTGGGGGTTGGGGGGAACAGAGAGAGAGGAAGGGGAGAGGGAGAGGGGGAGGGGGAGGGAGAGGGAGAGGGAGAGGGCGCCAGCCTGGCTGTATATTTGATTACATGACTTTGGGTCAAGGAAGGTGTTCTTGAAAAAACAACTGAGAGCTAAACAAGATCTAGCAGATGCAAATGTAGGCACACAAGAGCATTTTGGTCAAAGGCAGGAACAAACTCAGAGATACCGAGGGAGAAAGGAGCCTCCATGTATGTAAATTACAGGGAAAAAAGGAAGGATGGCTACTAAGACGTATGAGGTTCCAACTTTGTAGTAACTCTATCTGGGCTGGACAGGCATCCTCTGTCAGGACCGAGAGATGAAAGGGTTAATAACAGAGCTGGAGACCCCCCAGGAAGAGGCTCCTAGAATGAGCAGAGATGACGATGCTGAAGACATTTGGGTGCAACTGCAGAGTTGTATCGAGTCAGTGGATTTGGTGGATGTTGACTTATTAAATATTCATTTCTCTATGGTGTATGCACATGTGTGTCTGTGGATGTCTCTATGGTGTATGCACATGTGTGTCTGTGGATGTGCGTCTTGTAGGATGTTGAGCATCTTCCGCAACCATTCTCCACCTTATTTTTTTTTCTTAGAACAATCCTCTCACTGAACCTGAGGTTCACCTATTCAGCTATAGTAACTGGCTCCAGATATCTGTCTCTGGTTCTCTAGTACTTGGGATTATAGCTGTGTCCAGCTTTTATTTGGGTGTTAAAAATTTGAACTCAAATCCTCACAATTACAAAGCAGTCTGTTTCCAGCTGGGCCATGTCCCCAGCCCCTGGGTATATGCTTAGGAAAGACTTACTGATTGATTGGATTGGAGAGGTCATGGGGAGAGTGGCGGTCAGGAAGTACTCCAGACTCCGGCCTGAGTGCACAGGTGATGGAGGACCTTTGGCTGCTAGGATTGTTTGTGGCAAAGCAAGACGGTGACGTCAGAGTCTACAGCTTGAATTAGAAATGCTTGTGAGCATGCCTATGGAGATGTCAGTGGGCCTTGAGGAAGATGTACCCAGAGCTCAGGAAAGGGTCTAGGTGATGAGCTTGATAGTGAGCACAACTGTAGAGCTATCCCACTGGTACTCAGTAAACAGAATATGGGGACAGGGTATAGAGGAGAGGAGGCAGTGACTGTAGCCAGCCAGGGTGCCCTGAGACTTTGGGTTTGTAGTGAGATGAATTTGCTGTGACTGACCCAGGTCACAAGCGCGTGAGATGGGAAGAGAACTCTTTCTACCAAGAGCCTCTGTCATGCTAAGACAGAGCATGGAACCACTGAACGGGATCGCAACAGGACACTCAGGAACTGACCCGGAGGTCTCCAAGCTGGAGATGAGTTTGAATATAATCTCTGACAATAGAAAACAAGCAAACTTAACTCTAATCGTTGCCTTTGGCCTCACCTTAAGAGGAAACCAGAAAAAGATTTTTTAAAAGGTAGCCAAATCATTTATCACTATGCAAATCACAGCTCTGTGTGATGCTTTCGCAAGCCAGACTTATTTCCTGATGTTGTATCTTATGTTCTTTGATCTGGAGACCAGGAAAAGCAAACAGAGAAACTTTTCTAATAGAAATGACAGACAGAAAACATGTTCATGGGGCCGGTGACAAAGAGCAGTAGCTGCCACCAAACCTGGCAACCTGAGTGTCGTCCCCAGACCCCAAACCTGGCAACCTGAGTGTCATCCCCAGACCCCACATGCTGGAAGAAAGCCAACTCCCGAAAGTGGTTCTCTGAACTCCACCTACATACACACAAAATAAAAAAATCATGTAATTCTGAAAAAAGAAATCTAAAGAAAGCATGGTTATGGGCTGGAGCCATAGCCACTTGGTAAACAGCCAAGCATACCTGATGCCCAGGTGCCACACCCAGCACTACGTCAGCTGGGTGTGGCCGTGCAGGCCTGTAATTCCAGCACTCAGGCGGTGGGGAGCAGGGAGATCCGAGGTCCAGAGTCTTCTTTGGCTGCACAGCAATTTTGAGATTGGCCTGGGCTACAAGAGACTCCCCCGCTCAAACAAAACAAAGCCAGGCTAGCGAAAGCCCCTCATCTTGTGATCGTGAACACCGTCTGTAAATTTTCCGACCTGCCTCTGTGTGTTTGAGGCAAGAAATTGGACCCCATTACGACAAGGTTCGCACAAGAACACAAGGCAGAGAAAATGATGATCTCATTAAGATAAAACATCACTGATGGGATAAAAAGATTGAAAAGTAATCCTACCCAAGATTCAAAAACTGTAATCGGGGCATCGGTGCCTTTATTTACCAAGCTGTTCTTTCCAGCTGCTTGGCAAGGCTGTCCAGGTTGTACACCACACACTTACAGCAGCACAAAAAACTGCTATCAGTGTGGAGGCCTCCTGATGGCCATTCCCTACAGGGGCAGAACACCTGCTTGAGATGCAGATGTGAAAAACACCCAAGGAGGGTAGCCCTCCCTGCCAAGCCAAGTGCATCTTTTCCACCCCTTATTCATTCTCCCTGGCCTCATTTGATTCATAGTTGAATGGTCAATGGTGGTGTTAGAAGGCCGTGTGAAAGTATCTTTGATTCTGGTTTCTGTACTTTAAGAAGTGAAGCATAACAGGCTTGGGCCATCTGACTCGTCAAGGCCACATCTGGGTCATGGATCAATAACTATGATGAATGCAAACTTAGAGCACAGCTTACATCATCCTCAAAGCAAGCTGGAGAGAGAGAGGGGGGGGGAGGATAGATAGATAGATAGATAGATAGATAGATAGATAGATAGAGGCACAAAACTTGTTACCTAACAGGATCACATTTGAGTTTGCCAAAGGGACAGTCCATGTCTGAGTGATATTAGATAGAAAAAAAAAATAAGTGGTATTTATTGAAGATGTTTGTGGAGTAGGAGGCAGCCATCTGAATGTCCCCAGGACCACCTTCCAAGGCTTTCAGAAAATGAGGATGAAATTGGCGGCTCAGTTCAAAAGCCCAGCATTTCCTAGGAGCTCCACTAAGGCATTCTGATGTTCTAGTGTTTGGATACAGACCACAGACCCTGATCCCCATGGTGGTATTCTTTCATCTGGAGAGCAGAGTATTCATTCTCATTGTGGTCAGTACCTAGTTTTGGAATCAGTTCCCTAAAGACAGCTGTCTCTATCAACTTCATTAAATCCTAAACTGAGAAACTGGCCTGTGAGTGTGTATGTGCACTCCACACATGCATTCTCATTCTCTCCCTCCCTCTCCCCCCTCCTCCCCCCTCTCCTTCTCCCTCTCTTCCATTTCTTTCTCTGCTTCTGAGGCTTATAGGTTTAGGGCTATGAAAGACTTCAGAATGAAACCATAAGGAGGCAAGAAAAGATAAGGATTCATTCCAAAATATAGATGGACCCTCCGATTTGTCATTTTAGCAGTTGGGAACCTGAGGTGAGAGGATTACCTTTAAGGCAACTGTGAGGCTGTCTCTGTAAAGCAAAGCAAATCTATTCTCACTTTACTTGAGCCTACAGGAAAGCATCCTGTGAACTGTGTTACAGCCACAAGAGGGCAGTGTGTGCTAACCAGTCAACACTGTGGCTCAGGCGTTTCACTCTTCCTGGAATGTCTGGCGGCCCTCCCAGACCTAACAGGAATTGATAAAGAGCTTTGGGGACTGGACGGGCGTGGTTAGCCCCCAAGTCTAGTCACTGATTCACAGTGTGAAGTCAGCATGTAGAGACGGCTTGCCAGGAATGGGGAGGAATGTGGACACTCAGATCCAGCCCAGGAGTCATCACTGAGATTGCCCTGTGCCAAGGTGTTTTAAAAGGCAGCTTTCGAGCCACAGAGAATCTGATGCCATTTTGATCTTGGACTCTAAAACCTCCATTTAGAGAAAGTTGATCATTCACTGGAGGGGAATTGGGTTCTTGTTTGATTGGATGGATTGGGTTTTGTGTTTTTTGAAAAGTTTCCTGTAGACCAGGCTAGTCTTTTTGTTTGTTTGTTTTGTTTTGTTTTGTTTTTTGAGACAGGGTTTCTCTGTGCAGTCCTGGCTGTCCTGGAACTCAGTCTGTAGACCAGGCTGGCCTCGGAACTCAGAAATCTGCCTGCCTCTGCCTCCTAAGTGCTGGGATTAAAGGCGTGCACCACCACCGCCTGGCAACCAGGCTAGTCTTGAGCTCACTATGTTAACCAGGCTGTCCTTGAACATCTGATATTCCATCCTCTACCACTGGAAAGGTAGTATCACAGACTGTCCTGACCACTAGAGAGGATCTGACCATGCACGTGTTGTGTGCTAGGCCAGGGCACAGAATGTAGTCTCATGCAAAGTCAAAAGGCCGAGCCCCTCCCGGGGGGTGTAAATCCACAACCTCCAGCACATTTCCTTGCCCGCTCCCTTTCTGTGTAAGCCTTCCCAGCCTGCAGGAACCATCATCTATTCTTACTTAGAGAGGGAATGTGAATCATATGGTCGGCTCTCTGATCATGGCTGCCAGCCATGTTTCTCAAAGGTACCATCTGCTTTCCGTTTATCTGACTATCGAGTAGGGAGTCGTGGTTCCAACACCCCCATCAATGGTGTGTCGCTTCAGAGAGGGCTGTGCAGGCCATCTGATGCCTGTAACTTGGCCTCGTCTCATTCACTGATTTGGGGTTCCCAACAAACAATGCACAGCCCTGCCCATTGGAACCCTCCTCAGTCTCTTCAGCCAGAAGCAAGCTCTGGCTCCTTTTAACCCCCCAACCCATCACCCCGTTGTAGCAACCACAAATGGCCTAAGTACTGGACCACATCACTGTGTCTTATTTCACTCACGGATTTTCAATATTCTAGTACTTTGCCATTAACTGCTTTTTAAATGGAAATTCAAGAAAGAACAGAAACAACTATTTAGCAAGCAAGCCTCAACACACACACACACACACACACACACACCACATGCATGAATGCACATACACCACCCACTATGAGATGGTAACACATATGTGCCCATCTCATGAAAGGACTCTTTCTTCTGGTTGTAAATATCACTAACACTGGTGAATATCAATGTTTGGTGAGCATCTCCAGAGGAGTTCAAGGTCCTTATATCCTAGAAACAAAGAACTGGACATGAATTGTCGGCAGCTGAGAAAGTTGTTTTCTAAATTATGCTTATACTCATAGACTGCTGTCAGCTTTGGACAAAGCAACTTCTTTCTGCAATGAGCAGCAGTAACTGTAGAGAGGTGGTTCTCAACTTGTGGGCCATGATTCCTTTGGGATGGGATGACCCTTTCACAGTGGTTGTCTGTCAGAATTTTACAGTATGATTCATAACAGTAGCAAAAATTATAATTATGAAGTAGCAAGGAAATACGTTCATGATTGGGAGTCACAACAGGAGGACTGTATTAAAGGGTTGCAGCACTAGGAAGGTTGAGAGCCACTGCTACAGAGCCTTATGATCTTAGTTAGGCTTTCTCCTCCTGATGTAAAAACACCCTGACTAAAGGCAACTCGGGAACAAAAAGGTTTGTTTTGCTTACACGTTCATATCACAGTTCATTACTGAAGAAAGAAAGTCAGGGCGGGAACTCAAGGCAGGAACTGAAGCAGGAGCCACGAAGGAGTCGCCTACTGGCTTGCTCCTCATGAATTGCTCAGCTTTTTTATAGAACTGAGGACCACCTGCCGGAGAGTGTCGCCATCCACGCTGAGCTGAATCCTCTCACGTACCTCCTCAGTGAAGAAAATGCCCCACCGACTTGCCTACAAGGCAATCCTACAGAGGGATAGTCTCAACTTATATTCTCACATATGTCTGGGTTTGTGTCAAATTGACAAAACAAACAAACAACCAGCACACTTACTCTTGGTAAAGATGATGAGCGTGGGCTGGTGAGATGGCTCAGCGGGTAAGAGCACTGACTGCTCTTCTGAAAATCCTGAGTTCAAATCCCAGCAACCACATGGTGGTTCATAACCATCCATAATGAGATCTGACCACCCTCTTCTGGTGCATCTGAAGTCAGCTACAGTGAGCTTATGTATAATAATAAATAAATCTTTAAAAAAAAAAAAAGATGATGAGCGTGGGTGATAGTTAAATGCCTCCGGGGTCCTTGAGGGCAATTAAATCCCACACCGTGCTGGTGGTACACAGTCATTCCAGAGTATCTCGACGTGACCCATAGCTTAAATGCACTCCTCCAAGGTTCGGGGGACATGATGAAAAAGAGGGAGAAAAGAATTTAAATGCCAGAGGATGGGGTGGGATGTTGGGGACCCTGTCCTCTCTAAGTACAATCTGGCTGTTCTGATCTTGAACTCATGAATACCTGATCTTGAACTCAGTGTGAATACCTGAACAATATTGGCAGAAGACTGGACCAATCAACATCCCATCCTGAGGCAGTGGGGAAGGATGCTCATGAGGACCCTCCCCTCTCTGAGGATCTCTAAGCAGTTGACAGTTGCTGGGGGAGGAAAGGACATTTTCTTGGCCGGGGTAGCCCCTGCTAAGGTGGCATTGCTCCTCCTGCAAGCAATCCTATTGAAACTCGTTGGGTCAGACACACACAAAGGCAAGCCATCAAAGGAAAAGGAGAGGTAGTTGGAAGAGGAAAGATGAATGGGAGGGAGGAAAGAAAGATAGGCAGGGCTAAGTATGATCAAAGGACACCGTGCATGTGTATGAAAATATGAAACCCATTATTCTGTATAATTGATATATGCTAATAGATACGTTAAAACGCAATGAATTGTGTGAAAAGCTTAAAGAACCTAGAAGGATGGAAACTAGTATTAAACATGAGTTAAGAGCACATTTAAAATGTGCTGTTTCAAGGGAGAAGTAGGCTAGATCAAAGAGTGTAATAGCTCAATGGTCCCATGGAACATAGGACAGGGCGTTTGTGTGACACAGTTGGGGCGTTTGTACGTTGGGTGTGTGTTGTTTTGCTGCTTTGTTTTGTTTTGTTTTGTTTTGAGACAGGGTCTCTCGTAGCCTAGGTAGGCTTTGAGCTTACTGTTACCAGAGGTTTTCCTTGAACTCCCGATCCTCCTGCCTCCATCTCGAGGTATGCATTTAAGCTGTGTGTCACATTTCGGCACTCTGGGGTGACTGTGCACAGGCACCAGAGGTAGGATGTAGTCGCTCTCCTGGAACCTGAAGGCTTTTTACAATCTTCCTGTTTGTCAACTTGTTTTTTTCACTATGTTGATTTTTGTGAAGCTTTCCTCATTCCTCCCATTGTCCTGCCTCACCGCCAGAGTCTCTCTCTCCTGAGCCTTGACCTGCAGAGTATCTAATTGTCCCCTTAAGTGGGTATGGCTGGTTCTAGTTGAGGCTGATGCCTAACACGCAGGCGCAGTAAGCTCTCAATCAGGTGGCCCGCGCGTCTCAGTGCCCCTCCACAGTCTCGCTCTGGTAATCCCTACTGCCTCGTTCTGCCCTGCCTCAGCCACGTGTCAGCTCATTAATGCACAAGGGACCCAAAAGTGCATCAGGAAAACGAACCCGGCCATTGCCATATTCTTCAGGGTAAGTGAACTGTTGTGTCAGCTGATTCCAAAGAAATGAGAAAAGGCCCTACCGCACGCAGAATGGGGATGGAAGCTGGATGTGACGACTAGTCCTTGCTTAGGATCGTCGGAAAGCTGACAGTGAGGAAGACAGCTCTCTCAACGTGCTTTGCATAATTGCTCCGTCTCAGTTTCTGCGAACAGTCCAAATCCTGTCAGACACGCATCTCTTTGCCTGTCAGCGCCCAGCCCCTTGCCAGGATTTCTCATTCTACCCATCAGGCATAATTTCCAGTCTCCCTCTTCTTTGTCAGATAGAGTTTAATTCTTCATTTTCTTCAGGCCTTCAAAGAATTTCTTACTTTAGAGGGAAGGGAGAGTGGTTATAATAGAAAAAAAAATAAAGATTTGGAATTTATTTGGGGTACTAGGGATTGGACCTTGGGCTTCACACATTATTCGTAAGTATCCCCACCCCTGAACCTATCCCCTATCCTCTTTTTAATCACTGATATTAAAAAAAATAGATGTTTCTTTTTTACAGTATTACACTGTAGCTGTCTTCAGACACTCCAGAAGAGGGCATTGGATTTCATTACAGATGGTTGTGAGCCACCATGTGGTTGCTGGGATTTGAACTCAGGACCTCTGGAAGAAGAGTCGGTGCTCTTAACCCCTAAGCCATCATCCCTCCAGCCCTTACTCATTTATTTGAGAAGAGGTCTCTCTTACTCACCCAGACTGGCCTCACTGTCAAATAAGCAGGCGTTAAACTTGTGATCCTCTTGTCCCGGCCTCCTCAGCAGCTGCGGTTACAAACCTCAAACACCAACATCATTCTTCATGTGTGCTATGAGTAGGTGTTCTGGTTGTTTGGTTTTTGTTTTCTGGGTTTTTTTGTTCTTGTGCATTTATGTGTGATGGTGGTGGTGTGTATGTGTGATGTATGTAGGTCTGTATGTATCCATGTATATGTGGGGTATGTGTATGTGGGTGTATGCTCACTTATGTACCAGTGTATGTGCCTGAGCTTGCATGTACTAAGACCAGTGGGAAAAGTTGAGCATCCTACTCTATTACATTCTATCTTACTCCCTTGATACAGGGTCTCTCACTGAACCTGGGGCTAGGTCAAGTGACTAGTAAGCCCAAGGGTCCGCCCATCTTCCACCCACCTCCTCTACAGTGCTGGATTACAGCAGGCAGCTGGGACAGGAACTTAGGTCTTCATACTTGTGCCACAAGTGCTCTAAGCTGCTGAGTCATCTCCTCTGCCTTCTATACCCTTCTAATGTCCCTTATTTGTGAGTAGATCACACACTTCCTACAAATGTCAAAGACTTCAAACTGAGCTGGAGAGATGGCTCACTGGTTAAAGTCCAGTACCGCTTTTCCAGAGGTCCTGGGTTTGGTTCCCAGCACCACTGCCAAACAAGTTCCAGCTGCCTGTAACTCCAGCTTCAGGGGATCTAATGGCATCTTCTGGCCTCTGTGAGCCCCCAAACACATATATCATACACTCACATACATACATACATACATGCATACATACATACACAAACATAAAAATTGGCCAAGGTGGAAAAATGTTTCAGTGGTTAAGTTTACACTGTATTTCAGAGGATCTGAGTTCAGTTCCCAGCACCCACATGAGGCAACTCACAACTGCCTGTAAACTTGTTTTTACAAAGGTTTAAATGTACAATGAAATTGCTCTGTTGTCCCTTCACACCAATCCCCTGATTTCTACCAAAGGTGTTAACCACGCATAGCTAGGTCTCACGTCCTTTTTAAAGATCGTCTCTAAATAAGTTAGGAAACGTGTTACATGAGGGTTCCACTCTCCAACTCAGCAGTTAGCTCAGGCTGGCCTTGAACTCCCAGTCCTCCCAGTGCCAGGATTACAGACATGCTCCACGAGACCCGACTTGCCTGTGTCTTTGAGACCATCTTCCTGTTTAAATCCAAATGAATTCTTAAAAGCAATATATCAAGTATACATCAGCTTGCACTAAGTGTACTAGCTTGTTGGGTCCAATGAAAGCCCCGATTCTGGAGGTATTTGCTGAAGATGGGTCCAGCTAAGAGAACTTTGTTTGCATCGTGACTGGGTTCACTAGAGTCTGATACAGCATATTTCTTGTCCCTTACTATCTAGTTCCTCTTCCATGAATCATGTCAATTATCATTAGTCATTTCCCTTTCACACCGAGAAGGGCCTCAGTCCTGAAAATGGGGGGACAGAGATTTGTATGCTAGGTCTCTGGTTATGAAGACTCAGAAACAAAAAAGGCACTAGTTGAAGATGCAACTGGACATATAGCACAATAGAGTCAGGACACACTGGGCAGTCAGGGCAATGGCTGGATCCAGGAAGACAACACATCTGTGCTGTTCCTGCAGCTAGGAGCTGACTGGACCCACAACAGCTAGTGGGATTTCCTAGATGTTTTTACAAAGAAAGGTATAGTGTCAAGGGTACTGAGGCAGGAGGCGCTGGAGTTTGAGGCTAATCTATACTACATAATGAACATATCGAATAAATGAGTAAGTAAATAAAAGTTCTCCAAACAATGCAAAGTTTCTAGCATTGAAAAAAATTGCTTTGATTAGTTTTAATAGCTTTGTGGAAACAGACTGTGCAAATTTGACACCCTTGGGTGTCTGAGAGAAGAGTCTCATTTCTTTGGTAAGGGACCTGCCTTGGTTCATGAATAACAGTGTGTAATTTCTCATCTTGGCTTACGGAATGGGATCCACTCGTGTGTGTATGTCCCCTGCTGTGCTGGCAGCAGCTAACTGTTAACTTGAGGTCTGATGAACAATTACAAGCTTTGAAAAAAAAAAAAACAACAAAACAACAAAGCCAACTCAGCTTCCTAAATCTTAGAATGACACCCTCACTAATTTTTCAACCGCGTTTCACAGTTGAACCATTTGTCTGAACACTTTATTTATAGGTTGACAATTCTTGGTAGCCCCAGGCAGCCTAGTGTGTCTTTTGTAACAGCAGGGACCCACCTCCTCCTTCAGCAAGCTGTTCTACTTGGAGGGCTTGTGGGAAGGGAAGGGGAGAGCCCGTGTGTTTGGGTTTATGGACTCTACAGGCTGTCTGGATTCTCTGTGGGAGACCTGCGTCTCTTGCCTGCTCCTTCCTTCCCATGAGAGGGTACGTGAGCTTGATAGGCAGATACTATTGAACCCAAGATATCGTGTTTAGAATTTTGCTGGGCAGGTATTATTGAGTATGAAGATACTGCCTTTAGAGTTTTACTGAAGTCCAACTTGTGAGGGCAAGAACCCCAAGCAACCACTCCTGCTATTTACAGAGAAGGCACAGTATAGAAAGGAAGAAGCTGTCTCTGGGACATGGATCAGTCAGTTACCCTATCTGCCTAGTTCCTTGGCCTGTGGGCACAGGTCTGTCATGCAGTGTCTGTGTGATCCTTGAAGTTTCCTGGTATGCTCTTTCGCTTCTGGTTATTCCAAACCGGTTGTCTTTTGATCAGTCCCCCCACCCCCCCCCCCCCCCTTATAGGCAGGCCGAGGAAAAACCAATTCAACGACTCCTCTCTCAAGCCCATCAGAGAGAATGGGGATTTCCTAGAGTTTCTTTTTTTTTTTCTTTTCCTGTTGTTTCCCAGACACTGCAGGTCCTACTTCTTGCTGTCTTCTATAGAAGCTTCCCTCATCCCTATAGCTCAATAGTCATGTGACCTGTCCTTTCTCTCAATGCTCTCACTTGGATTAATAAATCTTTTTTTAAAGATTTATTTATTTATTTATTTATTTATTTATTTATTTAATGTATATGGGTACACTGTAGCTGTACTGATGGTTGTGAGCCATCATGTGGTTGCTGGGATTTGAACTCAGGACCTTCGGAAGAGCAGTCAGTGCTCTTAACCACTGAACCACCTCACCCGAAGATGTCAGGTCTGAGCTCCCTGAGCATAGAGTATATCTGATTTGCATATGACTAAAACATGACCTCAAATGCAGGTATTAAAAATATTTATTAAAAGCATAGGAAACCTCTACCCATGTGAGGCCCAGTGTCAGGCCTGTCCACACCAACATGCTAGGTGGGGTTCATGACTCATCAAATAAATATGCATTAGAGCCGGGCGTGGTGGCGCACGCCTTTAATCACAGCACTCAAGGCCAACCTGGTCTACAAAGTGAGTTCCAGGACAGCCAGGGCTATACAGAGAAACCCTGTCTCGAAAAACAATAAATAAATAAATAAATAAATAAATAAATAAATAAATTAATTAATTATGCTTTAGATTTACAATTTTGTCAACCGATGACGCTCATGGGGCAATGGAACCTTGAGAAGCAGCTGAACTTCAGAAGGAGGCCGCCTTGACATTTGTAGTAACCAGAGCCCAGTTCAAAATGCTCAGAACTGAACTGAAGCATTGCTCAGTCTCTTGAAGGGTTTTATTAACGAAGGGTCTTCCATTTAGTCCACATTTGTTGAAATCCTCCTGCAGAGCAGAATCCATGGGGTGCTCAGGTGAAAAAAAAATGTGCAAGAGACACTCACCGCAGATGTGGGAAGCATCGTCTTATACACTGAGACCCTAGACCAGATGTTAAAGCAGAGCGCAGTCTGGGTGTCAGGAACCATCTCTCTACTTCCTGACCGTAGATGAGGTGTGACTGCCTGCCTCGCATTCCGCATCTGTGACTTTCCTGCTGGGATAGACGGGCCCTCAAACCGCGAGCCAGAATAAACCCTTCCTTCCTTAAGTTGCTATTTTAGGTTTTTGTTTTGTTTTGATTCAAAACAATGAGAACATAGTATGTTTAGAGAGCCCTTTATAGGAGAATCTCCTAGAGTGTGGGCAGAAACAGGAAAGAGCAGTTTACCTTAGAGATTTTAGTAGCCAAGGATACAGTAAACGACCAGAACTCACAAAGGAATTTCTGAAAGCCCAGGAAACGAGAAGAAAGATGTCTGAACCAGGAGCTCACGGGAGGAAAGGTGTGTTCAGCAGGCATGAGTGTTAAGACCCGAGCCAGAGGTGAGATCGCGTTAGGAAGAATTATCTGCCAAGCCCGAAGATGTCCAGCACTGGCTGACTCAGAAGAGCTGGTGCCAGCAACAAGGAGAGGGAAGGAACAAGCAGAGACAGGAGAAGCAAAGAAGAACCCCCCGCAGCCCAGGGAGGAAATGCCCGCAGCCCAGGGAGGAAATGCCCGCAGCCCAGGGAGGAAATGCTCGCGCGCGGGGAAGTCTCCTGTGCAAACTCGAGCTGTGGTGGCATACTCCTGGAATCCCAGCGCATGGCTTGGGAAGACGGATGGGAGGGTGCAGAAGTGAGAGAAATGTATAAGCTCAGAAGTTTGAGACCAGCCTGCAGCATAGTGAAACTCCATCTCTACAGAAAACCAAAGCCAGGCTCCAAAGAAACAGCTCAGTGGTGAAGAGTATGTACGGTTCTTTGAAGGTCTCTGGTTCAACTCTGAGCACCCACATCAGATGCACCCAATGCTTGTAACTCAGATGCCACAAACTGCCTGCAACTCCAGCCTTAAGGGTTGTCACCTTCTTCCGGCCTCCACGAGCGTTCTCCCCCATGTACACAGCCACCATTTATTTTAATGTATACAAATACATTAAAATAAATCTGAAAAAAAAAAAAAAACTCAGGTGCGAGCAAGGTAAAGGAGTGTGGGAAGGAGGGGAAGGGAGGTTGCTGACCTGCAGTCCTTACTCCAGGGCCTGCATGGCTGGGAAGCCTCCAGGTTTGTTTCCCCCACGCCCATGGGGGCCTGCCTTTGTCAAGTTTTACCCATTCGCAAGTACATGCTATGCAAGAAGCTGAGTCACATCTTTGCTCCCTCTCCCATCTACCTAGACGAAATGGTTTTCAGAGTCAGTCGAATCAGCTGGTCCATTAGTTCACAGAGGTTAGAGTATGGGAGAAGGACCTATTGTCTGTCCCCTTAGCAAATTGTCTGTGTTGTCTTGGCCTGCTTTCTGTCACTGTAATGAAATGTCTAAAGCTTGGGAATTTACTAAGAAAAGAGGTTCAGATCACTTTGTGGTGGTGGTGGAGGCTGGGAAGTTCCGTGTAGTGGGCTCGGGATCTGCTTGGCTTCTGGTGAGGTCCTTCCTCTTGTGTCAGCAGTATGACTCAGCAGAAAGCGTTGCACAAGGGTGACACAGCAGACATATTGGGTAGTGTTACACAAGCCACTCCTCCAATGATCCATTGACCCGCAAACGCACTAACCCATTTAGGAGGGCAGACCTGACCAATCTGAGCAAACGCCCCATCTCCAGGAAGAACTAAGATGAATTTGGGTGATGAGCTTTCTCACACGTGAAAAATAAAGGGAGTTGAGGTGACAAAAGTCAGTGCTAGAGTACTTCCCTAACACGCTCTGAGCTTGGCTCACCGCATAACAAGTATATATGTAAAGTATGTGTGTACACACATATGCATATATAAATATGTATATATAAAAATAGTCAAGTCATAATATATCATATCATTAACTCTAGTTATTTAATAGTTAAAAAGTTGAAATCCTTACTTCAGGAACTCTGAGGAGATGGGGCAGGCAATTGAGACTGAGTTTCTTTCTTTCTTTTTTTTTTTTTCCTTTTGGTTTTTTGAGACAGGGTTTCTCTGTGTAGCTCTGGCTGTTCTGGAACTCACTCTGTAGACCAGGCTGGCCTCGAACTCAGAAATCCACCTGCCTCTGCCTCCCAAGTGCTGGGATGAAAGGCGTGCTCCACCACCGCCCAGTGAGACTGGGTTTCATATAACCATAAATACATTGTGTAGCTTAGGCTGGCCTTGAACTCCTGACCCTCCTGCCTCTGTCTCCCAAGTGCTGGGATTACAGGCATGCACCACCAATGTCTAGCTTTGGTACAGTTTTGTTGTTGTTTCTTTTGTTTTGTTTGTTTTTTTCTTTCTTTACTTTTCTCTGTGTAGTCCTGGCTGTTCTAAAACTCGTCTGTAGATGAGGCTGGTCTCAAACTCAGATACACCTAACCCTGCCTCCTGAGAGCTGGAATTAAAGGCATAGACCACCATCACCCCATGGTATCGTTTTGTTGTTGTTTAAACAAGTAAGTAATTAAAGTCATCTGGTGAGGTCAGATCCCATAGACTTTGCACTTTATAAAAAGAGATTAGTGGGCTGGGGGTGTAGCTTAATGTTAGAGTACTTGTTTGATAGGCAGGGGGACCTGGACCACAGAATGAGCAGTGTAAGGGGAAGGGGAGGCCCATGAAGGCTAGTGGCATTTGTATGACTGAAGAGTGGTGACAGGCTATATGGTGAGCAAAACTATAAGTGTTCCTCCAGATGGCCCTTCACATCACAGGATGACTTCTGGGTAAAATGACTATCTCAGGTCATACAGCTGGTATACTCCAAAATCAGGAATTGAACTCCAAAGAACACCAGAGCATCCTGTACCCTGCCCTTCTCCGGGAGCTTGCTGCCTGGCCTTGGCCATGAGTGCTGATGTGCACTGGCTACAGCCAGCATGGCTCTTTTATTTCCTTCCGTTCTGCTCTGACCTGTGGGCAGCTGCTGCGGGGAAATGCCAAGTCATAAATAATTCTTACATTAATGCCGAGCGAGGCAGCTGAAAGGGAAATGTCACTAGGAAGTGGTATTTCAAATAGGTACAGATTTCATAATTTAGCCATTTCTCATAATGATATTTCCTTAGTTTGGGTTTATGGTAAATTGGTCATCACTCATAAATGTGGAGAAATGTACCTTTGCTTGGACATTTGGCCCAGAGATAAATGTGATAGGAAAATGAAGCCATTCCACTGCCTTCTAGAGTTGGACAAATAGACCATAGGAAGGAGAGGAACAATCCGTCTTATTTATTAGAACGGACACTTGTATCTTGAAGTCGCCCAACACAGTTATAGTATTGTGACACCCTGTTGCAGTTTATAATCCCTAGGCTCCAGGGCGCTTAGTCCCAGCTAACTGGAATGTTCATTAGTGTAATTTCGTCACACAGGGCAGCTCTCAACACCAGCATCTTTCCCAGCAAGGCCCCTTCTGGGTGTAGCAATTATCCAGCCTGATAGTTTAAAGTCTATTGGGTGGAGCAAGCTTCTGCTGCCGACCCAACCCCCCGAGTCTGCCCTAGTCTGCCCATTGTGACCAGCTGTCCCTAAGCCTTCTGCTTTTTTCACAGGAAGCCAGAAATCCAGATTGCATCAGAAATTCCCCAATCACTAAATCTTAGCAACTAATTCAATTTTTTATTTTTCTGAGATTGGGTCTTATGTAGCCTGGTCCAACCTCTAACTCATTATGCAGTAGGGGGATGACCTGGATTTCTGATTCTCCTGTCCCTACCATAGATGACCATTCCTAGTTTATACTGTGCCGGGGATCGAACCCAGGGCATCATGCGTGCTAGGCAAGCACTCTACCAACTGAGCTACATCTTCCAGCCAATGTGATTCAACCTTAAAAATAAAGTACAGCTAGGGTAGAAAATACTTTGTGTGAGAAATGGTTCGGAGCCATGGGCCCCCTGTAGTGACTCTTGCTCTGGTCAGGCCACTCTGACAAGTTGAAGGCTCAAAGGATTTGAAGGGAAACATGCTTATTATTAAACAAGCACTGTAAGATTTCTCTTCCCTGTGTGGTCTTCACACATACATTTTGAGACTCTTTCTGACCTTCTTGCCTCTATCTGCCAAATGCTAAGTTTACAATTGTGTTGGCTGATATGGCTGATACTATTACTTCCTCCTCCTCTTCCTCCTCTTCCTCCTCCTCCACCTCTTTCTCCTCTTCTTCCTCCTCCTCCCCCTCCTCATCTTTCTTCTTGTCCTTCTCTTCTTCCTTCCTCTCCCCCTTTTTCTTCTTCTTCTCCTCCTCCCTCCTCCTCCTTCCCTATTTGTGTGTGTGTGGGTGTGTGTGTGTGTGTGCATGTATGTATGTATATTGTGAGGTTTATGTATGTGTGTTCATGTTTTCATGTGTGTAGGTACACATGCACTTGTGAGCTCACATGCCTGAGGGAGCCATCCTCCAATGCCCTTTCACATAATTCATTGACCATTTGAGGCAGGCTCTCAAAAGAGCTTGATGATTCGGTTGATCTCCCTTGCCAGCTTACTCAGGGGAATGTCCTCTTTCTGCTTTCTGCTT
The DNA here is from genome assembly GCA_902729485.2 of Mus minutoides. Lineage (NCBI taxonomy): Eukaryota > Metazoa > Chordata > Mammalia > Rodentia > Muridae > Mus > Mus minutoides. The sequence goes on along the minus strand of LR749641.1, from coordinate 693,823 downwards.
TCTGCTTTCTGTGGCTGGAATTACAGGCAGGCTGCCAAGACCCACCTGGTACTTAGGTACATTCTGGGGATCTGAATTCCAATTCTCACACATGTCGGGCAAATGTTTTAACCACTGAGATGTACCCCTAAAGTCGGTCTTAATATCTCTCCTCTTCTGTTCCCAGGCAACCCTAAGGGGTCTGGGTCAAGAGACCTCAGGCCAGGCTTAGGGAGCATTATAAGTATGGCTGTCTGTCTTCCTTCCTGCTACCCAGCTCATGCACCAGATCCTAGCTGTAATTACAGTTTCACACTTGGCATATCTGGCAACAGTGACTCCAATAGCCCCAAGAATTCCAATATCTTAAAGGGAAGAGAGAAATGGAGCAAGTGGGTCAGAAATATATTATGCTTTTCATTGGGTGTCTGTTGGGGTACGCCATCCGCGGCGTACCCAAGAACCAAGTTCCCTGGAATGCGAACTGGAGCTGAAAGAAGACTAGATGGGAGAGAAAAATGGACGCCAAGACAAAATCCCTCTGCTCAATACATCTCTGACTTTACTAGAATCTTTCTTGGTTATACGAGGGAAGGCCCCGCCCACAGTCAGTCCATGCAAGCAGTCTGAAGTCCTGGGCGCTGTCTCAGCAGGAAGCTGGATCTGGGCGAGGCACAGGCAGGTAGCAGGGTCATGGAGAAGCACAGAGGCAGTTTAGCACAACAAAGGAAGCCAGCCTTAGCTGGAGAGCCTCGCCATAGTTGGTTTCTGGTGGCCCACCTCAGTGGTGAACAGGTCTTGCTCTTAGCCGGGAGCAGACTGGGGGAGGGGGCTTACAGGTGTCAGTAGGTCAAAGTGTGGAGTCACATAAGAGATTCAAGAGAAGGTGGGGCTGTTCCCTAATGGGTGTGAGTGAGATGAGTCTTGCCACTTGCTCCCCCCCCCCCAACACTCTCCAAGAATGCCTGGCTCAATGGCCAGGAAACAAGTTGGTGTTGAAAACTACACCCCAAAGATATTCCTATGGTATCCAACATGCCTCCAGGAACTCTCCCAAACTATTACAAAGGGAACAAGTCAAGAAATGGGGGCTAAGGAATATAAAGTCAGGAAATCGGGAGTTCAGTGCTATGTATGACTTTGTGTTCAGGAAAACAACACAAACCAAGCAAACAAACAACAATAAATATATGTGAAAAGGAAGGAAGGAAGGAAGAAAGGAAGGAAGGAAGGAAGGAAGGAAGGAAGGAAGGAAGGAAGGAAGGAAGGAAGGAAGGCTTAAGTTCCACAGCTGTGGGTAGGAAGCAGGCTGTTGAGGTGCCTAAATACTGCATTAGCACATTTGGATCTGATCACAGCCGAGGCCAGGCACCGGGCAGTTGTTTTAGCCCCAACTACCATGTTCTATATTCTGCTTTGAGACTCTGTGGCTGGGAGACCAAGCAACCCACAGCTCTACAGCTCAATTGGCTCCCTGTAAGGCTCTGTCTACAGTGAGATACCAGAGAGTAAGGAAGAGTAGGGTGGAATAATAAAGAGGAGAAAGTCCCAATCCTGTCTTCTTGTTTTTGGCTCATGGCACCGTGCCATACTTCCTCCCTGTGGCCCGGGTGAGTCAAGTGTACGGCACTCCTCACTTATAGAAGCAGACGCAGCACACCTCCTTTGGAGCATCAGCTCTGATACATGGAGCTCCGCTCTTGAGTCTGGTTCCAAGCCCTCCGTAGTATCTCTTCCCAATATCACGTTTTCTGACTCCGCTTGTTCTTTTTGTTCCCAAGCCCTGGAGGTGAGCGGAGGAGATGGAAGGCTGCGTTCTATAATGGCTGACTCCGTCTTTAGGACTGCCATCGTGACTTTAGTCCTCTCTACTGAAGTAACTGATGCAGCAGTGTCTATCTACGGACTGGACCCTGCGAGATGCACATTTAAAGCTGGCACTGTTCACACATCCGACTGTGGAACCAGTTTATTGAGTGCCAGGATTCCTGCTGAGTGCTGAGACACAGTGATGACTATGGCAGACCGGCTCCGGGTTCTCCAAGTGAGGAAGGAAACAGTAAACAAGGAGAGGAAGGTCTTAGCATCCCCTCCACTGAGCGCAGAGAGAGACTCCTGCTCAGGGGCCCTAATGTCAACCGCTAACTTTCATTCAACATCGCAGCAGCTTCCCACCACCGAAACACGAAGCTCTTCAGTACCCTCGTGGAAAACATTGATTCATGCCTGGTTGGCTGATGCCCCAGCCCAAACTGGTCAGAAACCCACTGTGTCCCAATCCTGTGCACACCATTTATATCTCTGACTACATTAGTCATTGAAAGGGGTGAGGATGGTTCCCTTAAAATCCCAGTTACAGGAAGGTCATTATCAACAGTGACACAAGTAGTGGTCGTGTGCTCTGTCTCTGTCATATCCTCTCCCAAAGCGGTAACTGGAGTCTGGTTAAGAGGAAAGTGTGGGATAGCCCTGCTTGGAAGACATCCTATAGGACGCATGGTCGGTGTTCCTCAAGGCTTTCAAGGCTGTTTAAAAAAAAAAATAGACAAAAAAACTTGTCATTGGCCAGAGGGTTCTTAGAAGACAGGGCAACTAAATGCCTCAAAGCACCTGAATTGGGTCCCGAGACAGAACTGGGACAACTGGAAAAATGACAAAATCCAAATGAAGTTAGTAAATGACTGTGGGCCACTGTTGATTGTGCAGTCTTGACAACAGGGCCCCAGGAAAGCCTATAGTAACATCCAAGAGACTGGGCGGGGGTATCCAGAGCTCAACACTAGCTCTGCAGCTTATGTGTGAATCTAAAATTACACCAAAATAAGATGGTTGTTTTTAAAAAGGAAAGCAACTAAATTACATGCTTTGAGAGATTTGATAATTACAGCTTGCTTTTCAACAATGCTGTTAAATTAGGCGTGGGCAAAGACCTAATTGTACAAGATAAAAAAGTTGATTCTTATTTTACAGGTTTCTTTATATTCATGAGAGAGAGAGAGAGAGAGAGAGAGAGAGAGAGAGAGAGAGAGAGAGCACATGTCTCCACGAGTGTGGAGAGTTGCAGAAGTCAGCTCACCCCCTTCCTTCTATCGTGTAGGATCTAGAGACTGAACCCAGCTTCGTTGGGCTGTGGGCTCCGAAGGCTTGAACTCAGGTCTTCATGCCTCATGCTTTGTTCTTGAATGACTGATTCACATCCTCGGTCTGAGTCTTTCTTCTTTGCTTGCTCCCGGGCCTTGGTTCGAGCAGAGCACTTTCCAGCTTTGGAGCCCAGGCTGGCCTTAAAACAACCACTTTTGTCGTCCTGGGAAGGGAAGTGTGTTTTGAAACTGGAGCTTGAACTAGCTGTCTGCTGGGCTAGTCCTTTCTGCTCATTCCTGATTACAGACTAGCAAAGAAAGTTTGCGAATCGAGCAAGACATTTTAAAATCCTTAATAACTTGTAAACGGTGACAAGGGAATCTACTGGCTTCTTTATGCAGAGCTTTCCACTGACCACTGACCACTAGATCATTGAAAAGTTCCTCAAAGACAGACGTTGAGAAACCAGCGTATTGTGTGTATGTGTGTGTGTGTTGCACATGTGCATACATGCATTTGTGTGTCCATGTGTATGTATGTGGGAGACACTGATGCTGGGTGCCCTTACCAATTTCTCTTCATGTTATGGGGGGTCTTGCTTTTAAAGTTATTGATGTGTTTTCCTCATTTGATCTTGTGTGTGTGGGGGGGTGGGTGGGGTGCCTTCATTCAGGTCTGTGCTTCATGTGTGTGACGGTACCCATACTGACCAGCAGGGGGCGCCAGATCCACGGAGAATGGGCTTGCAGAAGGTTGTGGTGTTGATTGATGCACTGTGGCACTGATTGTATGAGTGCTGATTTTTAAAACATGTATTTTATTTTTAATTATGTGTATCTTTCTGTGTGTGTGCACGCAGTTACGTACGTGTGTGTGTGTGTGTGTGTGTGTGTGTGTGTGTGTGTGTGTTTCCATAAGAGTACCCTTGGAGACCAGAATAAAGTGTTAAATGACCTTGAAGCTGGGTCCTCTGGAAGAGCAGACTATGCTCTTGACTGCTGAGCTAGCTCTCCAGCCCTCAGGCAGGGTCTCTTACTGAACTTTGAGCTTGCTCTTTTAAGTGGACTAGCTGAGCAGAAAGCCACTGTTTCTGCAACCCCAGCGCTGGGAGTGGAGAGCTCGCCATGGGGCCCAGCTTTTTACTTGGGTGCTATGGATCTAAACCTATGCCCTCCTCATACTTGTATAGCAAATACTTCACTGCTGACTCATCTTCCCGGCCCCGTCAGTATTTTTATCTACTAGATGTTTCTGTGTCTATTATTGGACATGCTGTGGGGAGTTCTGTGATGCTCTAAGAAATAAGGTAAAAATAAAGAGACATTTGTGTCTCCCAGTAAGCAAGACCCACAGTGGAAATAATTTACATATTTCCTCACAGACAAAGAATGTCCCATGGAGCACTCTAGACAACTAAACACCACAATATTAGGATATTTGGAAACACGGCGGGAGGGGGTGTTGGGGGGGAGAACTGAGAGAAACTATGGACTAGAAAAGACTCAGGAGCCGGGCAGTGGTGGCGCACGCCATTAATCCCAGCACTCGGGAGGCAGAGGCAGGCGGATTTCTGAGTTCAAGGTCAGCCTGGTCTACAAAGTGAGTTCCAGGACAGCCAGGGCTGTACAGAGAAACCCTGTCTCAAAAAACCAACCAACCAACCAACAAACAAACAAAACCAAAAAGACCTAAGTATGCATATCACAGACCTCAAGATTTACCATGGAAACCACGGGACGTCAGACAGTCCCAAAAGTCATCTGGTATAGGCTGGGAGCATAGCTCAGCATGGGTAACAAATATCTCTTACCACTGAGCCATCTTGCTGGCCTGAAGGGTCTTTGGAGATAAAGATACCTGCATCTGTTTACAAAAACAAGCAAGGTGTACAGGAGACTCGATGAGGCATGCTTCAGCCTACTTAAAATAGATGTGACAAAATGACACATTGTGGAAAACAAGGGTTCAGCGATAATCCATTGAATTCCAAGTGTCACCTAGGCAGTCAGCCAATTGATAAGCATATTAAACACCATTTATAAAAACTGTGGTAGCCGGGCGTGGTGGCGCACGTCTTTAATCCCAGCACTTGGGAGGCAGAGGCAGGCGGATTTCTGAGTTCGAGGCCAGCCTGGTCTACAAAGTGAGTTCCAGGACAGCCAGGGCTACACAGAGAAATCCTGTCTCGAAAAAAAAAAAAAAAAAACTGTGGTGTTTTCTTATGTTGTTTCGCACTGGAGCAGTGCCTGTATTTCACAGATCAAGATACACAATGTCAAACTGAACGTTAAAAACAAATCTTGTGAGATGGAAGAGATGACTCAGAGGTTAAGACCCTTGTTTCTCTTGCACAGAGGACCCCAGTTTTGTTCCCAGCACCTGGGGAGTATAACTTTTTTTTTCCTTGTCTTCAAGGGAACATGTGTGTTTGTGTATATATGGTGTGTACATACACTCACACACAGAAACACATGCATAAATAAAAATAAGATACATATTTTAAAAATCAGCCTTGTTTTTTTTAAAGATGTATTTATTATTATATGTAAGTACACTGTAGTTGTCTTCAGATGCACCAGAAGAGGGCGTCAGATCTCATTATGGATGGTTGTGAGCCACCATGTGGTTACCGGGATGTGAACTCAGGACCTTCGGAAGAGCAGTCGGTGCTCTTAACCGCTGAGCCATCTCTCCAGCCCCAGCCTTGTTTTTTGAGATGTACTTATAAACGATAGCATGCATGCCTTCAAGTTCAACAAACTTTGATGACTTGTGTGTTTTCATGTAACTACTATAGTCATCACCATAATCGATTTATAGAATGTTTTCATCAGTCGAAAATTTGATGATGGGTCTGGAAAGATGGCTCAGAGGTTAAGAGCACTGACTGCTCTAACATTGGGTCCAGGCTCAGTTTCAGTGCAATGACTGTAGAGCAGCTAATAACCATCCTTAACTTTAGTTCCAGAGGATCTCATAACCCTCTTCAGGAGCACGCCTGCTACAAATAAATACACACAGGAGAAAATAGTCAAACACATTTAGAAAAAAAGAAAATAGGAAGGTCTCTGATTAGACACATGTGACAGCTGGCAAAGAAAGGCGCTTTGCCACCTGAGCCTGGTGTTTGGTCCCTGAGCCTCAGGCAGTAGAAAGAGAGAACTGACTCCCACAACTAGTCCTCTGACTTCCACACTTGTACCACGGCACTGATGTCATCCCTCCCTACATAAATAAGTGTAAATAGAAACAGGTCATACCAGCACTTGGGAGCCTGGGATTGGTGGATTATGGGAAAATTGAAATTGACCTGGGCTACATAGAATAGAGACCCTGTCTCCAAACCAACAAACAAACCTTTGTGGACAGTAGATGTGATGACGTTTTATTTGTTAAATACTGTTTGTGTTTCCTAAAACCATGAATTTTCTTATATGACCGCAGGACAATTACCAAACCCAGGAATTTACTCTGAACAATAATATCCTATTTTCTACAGGCCTTTTTTTTTGGTTTTTTCTTTTTTTGGTTTTTCAAGACAGGGTTTCTCTGTGTAGCCCTGGCTGTCCTGGAACTCACTCCATAGACCAGGCTGGACTCGAACTCAGAAATCTGCCTGCCTCTGCCTCCCGAGTGCTGGGATTAAAGGCGTACGCCACCACACCCGGCTTCTATAGGCCTTATTAAATTTGATCGGCTGCCCCAGTGCTATATTTTATAGCAAAGGGAACTCAAGATTTCAATTCTGAGGTTTTGTCTCCGACTCCTGGGATCTAGGGTGAGTCCCCTTCTCACAACACTGGTTCACCTTCGGTTCACCTGGGGGGGGGTGTTCACTGAACCTGCGCTCAGAGAAGAGTCTTTTGACAGGAGTGTCACAGGAAGGATGCAGAGTTCTTCAGGTACTTCTCTTAGGAGACACCTGCAGCTGACAGGTCACAGTACTGCAAGGGTTAATTTTGGCCATTTGGATATGGTAGTGACTACCAGGTTTCCCCATTGTGAAATTACCACTTTAGTCACCATAATTACTGTGTGTGTGTGTGTGTGTGTGTGTGTGTGTGTGTGTGTTTTGAACTCTACTATATTCATCAGCATCTATATTTATGAACTTTATTCTTCTATGGGAAAAAAACAAAACAAAACAAAACATTGCAATTGGCCAGGAACATCTCAGTGGAAACTGCACACCGGCCTCTGCCAAATGCTTTGTTTCTCCCTACGATCTGATGGAAAGAGACAAACAAGAAATGTTTCCGAGCTGGCAACAGGGATTTCTGTCTCCAAAACGGGTTTCCGGGGTCTACTCGATGCTCTGCCTCCTTTGCCGGGCAGCTACTGTAGTTGACCGGTTATCTCTGAAGTTTAGATTTCTCAGGCCTCAGGGATTAACTTGGATGTGATCATTCTGAGGTGAGGAATTTAGGGGGGGGTTAGTTATTTTAGTAAGAATTCCAGCAAAACACATCAAAGTACTGAAAAAAAAAAAGAAGAAGAAGCAGCTCTCATTCCCTACTAAGATGTAAAAAGCTTTCTGATTGAGGTTCTCAAGCATATAACAAAACCCATCCTAAATCGCTGACAAATGTATTTTTCCCACTGAGTACTAACTAACCAGGCAAGATAAATCAAGATGGAGTGTGTTTGGTATGATTATAAGCTGGCAAACATATTTCTAAGAGACAAGGTCATCTCTCCTTTGCGTCAGTTTTGACTGCGTGTGTTTTTATCCCTCATGGACTATTTTACACTTTTGTATGTCCAACAATGTACATGATGGCAATAATCCCTTAGCTTTTTATCACAATAATTTCCCTTCTGGGTTAACTGTTTTTGGGTAAACGTTCCTGACAGCAAGTCGTGTGATGAGCAATGGGTAGAAGGTACGTTCATTATCTAAGCTTATCCTCTAGCGTATCTGTTTCTTTTGTTTCTCTAGAAGTGTGGGAAAAGGTACCACGCACATTTCTCAGTGCCAGGCTGTTACCGCTCAAAGTGGGAGGGGCAGGCTCCAAACCTTTTCGTGAGCACCGCCAAGGCTTTCGAATCTTTACGTCTGCGGAAGCGGGGGATCTTCTGGAGCCAGATGGCCTCAGTCTTCTTCTATTTAGTGCAGAAGGGGATGGAGGTTTGGGAGGATTCAAGACTGAGCAGTGAGCAGTAGGTCTCACCGTGTCTGTGGCTTCCTGTTTATATGCACACAGAGCAGAGCAAGCAGAGGAAGCCCACCTGGCCACCTCTCTCTCTCTCTCTCTCTCTCTCTCTCTCTCTCTCTCTCTCTCTCTCTCTCTCTGTCTGTCTGTCTCTGTCTGCCTGCCTGCCTGCCTGCCTGCCTGCCTGCCTGCCTGCCTGTCTATTGTTAGGTATGTGCCCATGAGCGCGGGCATTGTGCCACTCAGATCAAATCTTTTGTTCGGCTCCTGTGAACTATTTCTGAAGACTCTCCCACCAAGCCCTCCATCTCCATGCAGCGCAAACCGAGTGAGATTTGCTCCTCCCTTACAAAGGTCTCAGGCAAACCCTTCAAGGGCTTCGTGTACCTCAGCTAATCTAGAATTCTCTCAAACTCGGAACATTTATTACTTACTTAAAAAAAAATACAAGGTCTCATGTCATTCAGACTATCCTCAAACTAGCTAGCTAGATAGCCCAAGGTGATCTTGAACCCCTGATTCTCCTGCCATTAACTTCGAGGCACTGGGACTATGGTTATGTGCCACTGAGCCCAGCTGTGATGTTTAGAAAAGGCAATGTGATAAGATGTATAAAGTAGCTGTGTCCATAAGCACCATTTGCTGTACTTTGAGGTACAGCATTACTTTATGAAATAAACAAAAGCTCAGAGCCTGATGCAGTAATCCCAGATCTCAGAAACTGAGACAGGAGGATAACAAGTATGGACCAACCTGGGGCTACATAGTGAGTCCCAGTCTCAAAGTGAAGCACAAAGGACATAAAGCGAGACTCAGGTAAAGGTGTCCGGTTGTACTTTTCACTCCTAATTACTCTTTTTAATTTTCTTTTTTTTTACAACTTGAAGTGAAAATACAACTGTATTACTTTATCCTTTCCTTCCTTTGGTCCCATGTACCCTCTCTCTTTGCTCTTTCTCAAGTTCATGGCAACCATCTGTTTGGTTTATGACTTCAGAGCTGACTACTTGGGACTGGATGACCAGCATCAACTTCTCTTTCTCAGCTCCTACAGCGCAGAATTGGAATAGAGCATCCTATGCCAAGCCCCCCCTTTACTCCTTCATCAGACTGCCCTAAATGCGACTGTTATTTTTATTGATCCTGTTATTTTTGAAACTCTTACTATGTCTGAAATCAGTAGGCAGGAGAAGAAGAAAAAAAAAAAAACACAAAAAAACAAAAACCCACAGAATTTGAGTCATTTCCTAAAGAAATAAAAAACCAACCCAAAACAAACACACTGCACATTAAAGACGCTGAAAGGAACCATAATGGTATTGAAAAGCACCCACAGTGAGCTTCTCTTATAAAGCATGCCTTTGCCCAAAGGCTCAAAACGCGCTTTGTGAAGTAGAGATTTGCTTCTCTAGTGAACTCTCTGTCGTTTCCAATGTCTTTAGTGTCCAGGAGAGACACTGAACTCGGTTGCCTTTTGTGAGGTGAGAAGGCTTCTTGGCTTAAAAATTGGCCTGTTGGGGCAGGGCTAGGAATGATGGGATCCGGAGGGCGAAGCTTAGGGTCCTCTTCCTCCAGCCTTGCTTTACTCTGGGTGCCGATATCAGCTCTAGGCTCACAGCCATAGGAAGAGGCCTGGAGGTCTGGAGTGACGGAGCCCTAAGGGAGACTGAGACCCTTTGCTTCCCTTCGCCTTTGCCCCAGGACACTTCCCAGGAGGCCCTAGAACACCTCTCTCCTCTGAACTCAGCTGGCATCTGGGATGGATCCTCAACCAGCTCTGCCACCCACGAGGACCTGTGGGCTGCCTGACAAAGAGATAATTGCTTGAACCAGTTGGCCAGGGGTAATGGAGGCTGATCATGAAATCCATCTGCCACGCCTTGCCAGCCCTCACTTAGGCTGTGGCTTTTAGGTAGGCCTCTCTTTCTGTAGCTCACCTAAGCATTGCTTTCAGCATCTAGCTGGCCTAAATTTAAGAATAGAAATTTCCATTAGTTTCTGTTCTTCATGACACGTGCTAATACGGCAAGAGCAGTTAAGGTGAGATAAACAAATGACGGTGGAACGGGATGACTCCCGGTTCGTTGACGAGGTTGGGAAGCAGGGCTCTGATTCTAAGAGGGAGAAAAGTTAGAGAACGTGGACAGCTGGTAAGAAGGCTGAAGACTGGGAGTAAAGTTGGTGGGTCTCCCCTTAACCAGACCGGAAGCCAGAATAACTCTACTTCTGAGATCCCTATGGGCACAAATCAGGTGTAACAGTGTGTCCCCAGCGGGTTGCCCAAGAAACAAAAATTAAGGTAGTCACAGGGGCAAGAAGCCTGGCGGGAGAACAGGCTAAGGCAATGACATAATCCTGCTTTTGGACTTGAAGGCTGTGTTTAGTGCAATAGTTTGAAGTGTCTTCCACAGGCTTTTGTGACCGCTTGCGTCACAGCCAGTTGTTCTATTCTTGGAGGTTCTAGAACTTTAGGAAATGGAGCCTTATTGCAGGAAGTAGGTCACTTTTGGACAGGTGCCTTTGAAGGTGGTTCTATCTAGTCCCCAGTTCTGTCCTCTGCCCTGCTTCCTGCCCACTATGAGGTGAAGAGTCCCCTCCAGTGTTCTGGTGGCCATGATGTCTGCCTCCGTATGGACTCAGAATCAACAGATCTAAAGACCGTGGATGGAGACCACAGTGTGAGCCAAGATATATTACATCACCGAAAACAGAACTAGTCCAATGAGATAACAGTCTGTTGAAGCAACAGAGGTTCAAGTCGAGGAGACCACCACACTCAGTTCTGTGATCTAGTTGATATGGCAACCCACACAGCCCACAAACAATGAGTGACATGTTTTATAAAGCCAATAATATGTTTTATAGAGCCAAGGGTATGTTTTGTAGAGCACGGTATGGTGTGGTGGGAGGGGTTACCTCAGCCGGCCCATGCTTAGGCATCTCTCACCCTGAGGTACCAGCCATATTATGGGTCTAATATAGGAGTTTATTTGAGAACATGGGAAGGGGAGTTGAGAAGGGAGTAGAAGCAGAAAGAGAGGAGTGGGGGTGGGGTGGGGGGAGGAGTGGCCAGGCCAGGAACATGAACACATGGAGGGGGCAGGGAGTGGAGAGGGAGAAAGAGGTCAGAGAGAGAGGAGTCAGAGAATCAGGGCAAAGGGAGGCCAAGCAGTCCCTTTTATAGCAAGCCAAACCTACCTGGCTGTTGCTAGGTAACTGTTGGGCAGAGCTGTTGGATGGAGTGTAGAAGGAATGTCATCGATGATTATTTATTATGTTTTTAAACTGCATTTTAATTTTAAAAATTTTGATGTTTCCGTATCCGTGTGGGGATGCAGGCGTGCCACGGGAAGTCTGTGAGGCCAGAGGATGACTTGTGGGAGTCAGTTTTCTCCTTACACCATATGGATCCTGGAGCGTGAACTCAGGTCACGAGGCTTGGCAAGAAACGCCTTGACTGACAGAGCCATCTTGCTGGCTCTGCCAAGGCTGGATTAAGGCCTCAGTGAATGCCAGTAAATTAAGCCCTCTCTTTAATCAGAACATTGCAAAGTTTCTTTTTTTTTCATTTTTATTTTGATTATTTTTAATTAATTTGCTTTTAAATTCACTTTTATATATTTTATGATAAGAATAAAATTTGCGCTGGGTGGTGGTGTTGCACCCACACCTTTAATCCCAGCATTCGGGAAGCAGAGGCAGGCTGATTTCTGTGAGTTTGAGGCCAGACTGATCTACAACATGAGTTCTAGGAAAGCAAGGGCTGTTACACAGAGAAGCTCTGTCTCAAAAAAACAAAAATAAATAAATAAATAAATAATCTTGCAAATAAATAAAACAAAAATGTCAAAGAACTTGTGAACATGCATTAAAATCACAGATTTTAATTCAACTCCTTGAAGGTTGGCAAAAACAATTTGGTCCATCACACAGAGTAATGGCCGTCTCTTACATTCTCTGATTGTCTCTCTAATTTCTTTGAAATAATGAGGTATTTCTGGTACTGGCCTGGTAAAGGTAATATATAGATAGTACCGTGAACTCTGGGGAAAAAGAAAAAGAAATTGGGGCATGGAAAAAAATAATTTTTCTATTCTTCTCTCTAAAAACTTCTAGGCGAACTTATGAAGGACTATTAATAGTGGTGAGTTCACAGCACTGGGGCTCTCCGAGAGGAAAGGGAAAGTTTACTTTTCCTATCACCCTGCATGACATGCATTAAAAATATATGCCCTGAACGTCTATAGTGGTCATTATGACTACAAGTAAAATAAAAAGACGGATATGAGCTTATTAGATGTGCCCCACAGTTGATAGATAAGGTTAGGTCCTGACTGATCGATTCTGAGTTCTGCTGGGCTCAGCAGGGTTGTCTCCCCAGTGGAGAGCTCACAGGTGAGTGGCTTAAGCCTTGGCAGCTCCGTTTGGGATGAGAGGTCTGTGACTGAGCCCCACACGGAGAGATGGGCAGTCGCTGCTGTGGGCTTGGTACAGATGCTTCAAGGGCCAAATGTCACCACAAAAGTCTCCTCTAATCCCCAGCGGCACTGTTCTCATGATGCACCAAGAAATGTCCAAAGATCAAACATACACAGACAGCTAGCACCCTAGGGAATGGGGGCCTGCTCTAACAATGCCAGAAACAGATTTTAATTTAACTCAGCTCAGCAGCTCAACCTTTGACTCTGTGCGAGGGGTGTGTGGGAGGGCACAGACAAGTGCCATAACCTGGGCAAGATTTCAAGGGAGAGATAGCTCCTATACAGGGCAGACGTACTTTGTTTTTTCAGATGTATAAGCGTTATTTTGATAATGATCGAGAGCTTAAAGGTACATGTATGCAAATATATCTAACGATGTTTCTTGGTGCATTTGGTTTGCTTCTTAGGTTTTTTTAAACATCTGGACTACCCTGGGATTGGCAACAGCTCTTTGGTCTTTGGAAATATTAACCCTTAGATTCACAAAACTAAGTATTTGCAAATTATGGCTTTGGGGGTAATTGTTTTGAGAAGCCAAGTTTTTTAAGTTCAGACTCCATTTTAGAGAACCTGACCTAAGTTTGAACTCAGGTAAACTAACAGGCTGGTACCTAACATTAGTTTTTAAGTTGTCCCCCCAACAATACCCGAGCCTAGCTCCAGTGACTAATCCCCTACAAGACCAGTGACTCCAGGTTACACCCTCAACAAGACCATCTCCAGGTTATTCCCCCAACAAACCTGCATACTCAGGTTAGAAGCCCACCCTTTGCCTAATGACCACCAATGTAAAGGGGAGCAGAAATTAAGTTTATGATATGACTCCCAGCATCAGTCAATTATGTTAAAGGCCACAGGAGCTTTCCAATTAGATGCTTGCACACTTACCCTCTCCTAGCTGCTTACTATAACGCCTTGGCCCAATAGATATTTGGGGCTCCCCACCACCACCAAAACCACACTGCATGATAGTAGTGTGTTAGAGGGGCCCAAGCTCGCTCGAATAAGATAAAGACCCTACTGTGAGTTGCATCAGATTGGTTCCTGTCTGTTTTAGGGGGGATCACTAACATTTCCCTGGCACTACAGTTTCATCTGTATCTCCTCTGATCTTCAGCACTGAAATATACATTACAGATGAGATCAAGGCCAGTGCCAAATAGGAAACGTTTGCTAGCTTAGGTCCTTTCAAATCCACAAAGACAAAGCATAGGTCTCTTTCTTTTCTCCCTCTGGCCCTTTTCTCTTGACCCTCCCTTCCTTTGTCCTATCTCTCCATGCTATGTTCTATTCTCCTTTCCTTTCTTCTTAAAAAAAAAAATAAATGGTGAGTATGATGGGGACAGCCACTCAGTTATCTTTGGGCTAGCAGTGTGCCAGTAACAGCATCTCAATTAAGCCTGGACTTCAAAGATCTGCTCTGTCTATATAAGCTTCAGTTATGTAGTCAGTTTAAGAGCAGCCTTGGCCATATACGTCTCTTTAAAAAAAAAACAAACAAAAACTGACCAAACAAACGATTAAAAGAAAAAAAAAAAAAAAAAGGCAAGCAAGCCAAGAAGTTCAGAGAACTTGCTACTCTTGCAGAGGACCTGGACTTGGTTCCCAGCATCCACATGATGGCTCAGAGCATCCACATGGTGGCTCACAACCACCTCTACCTCCATATCCTGGGTAACCAATGCTCTCTTCTGAGCCTCTACGGGTACCAGATGTGTTCCTGATGTACACATATACATGCAGGCAAATCATTTAATTAATCTATGTATATAAGAGAATTTAGTGACAGCCAGAGGTGTAGCTTAGAGGTAAGAGCATTTGTCCAGTGTGTATAAGACTCTAGATGGATCCCCTGTAAAGGAAAACAAACAAACAAACAAACAAACAAACAAAACGGGAGGAGGTTACATTTCAAACAACGTGTGCTCTCTATAGCCATTAGGAAGTTGCATGGTCTGCTTTGTGAGAGGAAAGCAGCAGGAAGGAGGAAAGACTTAGGAGGAGATAATCGTGGGTTCTCCACCTCAGGACCACTGGTATCACAGGTAGGCTAGTTTTCATGGAGGTGGGGGGCATCCTGTGGCATATGGATACCCAGAGATCCTTGGCCTCTACCCACTAGGAAAAACCAGAATCCCTTCCTCTGAGAAGAGACACCATAATACATGTCCCGATATTGCCCCATAGTCCCTCAAAGGAGACAAATGACCTTGAATGGGGAGCCATTCACCCAAGCTCATCGGCAGAACCATCTTAAGATCCGTTTCCCTCTGAGCAGGAAATGTTTTCAAATATTGAAAGCTATACAGAGTAAAACTTCTCATAGCAAAGTTTTCCTTGGTAATTGGACTACACCAGCCTGTCACTGTCCACCCTGGGAGATGTGGCTTGCTCCCGAGATGAACCCTGATGGTCTGATAGATCTTTTCTCTGTCTCATATTCTGCCTCCTGACAGCATAATTGATGTGCTGATGCTGAAAGCTCACTGGGGACAATGGGGACACATTCTCCTAATAAGACACAGCAGAGCATGTTTGTCCACAAGGGAGAAGAGCACCACTAATTCAGTTAGGACAAAAAAAAAAATCAGCCCTCAGAAAAATGTTGTCTGGCCTCTGTACACACATGCATGGTACCTCCCAAATAAATAAATACATGTAATTTTTTAAAAGTAGAGTTAAAAAAAAAAAGAACTCAGCTTTGATGCTGCATTAAAGCCCAGTGTACCCAAGAGGAAATAAGACTTAAGTATGCCACCAGGAGGCTTAAAATCATGGCCAAGTCTGTATACTCTATGTGGCATATTCCACTTGCAACACCCTTCTTCCTGTTTGGGACACATATCATACGATGCTCCTAGAGTCTACTGAGTTGTGAAATGTAGAATTTGACGTGGTCATAAAACTTGTTTTTTCTCCTCATTTCTGTTGTTTTATTTCCTCCCCCTTTTCCTGTCCCCACCTTTTTTTTTTTTTTTTTGACAGTGTTCACACATGCATGAGAAGAGTTGATCCAACACATCTGGATTATGAAGAAAGCCACGAGGTGTGTGGCTGTTCCGTGCAAGTGTTATTTACGTGCTGTTTGTTGATTTCTCGTTCGAACGCTTGATATTGAGCGGCTGCTTCAGGAAACACTGCAAAGAAGGACATGCCGATCTTCCCAGCGCCCCTGTCATCGGGATGATTCTTTAGGTCCTACTAAACAGGTTTCATTGGAAAAGGCTCAACGTTCCTCCGTAGACTGCCACCTGGGAGATGATGACATTGATCCCGTACCTACTTTGTACAAGTGGCTTTCTCGGTGTCTTCGCCCATCTGCAGGGCTTGCCCAGGCAAGAGGATCTGAAGAATGCCCGGTTAATGGAAATCCATCCCATTCAAGGGTACTTAACAACGCCTCTGAAGCATTGGTACTAGAAACCACTAAGGGGTTTGTCCTTGCTATTATTGACATTTTGGTTAATGTATTTGAAACAGTCTCACCATAGAGTCCAAGCTGGCCTCAAACTTGCAATCCTCCTGGTCAGTTTCCTGGGTACTGAACTTAAAGGTGATTACTACCACATACAGGCAGAGATTATTATTAAAAGTTTTTTTTTGTTTGTTTGTTTGACACAGGGTTTCTCTGTATAGCCCTGGCTGTCCTGGAACTCAGTCTGTAGACCAGGCTGGCCTCGAACTCAGAAATCCACCTGCCTCTGCCTTCCAAGTGCTGGGATTAAAAGAGTGTGCCACCACTGCCTGTTTCCCCACCCCCTTTATTTTTTCTATTAAAAGTAAAACCCAACGCTCACCTCACCTTCTGGAACCCTATGGTATAAACAGACTTCTCCCTCTGGATCCTCTCCCTGTGTGTTTCCTAATCGCTTGACTTGTTTCTTCTGCCTGAGACATTTCTTCCTTCCAGGGCCCTGTGGGTTTCAAACCCTGCCTCCTCCTTCCCAGAGTCTCTCCTTTCCTTATCCTTCTAGAGCAGAGGAAATTGGATTTCTCACATCATCTCACTGCCTTGTGACATTTAAGATCATTTACATTCCCTTCCTGCCCCCACAGAAAACCCTTTGGGACAAGAACTGCATCTGGTGACTCCTTCCATTCCCCAACACCACATGGCGTTGGACTTTGTACACCGAGTTCGGCAGATAACACGTTGAATAAATGACCCATTAGACATCACGTCTCTGCCTGCTATTTGCTCTGCCCCTGAGTGTGCCCATCTGGAGTGTGAGATAATGCCGTTAAGCTGCCCCTCTGGCCCCATCAGCAGCCCCTGGTGAGGAAAGGCAAAGGCCAGTTTCAGATCAACCCCCTGAGCTGATGTCGCAATCTTCCCTCGGCAAACACAGGTCAGCATTTCTGCTTCCATATCTCTTCCTACGTATCGGCAGAAAACAGACTCCTTAAGAGAATGGCTAAGGTTGTTGAAATGGGAACCATTACTAAAGGCACAGCCGTGGTCTTTCTTTCCTCCTCTCTCTTTTGTTGTAAAACCCACTGACAAGTATTTTCACAATTAGAAATAAAGACAGAGAGAGAGAAAGAAGAGGAGAGGAGAGGAAAGGAGAGGAGAGGAAGGGAGGGGAGGGGAGGGGAGGAAGAGAAGAGAAGAGAAGAGAAGAGAAGAGAAGAGAAGAGAAGAGAAGAGAAGAGAAGAGAAGAAAAAGAAAAGGAATTACATCACCTAGTCCTACCCTCTTTTGTAGGGAACACTGCCAGACAGATAAATGGCATTATCTCAAACCTTAAAGCACTGGCTGGACATGATCCTCAAGAATGGGGCGGTCCTTACAACGTTTGTGCTTTGCCGAGAATGAAGTCACGGAGGTGAGTTTTAGAGCGATGTCTTCACATGTATTATCCAAAGTATGCATGTGATTCACTAACTTAACAATGCCTCCGTGATTCCCAACAGCATCCAAATCTGCCCCAGAGTTCCTGATGTCTGTGAACTTCCTAGATTTTTAAAAAATTCGCTTTACATCCCAATCACAGACACCCTCCCTTCTCTCTTTCCAGTCCCACCCTTACAAACCCCTCCTTCCATTGGCCCTAGAAGGGGAAGTCCCTCTTGGGTACCACATCACCCTGGGGCATCTAGTCCCAGCAGGACTAGGCACATCCTCTCCCACTGAGGTCCAACCAGGCAGTTGAAGGTAGGGGGTTTAATGGCAGGGAACAGAGACAGAGACAACCCCTGCTCCACTTGTTAGGAGACCCACGTGAAGACCAAGCTGCATATCTGCTACAAATGCCTAGGGGGGTCTAAGTCCAGCTCACGCTTGCGTCTTGATTGGTGAGCCAGGCTCTGTGAGCCCCTATAGTCCCAGGTTAGTTGACTCTGTGAGTCGTCTTGTGGTGTCCTTGGCCCCTCCTACTGGCTCACTTCTATCCCCCTCTCTTCTACAAGACTCCCCCGGGGCTCCACTTGATGTATGTCTCTGGGTCTGCATCTGCGTCCGTCTGCTGCTATATTGTTGAAGAAAATAAATTACATTAAAATAACCTCTTTGACATTAATTTATATAAAACCATACTTTAATTAAAATAATTCTGAATATTTTCTCTTACAGAATGAGTTAATGTTCAAGGGGCCAGGTTCTGGGTCTCTCCGCCTTCCTCTTTTCAAAGGCCAGGTTCTGGGTCTCTCCGCCTTCCTCTTTCCAAAGATTGAACCTAGACAAGATAGTTTCATAGTTTTCTGTGAAACTCACTGTTTTCTTAGTGGCACCTGAGAGTCATACAAAGGATATTTTATTGTCAAGATGGGAGGCCATTTCTTTAGTCTCACATGATATAAGGAAAGAGACAGAGGGGTGGGGGTGGGGGTGGGGGTGGGGGTGGGGGTGGGGTCTGTTGAACAACAGATGGGAGAAGAGCTGCCTGTCTGTATTTGTATTCTAGTTCTACCAATGTAAAGTTTATAATGCCATGTAAATGCCAATTCTTTTTATTATATGGGACTCCAGCATCCAAATAGTACATTCATTTCAAACCAGTCATTGGTGTTTAATAGGAGGGGCAGGGTAGAGAAAGCTAAGCAAGAGACACTGGCCGAATGAGTTAAACCATGCTTGCTCTGTGAATCTGGAAAAGTAGCTTATTTTCTGTGTGCTCTGGTTTCTTCGTTGACAAATTGACACTGTAATCACTACTTTGCAAAAAATAAAGGAGCCAGCCTTGGTGGCACATGCCTATAGTCCTAGCACAAGAGACACAGAGGATGAGAGGATGGTGAGGTTGAGGACAGCCTGGGCTACACATAATGAGACTCTGATTTAAAAACCATACAAAACAAAACATGGAAGAAGAGGTTGGGGTTAGGTAGCAGAAGGCATCGAGGCTAGGCATGGTGGGGTATACCTTTAATCTCAGCACTTGGGAGACACAAGCGTGAAGATCTCTGTGACTTTGAGGCTAGCCTGGTCTACGTGTAAAGTTTCAGGCTAGCCTGAGTTACACAGTAAGATACTGTCTCAAACAGAAAAGGCATTGAGCTCAATATCTGTCGAATCTGGTTATTCAGTAGATGGCACCTTATGGATAAATAAGCATTATGGAGCACATTATGGGAAGTCCAATAACTAAGAACCAGTGTATCAATTAGAAAAATCTGAGGACAGGGCTGGAGATGTGGCTCATGTGATGTGGAACCGGTCCAGCATGCATGAAGCCTGAGGTTTGGACATAGTACCATATAAAACCAGACATGGTAGTGCATACCTATGATCCCAGGACCCAGGCAGTAGAAGCAGGAGGATCAGATATTCACAAAATCGCCACTGGAGAAGCATCATCGAAGACTTTGAATTTGGCTGGAGCCAAATAAATACATTTCTACATTGAAGCAGTAATCTTTCACGTCTCGTTTGTTTATTTTCTTATTTTTTAATATTATTTATTTATGCATGTATGGTGATCAGAGGACAGCTTATGGGGTCAGTTCTCTCATGCCTCTATGTGGTTCCTTGGGATTGAACTCAGGTCATCTGGCTTGGCAGCTAGCATCTTTACCACTAAGCTATCTCAGCAGCCCAAGCCCTGTGCACGGAACACTCAGGTGCTCTTCCACAAGAAGACTGAGGCGCAGAGAGCTGACATGACCAACCTAAAGCCCTCTGGATTAGTCCTGACTGAGCCTAAACTCATAGCCACCACTAAGATTGGGTGGGGCAGTTCTGACAAGGTGGATCTGAATCAAGGACGTGCATTATAGGACCAGAGAGGACGCTTTAAGCTTCCTGTTTCCTTTCTCAGGAGAGGTAGTGGCTTAAAGGGGATGAGGCAGAGTTCAAAGGAAGCCCCGTGAGATGAAAAAGGTTTAGAGTCAAAAGGCCAGTGGGACAGAATTCTCACAGTCACAGGCCACAGAGAAGCTGCAGAGACTGGCTTGCTGTCTGGATCAATTAATACCTGTGGTTTTCAGTGAGAAAACGGGTCCTGGGTTTTGTGAAACCATACCAACCCTTCAAAGGTGGCCTGAGTTTCTCACGAGACTGCCTCGTCTAAGAAACCAAAGCAAAATGCTGCTGCTGCTGTTTCTCTTTAGCCGGAAAAAGCCTCTCTTCTGGTGTGGCCTCTCATGGGATCTTGGCAACTACAGGCATTTCTTAAAAGGTTAGACTCAAGATATTTTTTGGATTTGAGCAGCAAAATGTCATGTGCATGTTTAATGAATCATGTCAGAGTCAAGACTGTGATAAACAACCTTGCAAAGGGTGTTTTTAAAAAAACACACAACACACACACACACACAAAATAAACATTCATTAAACGCCACCCAAAAGGTATGTTTTCCTGGGTAGAGGCTGTGGCTCAGTAAGAGAACTCTTGCCTAGGAGGCCGGAGGCTCTGTTTACTTTGCCCAAAGCAGAGCATAATTTCCTTTAAAGACTCAAAGTATGTATGTTCGTAATTTTTTTTTTTTTTGCATGTATGCCAGAGGTCGGCTCTCTGCTTTCAGAGTGTCATGGACCCAATTTTAACTGTCCTCAAGCGCAGGTCTGTGCTTCACACAATCATGATGCCTTCTAGTCCCAGCATTATTGTCAAGATACGAAGCTGCAGCTCCTCTGCAGTTGGGTTTGGCTGTGGTTACCGACTGATAATGGGTTTCACTGGCTGCGTGTGACCCCTGCTCGGGCTGAACAGTCTAGACAGCAAGTCTCTCTGCCAAGCCCAGTGGGGCCCTGGTGGGGACAGCCCTAGGACAGGGCCACGGTGTGAGCCTCCAGAGTGCTGAGGGCTACTGTGGGTGTAAAGCTTGTTTGTATAATAATGAAGATATTTCACATTCCTCTGAGGAATGACCTCCCTGTTAACGTTAATGACTCCGTGAGAATTAGAAACAGCAAGGGTGTGGCTATGTCTCCTCAAAATCGTAAATGCCAGGAACTTCAGGACATCCCTTAAGGCTATGGGAAAGAGCTCTCTAAATACATGAACTTGAAAATATATAATTTCTCATCTGTGTAAAAATATAAGGATGCAATATGAATTATGAGGGGCTTCATGAATCTGAAGGAACAAAAGCAGCTGCATTAATAAGCCAGCTTGTCAGAAAGAGACAAAAGCCGGGAGGTGGTGGCACACGCCTTTAATCCCAGCACTTGGGAGGCAGAGGCAAGGCAGATTTCTGAGTTTGAGGCCAGCCTGGTCTACAAAGTGAGTTCCAGAATAGCCAGGGCTACACAGAGAAACCCTGTTTCAAAAACCAAAAAAAAAAAAAAAAAAAAAAAAAAAAAAAAAAAAAAAAAAAAAAAAAAAAAAAAAAAAAAAAAAAAAAAAAAAAAAGAAAAAGAAAAAGAAAAAGGAAAAGAAAGAAACAAACAAACAAAAGTAAGCAGATGCTAAGGCAGGCAGACTCCAGAGTTCAAGGTCAGCCTCAGACACAGCAAGGTTAGGCCCAGGTGTGGTAGAAATGGTAATTTCAGGACAAGATCCCACAGTTTAATGTGTTTGTATACCAGAGGCAGGCAGATCTCTGAATTCTTTTGCAATGTTAAAAGAAAATATGTGTTTGCAGTTCTCTAAAAATCAAAGGGCTGGGCTCATGGGATGCAGATTCATAAGATAATCAAAGGAAACCTGCAATAAATAACTGAATTGATATGGAAATTAAAAACTGGGCTTTTGGTTTACATGAGATGATCTAGCAGAGAGCAATAACAATTCTTTAGAATTTTCTCTAGCAAGAGCTGAGCTGTCTGGAGATCTCTGGAGCGTTAAAAACAGCTCTTTAAGAATTTTTTTTTTTTTTGGTTTTTTCAAGACAGGGTTTCTCTGTATAGCCCCAGCTATCCTGTAACTCACTTTGTAGACCAGGCTGGCCTCGAACTCAGAAATCCGCCTGCCTCTGCCTCCCCAGTGCTCGGATTAAAGGCGTGCGCCACCACGCCCGGCTAAGAAATTTTTTCTTAACATTATTTCTGACTTGGTTGGAAGAACCAAGCTTTTTTGACTTTAGCTATCCAGATAGCTTATAGAATTACTAGTATAGCAAGAAAAAGGTGTCTAGAGCAGAGCAGAACACACACACACACACACACACACACACACACACAGAGAGAGAGAGAGAGAGAGAGAGAGAGAGCGAAAGTCTGAAAAGCCATCTCAGTAGAACCAAGCAGTCATCTTGGACCCACAATTTGACTTTGAGTCATTTGTTTTAGCTTCTTCCAGACACCCCTTCTCTCAGAACCCCTCTCCATCTCTCAGAACCCCTCTCCATCTCTCAGAACCCCTCTCCATCTCTCAGAACCCCTCTCCATCTCTCAGAACCCCTCTCCATCTCTCAGAACCCCTCTCCATCTCTCAGAACCCCTCTCCATGCTGGTCCTTGGCATCTCACTGTGGCTTTTTGGCTCCCAATCGCATGGCCTTGCCTCTGGATGCTAAAGTATACTTCCAGTCATTGAAAGGTAGTGAGTATAAGCTGTTCAATCACCTAGCCCCTTGCTCTCTCCTCTGCCCCTCCCTTACCCATTAATCTGATTCTCATTCCCAATTAGCCCCCTTCTACTCTCTTTCGATGTCTATTTATTTAGTGACCCAATGGATTTCATTAGGGTTGTTTACAAGCTGTGGGCAGGAGTTCGTTTACAGGAGCGTGTGCAAATATCTGTCTCCTCTATCGACAGTTATCAGACATGAATTCTCTGGAGCAGGTGGACCCCATCAAGCACTTGAATTTTGTATATTTATTTCTGTTTTCTATACTTGTCACCCAATAAAGAGAAACCTGATGTTCCATCAGAGTCCTCCCTCTATACAACTGTCCTTTCACTTAACAAAGCAAAGCCCGGGCTTGAAGAGATGGCTCTGACGGAGAGCATTCAGACCTGGTTCAGTTCCCAGCATCCACGTCAGGTGGCTCCCAACTGCCTGTAACTCCAGTTCTAGGGGATCCAATGCCTTCTCATCTTTTACAATATCTACTCACACATGGTGCACATACACACACATAGGCACACACACATACATACATAGGAATAAAATAATAATAAATCTTTTTAAAAATCCCACATTAGTGTTTTATAAAAGAATTATCATACAACTCTCTGCTCAGTCTGTTGAACTGTTGTCAGTTTTATTTCTACCCCCACACCCCGAAGAGAGACATGGACATGATGTCTGTATGTGTTACATTCGTGTAGGTTGGTCTTCTTATGAGACTCCTAATAATGGAACAGGGTCTACCTCTGACTCTTTAGCCTGCTTTGGGGGCCCTGTTCCTCATACTGGGCTGCCTCTGCTAGCCTTAATATTTGAGGGGAGGTACCTATTCTATTGCAACTTGATATGCCATGTCTGATTGTTATCCATTGGAGGTCTGCCCATTTCTGAAGAGACACAGGAGGGATGGATGAAGGTAGGGCAGAAGGGATGGAGGGGGAGGGTCTGGAAGGGGAGGAGAGAAGGGAGGGGAAACTGCTGTCACGATGTTTTAAAAATAAAAACGCATGAAAAAAAAAATCCCGAATGAACTAGGAGGGACCCACCCCAAGACCCCACCCCTATGGGAGGCTGACATCTGACGGCTGCTTGAGAACGAAGGCACTCTTCAGGAGTATGGCCTGTTTGTGGTAGGTTGCTCATGCTTTGGTAGATGGCCACATACCACCTGCATATGGGCAGCGCTGGTTGGACTCGAGGGTTATAAGTAACAAACAAAGCTAAAAGACAACATGAAGCTGAGAGGCAGACTGCAGACGGGATGGCACACTGGGGAGAATTGGAGTGAGGTATAAAATTAAAAGAAAATAAATCATTTCTTAGGTGATCCCTTCTAAGAAGACTCCAGAAAGAATAAGTAGACTCCCGAACATATGGTCCACATTTGCAGGTGATAAAGCCAGTTGAATGGCTGTATTTCTTCTCAAGGTTTAGAATACATTGTGGTGAGGGAGGTCGGGGATGAAGGAAGCGCTCTCTCAGAGGCAAAGGGGAAGGGTGGAGGGTGAAGAACTCTTAGAGGAGGGATGGGAAGGGGTGCAACATTTGGAATGTAAATAAATAAAACATCTTTAAAAATGCATCATGTATGAGCTATATTTTCATTTACGTATCTGTACTTCAGAACGCACATATAATAAATGTAGTTGTTATGAAATTGAAATGGGGAAAATTTGGGAAAGCTAATAACTGGTACAAAGAGACCATTATAATTTTTAAAAACCAGGTGAACGACATCAACGAGTATATATACTGGAGAGTCGTGACATCTACCACTGTGTTCAGGCTTCTCTGCTGTTTTTCCACCCTGTTTTTACTTCCTAATCCTTTTAGAGGTGATGCTCTGACTGCTAGTCATCATTCGATGCAGCACCAAGGGCTTAGTGTCCAACCGTCACATAGAAACTGCCCTCTAAGTGCCTAGCCTTGTTTAAGGCACTTAGAATACATTAGAGAAAAAGCAGAAAAGATTCCTCCTGCCTTCTTAGAACTTACAGTCTCATGGGGCATGGAAAGACCTCAAACATAATTTACAAGAATCATATAGTTATCTAGGAAGTTCCTACATAAAGAAGTGGGTATGTGTGGGGAGATAAGAGAGGCCAGACCACCATATTAAATAGGAGTCAACTGTAGACAGCCCCAGAGCAAAAACTGAGATGGAGAGAAGTTAAGGAGTTATCCAGGCCAGTGTCTAGCTAAAAGGCGAGCCAAGGCTAGAGGAAACCCCCAAGCAGGGATCTGGTGAATGTATGATTATCTAGTGTGCATGTATGTCTGTCTACCATATGCATGCCTGGTGTCCACTGATATCAGAAGACGACACTTGATTTCCTGGAACAGGAGCTACAGATGATTGTGAGTAGCCTTCTGGGTGATGGGAATCAAACTTGAGCTCTCTGGAAGAGTAGCAAGGGCTTTTAAGCACTGAGCCATCTCTCCAGCCCCTCATGAATGCTATGTAGGGAGAGGGTACAGATAGTGAACACAGGTTGGACATGAGACTTTCCTGGGTACGCAGTAACGTGACAGAATCCTACTTCCATGTTTAAATGGGCTCTTCCTGTACTGAGGGACAATGTTGAAGATCCTCCTTCCACAAAAGTGTCCTCGTACCTCCACAGGGTGGCATGCACACCCCTTCCCTAAGAGAATTAAGAGCAAAAGAATTATAGACAAAAAGTAACCCCACCTTCAACTCAGTGTTCTCTGGGACTTGCTATTCCCTTGCCTCGAAACTCACATACATGCGCACGCACACACACACACACACACACACACACACACACACATGCACACACACACACACACACACACACACGCGCACACACACACAAAGACAAACATCAACTGCAGCACTTTTTTCACTTTGGAGGCTCGAGGGATCTGCATAACCTAGCTGTGTTCCATTAGGAGTGGATCAGTTGTATCTCGGATGACAAACTGTCAGCGGTCACTGAGAATAAACACAAGGCTGGAAAGTTCTGGAAGTGGTTCTGGACTGCCAAGAATAGATCCAAAGAATAGAATTAGGAATGCAGGTGTGCTAGTCGGTTCTCTGTCGCTGTAATTAATACAATCATCAAAAACAACCTGTGGAAGGAAAGGGCTTATTTGGCTTGCAGTTTCAAGTTATAGTCTATAGGGGAAAGCCAAGGCAGGAGCTCAGGCAGGAACCTGGAGGCAGAAACTGAAGCAGAAGCCATGAAGGGACACTATTTATGGCTCCTTTCCTCTAGGTAACTCAGCTACCTTTCTTATATAGGACCACCTACTCATGAATGTCACCACCCACAGTAGACAAGGCCATTTGATAACTATTAGCAATCAAGAGAATGCCCCACAGACATGCTCACTGGCCAAACCTCAATTCAGGTGCTCTTCCCCCATGCAATTCCTCAACTAAGGTTTCTTCTTCCTAGGTGTGTCAAGTTGACAACCAAAATTAGTCCTGACACAGGGTCTCATTATACCTGAACTTGCTATGTAGACCAGTCTGGCCTATGACTCATAGAGATCTGTGTGCTTCTCCCTCCCAAGAGCTGGAATTAAAGGTATGTACCACCAGGCACCGATCTAATTTTGCCTCTAAACCAGTGGTTCTCAACCTTTCGAATGTTGCGACCCTTTAATACAGTTCCTCATGTTGTGAGGACTCCCAGCCATAAAATTATTTCATTGCTACTTCACAACTGTAATTTTGCTGTTGCTATGAATTATAATGTAAATATCTTATATGCAGGACATCCGATATGTGGCCCCTAATGGAGTTGTGATCCACAAGTTGAGGACTGGGGCTCTGTATGGTTTTGATGTAGCTTAGGGTTTGCCAAAAATTGGATCTGAAGAATACAGAAGAGGAATGAGGGAAGAGAGAGGGGGGGAGTTGGGGAGGAGAGAGGTAGAGAGGTAGGTAGTTATAAAGGTAGAGAATGAGCATACACTTACTGGTATGTAAGAGGGGCTCAGAAAAACTAAGAGAAGATCTAAGACCTATAATAAAATCAAACCTGAAACTTCCGAGTAACAGTTGTCCTAGACTTTGTCAGCCTAAGTACCATTTCAATAACAGTGTTCAGGGCTCCTCATTATTCCACATGGCCACAGATGTCAGAGTACAGCTATTCAAAGAAATCCTAGGAGAGATTGCTGCCCTAGAAAGAGAGGTCTCTAGGCCTTAGCTGCACCAAGGGAAGCCAGCAAAAGTTTAAATAGAGCAGAGATCCAGTCACGTGAGGCAGAGCAAAGGTCGGAAGGTCGTTTAGTCACGTAAAGGCGAGGCTCCCAGCCACCTGGGCTCATCTGGAGCAATCTGCAGGTTAGGAATGGCACGAGGGTGAACAGTGATTATCTACAGGCCTCCCAGGCAGGAGAGGTGAGCCCAGACAGCATAGGTAACATTTTTGAAGAGGTTCCTCTTGACTTTGTATCTATCTGCATTAAACACACACACACACACACACACACACACACACACACACACACACAAAATGAAGGACAAATTCAATTTTTATTTATTTGTTTGTTTGTTTGTTTATTTGCTTTTTTGAGACAGGGTTTCTCTGTGTAGCCCTGGCTATCCTGGAACTCACTCTGTAGACCAGGCTGGCCTCAAACTCAGAAATCCGCCTGCCTCTGCCTCCCAAGTGCTGGGCTTAAAGGCATGTACCACCACTGCCCAGCTCAAATTCAATTTTTAAAAGAGCAGACTAGAACAAGGTATGATACCACTTTATAAGTTGCTACTTAAAAGTTTCCCCAGCTTTGGTCAAGAGTACATCATGCTACCCGAACCCACAACAGAGTCCTTACTGTGGCAAGAGTGGGGATGGTGGACTGATTTCCTCCTTATCCTAAATCACTGATGAAGCCATTGAATTGACATAGCAACTTCATAAGGAAGGTAAGTTTCCCCCTTCCTTTTCAGGTAAGGAAACTGAGGCATGGAGAAGTCCAACAAAATGCTGAAGGTCCTAAGCGAGACATTTAAGGTTGACCTGAGACTAACTCTTAAAGCCCATCATTGCTCTCCTGTCTCCTGAAGGACAGGAACACACAGGAGACCCAGGATGAGTTAAAGATGGACACCATTACTCTACTTCCTCCCCCTAGTTAAGCATTAACACAAGGACATGCCATTTCTGTGGTGAGCAGCGTGTGGGGCCTTTCATCTGACAAGTGGACTGAACTGAACGCCATCAGATATTTACTCGGAACAAATAAAGACTTGTATGTCCAGAATAAAACAGAGCCCTCAATGCAGGTAACTGACCGACTTTCAGGCCACCTGGACCGCAGTGACCCTAGCCAATCCAAGTACAGAATTTAAGGACAAGCAGGAGGAGGTTTTCACTTATAGGAGCTGCTGGAAGTCCCAGCTGAACTGCAGCTGTGGTTGATGCGCTGATGTGCGATGGCTTTGAGGTGACACACAGTAAATGGAGGGGGAGTTAGGTACGGCGCAGGCAGTCATGGTCACCCAGTCACCCATGGCACTGGTGCTGCACTATGTGTATTTTCTCACTTAAGCTGTCCCTTTCTGGATCATTAGTAGCCTCGGGGATGGGATACTCAGTAATACTTTTTTTTGTTTGTTTGTTTGTTTTTGTTTTTTCGAGACAGAGTTCTCTATGTAGCCCTCGCTGTCCTGGAACTCACTTTGTAGACCAGGCTGGCCTCGAATTCAGAAATCCACCTGCCTCTGCCTCCCAAGTGCTGAGATTAAAGGCGTGTGTCAACCACCGCCCGGATCTTTACTATACAATTATTTACAGTGAAAAGGACTGTAGGAATGCTCCTGTACACTTGCTCCAGTGATCTTCTCATTTCTCATCTCTCAGCACAATACTAGCAATAGACCTGAGCAAAGCAATTATCAGTGTGGATATTCAGGGCATTTTCCCCCGTGGGAGCTGAGTGTGTGTGTGTGTGTGTGTGTGTGTGTGTGTGTGTGTGTGTGTATGTATTTCAGGTGATTTCCCTGATTTGAATAACTTTTCAAGAGAAGAGTCTTCTGGCTTGCAGACAAAGGCAGCAGCATCCTTCAGGAGGCAGGCTTCAGGTCAAATCACCAGGTCAGTCTTGTTCCCAGGTTGAACTGGGAAGAAGGACACTTACTTGGACTTTGGCCACCATCCTTTTCCGGGTTTGACACGGAACAGGGTTGGACTCCCAAGAAAGAGGTTACAACAGAGATCAGATGCTGTAGAGTTATTTTTCTTCTGTTCCTAACAGATTCGGGGGGGGGGGGGGGGGGGGGGGGAAGCAGCTTTAGGGGAGGGTTTATTTTGGTTGAGGTTTGAAAGCACCGCCCATCACACTGCAGGAGGTGGGCAGCAGGAGCAGGAGGCAGTTGGATCCATAATTAGGAAGCAAACATGCTTGAACTCAGATCATTTGTCTCTTTTTGCTCTGTCTGGGATCTCAGCCCATAGAATGGCACTCGCTGCCCTCTTTTGGGTGGATATTCCCACACCAATTATTGAAATGTAGAAAATACCTCATAGACAGGCCCTGAGACTTGTAACCTTAGGCGGTTTTAGATCTTGCCAGATTGAACATCTGGTTAAATTGGTTAAATCATGGCCTCTAAAAAGAACCACCTTTCTTCTAACCCCAGCTCCACGGCTTCATAGCCTTAGGATCAAGGCACGGTGGTCAGGTCATCTGGACTTAGGTCTTCATGTGGAAAGTGGTCATAACAATAGGGTCTACCTACAAAGGCTGCTGTAAGATTAATGTTTACAGCCAAAGATTAACGGGGGCCACTCTACCGAAGGTGCTTAGTAGCAGAAAACATCAGGCATTATTGGGGTATCAGGTCTGTAGTTCTGGGCAAATCACACCTCATCTCAGGAGTGACGGTGCAACAGAGGTACTTTATGATCAGTTCACCCAAAGTTGTATCAAAAGCCACACTGCCTGACTGCTGGAACTCAGTGAGAAAAGTAATGAGTTGTAACTGTACTTTTTGGCTATTTTGTACTGTACTTTTTGGGTTCTATTTATCTACTACCCTATTCTACACTTATTCTACTCTAATCCCTTCCAACCTCTCAACACTAGGTAGGAGAGAAAGAAGGCTAGAGGGGTGCTGGAGCAATGGCTCAGTGTTTAGGAGCACTGACTGCTTTCCCAAAGGTCCCAAGTTCAAATCCCAGCAAAACTTGATGGTTTAAGGCCGGGCAGTGGTGACACATGCCTTTAATCCCAGCACTTGGGAGGCAGAGGCAGGCGGATTTCTGAGTTCGAGGCCAGCCTGGTCTACAGAGTGAGTTCCAGGTCAGCCAGGGCTCTACAGAGAAACCCTGTCTCAAAGTAAATAAATAAATAAATAAATACTTGATGGTTTAGAGTCATTTGAAGTTTACTATAATTTGGCTGGGGAAAAAAGGGAGGAACTACTTCTTGATGGTTGGGGGCCTTGAGTTTGTAGGGGTAGGTCCAATTTCTTCATCACCAGAGAATATCCCCAACCAGCAATTCAGTAATAGCAAAAACACAACAGTAGGAACCGCCAGCAGCTGCAGGGACCAGCAGCAAGCACGTGATGTGTTTTTATAAAGACTAAAGGTATGTTTTATAGAGTTAAGGACATGCTTTGTAGAGCACAGTATGTGGTGGTGGCAGGGGATGCCTCAGTGGGTCCATGCCCCTCTACCCTGCAAAGTTCAGGGCATAGTATAGAATAGAGTTTATTTGGGGGCATGGGAAGGGGAGTTGAAAATGGAGTAGAGGCAGAGAAAAAGGGAAAGGGGGAAAGGGAGGGAGTGAACAAGAGAATGAGAGAGGAAGAGATAGAGGAGGAGGAGGAAGAGGAGAAGAAGAGGAAGAAGAAGAAGAAGAAGAAGAAGAAGAAGAAGAAGAAGAAGAAGAAGAAGAAGAAGAAGAAGAAGAAGGGGAAACCATCCAGAACACGTGGAGAGAAGGGGGGGAGAGGGCATGGGGGAGAGTGAGAAAGGAGTCAGAGAGAGAGGAGAGAGTCAGAGTCAGAGAGAGTCAGAGAGGCCAAACAGTCCCTTTTATAGCAAGTCAGGCCTACCTGGCTGTTGCTAGGTAACTGTTGGGCAGAGTGTAGAAGGAAGGCCAACAACAGGGACAGCAGCAGCCACCAGGGGCTCTCTTGGAGCTCTCAAATTTATGCCCTCTCTAGAGTCCTCAGCATTTCAAACATAAACTATCTACAGCTGGCAAAAATCAAGTTCTCCTACAGCAGGAGACAAATCAGAGTTAGTGGCTGGGACAATCTAAAGTGGCCCCATATCTCACACCAGGGATTAAAACAAAAACACAATCACGTAACATAACTGAGTTTTTTTGTTTGTTTGTGTTTTTGTTGTTGCTGTTGTTGCTGTTCGAGACAGGGTTTCTCTGTGTGGCCCTGGCTGTCCTGAACTCACTCTGTAGATCAGGCTGGCCTGGAACTCAGAAATTTGCCTGCCTTTGCCTCCCAAGTGCTGGGATTAAAGGTGTGCGCCACCACTGCCCAGCAATAACTGTTTTTTGTTTTGTTTTGTTTTGTTTGAAACCAAAAATTTCATTCCAATGAGTGTTTTAGAGAGCCACTTTTACAACACCTTTATCGTTGCTTCTAGGTCTTTTGGGCTAAGTGCAAAGTTCCTTAATCTAGGACAGCAATTGCTTCTCACCAAACTTGGACAAGATGAGTGTGATCCCTGTGTTCCACTTGGTAGAAAGAGAGAAGTCACTCCTGACCTCTGCCTGGTTCCATGGTACACACACACACACACACACACACACACACACACACACAAAACCTGTAATAATAAAATATCACTCTATGTGCTCCCTTCAAACGGAAGAGAGACAGGAAGGGTCCCTTTGCCTTTTTCTGTGGGACTAGGAAGGTCTGTGGGAGGTTCCTTTCTGATCGCTAGAGCAGGTTTTTTTTTTTTTTGCCCCCACAGGGGCCTCTTTCTTTCCCCTGAACCAGAAGGGAAGCTCCCCTTTCTCTTTTCAGTCATGGGCAAGAACAACGTTCCATTGACAGTGTGAATGGAGCATTTCTTACCCCAGACTCTTCCTGTTGCAGAGGCAGGGGCTTTTTCTCTTTTCCTTGGCTGCCAAAGATTGCGATTCAAGTTCCGTACTGGCCAACAGGGCAGCCGGGGAGTCTTCATTCTGGCACAGACTGACAAAGAAGGAAGGCAGCTTGGTGCAGAGTCTCCAAGCTGGGTCATGCTGTATGTCATTTGTTAGCTATGTGAGTCTGAGGATTGTCCCTCTTTCACCTACTCAGGACCATGTGACCGCCCTGCCTGCAGACTCTGCCCCTTCCCCTGTGTATTCCCTCACCCTGCCCCCTTTGGCCTCTGAGTCATCTGGCCAGTTATACTATACATGGGACCTTCCCTTGAAGGTCTAGGGCTGCTTTTCTGATAAGTGAATAATGAAGCCAGAGGAGATTGTGTTGGGTTTCTGGAATGGCCTGAGGTGGGCTCCACTAACCAATGGGAGTATGTGGTATGGCCCAGCAAAGAAACAAAGGTTATGTATGATCAGGTCTCAGAACTCTCTGAGCACACTAAATTCAGCTGGTGAGGGAAAGTTTAAAATGAGCACAGAAAAGAGAATTCAAGTAGAAGCAACAAAGCAGGTCTTCATCATCAGGGACAGCCAGCGCTTAGTGTGCGGGCATCGCAGGGAGACGGATACCCATGACAGGGAGGCAGCAGCCAGGTGATTACCTATCAGCTTTGGGGGTGAGGAACTCACATCTTTTGGGTGTCTGGTTTTTGACACCCTGGGTGCTGTCTGCACAATACTCAGAAAGCACTTTATTTCCAGGAAGTGCACACTGACTGCTGGTTCTGAGTAATTTCTCCCCACCCACCTTTCTAGCTCACTGCTTTTTTGAAAATTGAAAAAGTGAGCCAGGAAGCAATGATTAAAAAAAAATTAGCAAACCACAGCTGAAGGAAGGTACTATTGGAAGAAGAGGAAGGGAAAATATCACGTTGACTCTTCTTCTCCAGTGCTTTGTGCTTGGGCGAGCACCCACCACGTGAAACCTGTGGGGGCCTAGAGGCATTCGTGTAGCCAACACTGACGTTTCCTTTGCACGACTTACAGGGGGCCATAAAAATTAGTATTGACTCCTTGGCCAGAAGCTGGAAAAGGTCATGCCACAGGGAGGGAAGAAG
This sequence comes from Mus minutoides, assembly GCA_902729485.2. Lineage (NCBI taxonomy): Eukaryota > Metazoa > Chordata > Mammalia > Rodentia > Muridae > Mus > Mus minutoides. The sequence goes on along the minus strand of LR749641.1, from coordinate 661,012 downwards.
GCTCATCAGAAGGGAAAACACATGAACAACCCTGGTTTCCCTACACTCTGAATTCTTCTTGCTGTCAGTTAACCCCTGCCTCTCTGGAGAGTCGGTCTCAGGTCCCAGAGGAGCTTGGGGGGAAGGAACAACTGAAGACTAAGAATGGAGATGGAAGCACTCCATCATCCAGCCCAAATGGATTGATTGCCTGGGAAGAGATTTGGAGGCCTCTATGAGACTCCAGGCTATACATTTTGGGGCCAGGCAAGATAACCAGGGCTTGGGAGGAAAGTGGAGAACCACAGAGAGGACTCATGCTTCCTTTAATTTTTTTCTGAGGTTCTGAAAAAAAAAAAAAAGAGACAAAACAATCCTCAAAATGGAGATATCTTTAGAAGGTAGTTAAACTGCTCTGGCTTGAATCTGCAATGTCCCCCAACAGGCTCGTGTTTTTGAATACTTTTTGCTTAGTAGGTGGCATGTTTATTGATTGGTTTGTTTGTTTATGTATTTATTTATTTATTTATTGGTACCCAGGTGCATTGGTTACGTGATAAAACACCATACCAAAGGCAGCTGATCAAATTGGGCTTACGGTTCCGAAGGGTAAGAGTCCATGATGTCAGAGATGCAGGGCAACAAGCCCCAGGCATGGAGGCAGAAGCAGGATGCTGGGAGCTCGAAACCTTTACTGCAAGCAAGAAGCAGAGACAGCAACCAGGAAGTGTGGTGAGTCTATAAACACGTAAACTCCACCCTTAGTGACCCGTTTCCTCTAGTAAGACTCCACTGCCCCAAATTTTCACAAACTCCTAAACAGCTATCATTCAAACCAACACACTAGGGTTGAATCAGGGACTTTGAGGGAATTAGGCAAGTGCAATAACTCTGCCATTAAAACAAAGAAACAGCTGGGCGTGGTGGTGCACTCCTTTAATCCCAGCACTCGGGAGGCAGAGGCAGGTGGATTTCTGAGTTCGAGGCCAGCCTGGTCTACAAAGTGAGTTCCAGGACAGCCAGGGCTACACAGAGAAACCCTGTCTCGAAAAAACAAAACAAAACAAAACAACAACAACAACAACAAAGAAAACAGCAACAAAAACAAAACACTAAGTTGCCAAGGTAGGCCTTGAATTTGCTATCCTCCTGTCTCAGCTTCTGAGCAGTTGGGAATACAAGCCTGTAACAGCATGCCTGTCCTGAAGCAAGCACCCATGGTATTATTTTGAAGGCTCTGGAGTCCTTTCATGGGGTGGGGGTGGCATGTGGTGGGTAGGAGTTCCTCTCTAGGGGTAAGCGTCTGAATATCTGGCCCTGTTGTCAGCCCCTTGTTCTCTGCTTGTTGATTTGTGCCACATGAGCCAGGCTCTATTATATAGCCCTGGTCCCATGACCGTAGCCAGGCCTTCCCTGTCATGGTACATTGAAACGTCCCCATAGCCAGGAGCCAAAATAAACTCTTCTCCCTTTGAGTGGTTTCTGTCTGGTATATATATGGTCACAGCAATGCAAAACTTAGCAACATAAAACAGACCTTTCAGATACAAGAAAGCAACATAAGGCAACCCCACTATTTACTACCTAAATCCAAGCTACTAAAAGTAAGAACTCAGAATACAGTGGAGGTAGGAAGGAGGACCAAGGGGGCAGGTTCCTGGGTGGCAATGGTTCTCTGTGACTCTGTGGAACCAGATAGTGTCAGAAGTCTGACGCATGGCCCTCCATGAAGGGGGAGCCCTCTCCTTTCCACTCAAGAGCTCGGAGGGTTGAAACCTCCACCAGACCAGCTACAAGGGAGGGTTGCTATTGCTTCTCCAGCTTTTGCTCTGGGCCTGGCCTATGGCGTGGAGGGCGGGGCAGCCAAGGATGAGCTGTCCGCTGGCTTCTGGCTCTGTGGGGCCTCTCAAACCCCAGGGTTTGTTCAGGACGTTTTCTCTGACTCACCCCTGTGATAACACAGGCAAGGACCTTGAAGCAACTCAGTCAATATTCGAGAAGGTTTTCTGTTTTCTGTTTTTAATTATTAGAGGGGTTTGATTTCAGAATTTGGAAGTTCCTTAATAAAAGCACTATAGTTTTGGCAGAACTGTCACCATTCTGGGAGCCCGAACAGCAGACAGAATGCTGGACCCTGCTGCCCCAGACCAAGGACAGCTTTCCTGTTTGACTGTCTGTTGCTGTATTTTATTTATTCACCCAAGTAATATTTACTGAGCCCTTTCTAAGTGTCAAAACCATTTTAGGTGCTGGAGCAATAATGCAGTTCTGGGCCCTGGTACCTGGTCTCTTTCCAAACAAAGCCTGTAGAGGTCTGTGTGTGTGTGTGTGTGTGTGTGTGTGTGTGTGTGTGTGTGTGTTTATGTGTGTGTGTGTGTGTGTGTGTGTGTGTATTGTGTGTATATAGCAGGATGACGAATCTAAATGCAAATCACACCCCAATATAAATAACCACAGCACCGAGTGCCATAAAGAAGAGGTAAACGGGCTATCAATATATATTATGGGATAGGATTTGGGTAGGTAGATCTGTGAAAAATACTTGACCGAGGGCCGAGTGTGTTGGAGTATACTTTTAATGCCAGGACTTGAGAGAAATCCCAGCACAGTGAGTTCCAGACCATCCAGAGGTTTTGTGTGTGTGTGTGTGTGTGTGTGTGTGTGTGTGTGTGTGTATGCATGTGTGCGCATGCGTGTGTTTGGGGAGTTGGGCATGATGTGGAGAAGCCACTTTTGGTTTAAAAGTGCGTGATATGTGGAAAGGCCCTTCGAGAGGAAAGAGTGCATATAAAACTAGAAGCAGGGATGGACAGCAGTGGTAGATACTTAAAGTGGTACCCAAAGCATGTGGTGGCCGGGCCAGGGAGACATAATTTGGTAGACAAGGAGCTCCTTAGGGCCTGGCGTTGTAGCTGGGTTCTTAGTTAGGCACTTCTCTTGCATGCAGAAGGCACTGTACATAGTACAGCATAAAATTGAGAATGGGACACAAGCTTGTAATCCTACTCTGGATAGGTGGAGGTAGGAGGACCAGAAATTTGAGGACATCATAGGCTACCCATGGTGAGTTTCAGGCCCATCTGGGCTACAGAAAAGGAGAACCACCCCTCACCCCCCACCCCCCTGGGTTTTCATCTTAAAAGCAACATGAAATCATTGAAAGGCTTAACAGGGGGTTGGGGAGCTTTCTGTGGGGGAATGCCTGAATTGCATTTGCATTTTGAAAAGATGATTCTGGCCACCAAGCTAACATCTTGTAAGGTAATTTCTGCTCAGCAAATCCAATGAACACACTATGGGGGTGCTGGTGGAACTAGTTTGAGTTTGAGTGTTGACTGCCTGCCTCAATGCTCAAAAAAAAAAAAAAAAAAAGACAGCCTTTCAAAGCTTTAGTTTCCTTGTCTATAAAGTGGGATAATTATCTCTCTCATGTTCCTGAGAGGGTTAAAGGGATGAAAATAAACACAACCTTCCTGCATCCCAAGTTACTCTCTGATGTTTTAAAGGGAGAAACTGATGTTGATCTTATGCGCGGTGAGAAAGCTAACATTCAGAGGGCCAGTTTTTCTTAGACAAAACACCTTGGACGTCATGTGAACCTCAGCTGGCTCCACATCCTCTCCAACAATGAACACGCAGCCCACGCAAGCGCTCATTTAACGAGCCGTAGAAGCTGCTGCTGCCCACCCTTCTGATTGATTCTGGCTTTTTACTAGATGATAGACCACAGGAGAGATGAACAACCCAGAGTGCAGACAAATGATAAGTGAGCCTGGCCAAAATAAAAGCCGGAAGGCTGTGGGAGGAGCGGTGTGGGGGAAAAGGTGTGGGAGGCTTTTGCTAGGAACCTGTAAAAGACAGTGGTGCTGTCATGCCCTCAGAGGGGCCAGCAGGTCTGTTCTGTTGGGATAGGCCGCCATGCTGTGTGCCTTCCTCTCTGGGTTAGCCTGGGACCTTGACAGAATGTGGCTCATGGGATCATAAGTCTAGGTTTTGTTAAAATACACTAGAGCTTACTTAGTCTCCCATTGGCCAATGGTGAGATGATGTCAGCAATGACATCATTGATTTATAGAGACACTTAAAAAAAAAAAACTGTGATCTCTATGGGGAAGATGAAATGCGATCAATAGAGAGAGGGTCATCAATAGGGGATCTTGGAAATCCAGAAGCAAAGGCAAGGAATAAAATATTTATCTTGGCAGAGGCAGGCGGATTTCTGAGTTCGAGGCCAGCCTGGTCTACAAAGTGAGTTCCAGGACAGCCAGAGCTACACAGAGAAACCCTGTCTCAAAAAAAAATATTCTTTTTATCTTGTTTTTTTTTTTTTTTTTTTTCCTACTTAGTAGATGTGGGTATGTTCTTCTGGTTGGTTGGTTGGTTGATTCACTGATGCGACATCTTACCATGGAGTCCTGGCTGGCCTGGAACTTGCTGTGTGTGTAAACTGGGCTGGTCTCAACCACACAGAGACCCATTTGCTTCTGCCTCCTGAGTGTGAGTGTTAAAGGGACCACATCAGGTTTTGCTTTTTTGTCTTTTTTTTTTTTAGATTTATTTATTTATTTTATTTATATGAGTATACTGTAGCTATCTTCAGACACACCAGAAGAGGACAGTGGATCCCATTACAGATGGTTGTTAGCCACCATGTGGTTGCTGGGAATTGAACTCAGGACCTCTGGAAAAGCAGCCAGAGCTCTTAACTGCTGAGCCATCTCTCCAACCCATTTTTTTTTTAGTCTATTTTAATGGAAATATTTCAGCTAAAATAATAAAGAATTGGGTATGACCGAACCAGAATATCACTGTCAGTGACTGCTAACATGACAACACCCGTGTTACGTGCCTCCAGATACAAATAAACTAGACTTAACCTCCTATTTGTAGAAGATGGAGAGGATGGGGATATGTTAAATGACACAGTGAGATACTTTAGAAAGGGAGGGTATGAGCAGAGAGAGATGGCAGGAGACATACCACCTGTTTCCCACTCTAGAGGCTGAGAGATTCTAGGGTCAGAGAGAATGGAGCTGATCCATGAAGTAGGCTAAAGTCTCATACAGAGCCGACTTTATTTGGAGCATCAGACAATTTATACTCTGAGGGTTAAGAGGAGTCATGTGAGTTAGGTATACAGGCACAGGGCAAGCAGCACGTGGAGGGCAAGCTGGAGAGGTGAGAACAGGCCTTTCCACGGAGGCACATGAACAGATAACCATAGCCAGTTGTAAATGAGCCATCCGAAGGAAACTCAGTTCTATCTGCTACACCTGGGAGGAGAACGGAAAATGTGTCCCAAGGACAAGTTACTTGGAGTTTTCTCACAAGCTCTCAGAAATCTCCTCATGGGACCCCATTCTTGGACCTTCAATATCTGACTACAATTGTACACTAACTGGTCAAGGGAAAGGATTAAATTAAAAAATACTTATCTGAGCACTACGACAGTGGCAGGACGTTTGATGACTGTTAAAGAATTATTTCTAACTTTCTCTGTGTGCTAGCTGTACATGAGAGGGAGGGAAGGAGGGAAAAGGACAGAGAGAGAGAGAGAGAGAGAGAGAGAGAGAGAGAGAGAGAAAAGGGAGGAGGAGGGAGGGGGAGAGAAAGGAAAAGGGGGAGTGTGAGGGGAGTTTTTACTTTTCTAGGGCTAGGGATCAAACCAGGGCCTGCCTTTACATAGTAACCACTCTGCCGCTGAGTTACAGTCTCAGTCCTGAAACATTTTTTTTTTTTTAGTAATAAGTGGGTTTATTTTAAGATATTGACATTGATATGATATTGACAGTTTTGTTTTTTTTTTTTTAAATTGGGCAAGGGGACAGAAAGATGGGGGAAGGGTATCAATAAAGCAAGAAGAGGCATGAGCTGATAGTTGTTGAAGGTGAACTTTGGATCCTAGGGATAGTTTAATTTCTCATCTGGGAAACAGTTCAGAACACTAGACATCCTGTCTGCCCTCCTCCCCCTTTAATAATAACGCCATTTACTAATAAAATAATGTTAAGTTAACCCGATGGTTCCCCGGGGCTGACTCAGCATTTCCAGCTAAGAAACTTGAATTCTTCTCTTGTGAAAATTACTCCATTTGCAGTGGGGGCTGGGACAGCATTCAGTAACCCAGTTCTTGAGCTTCTCCACACTCCTTTGAGAAATAAGGGTACAGATGGTTTCTCATACCTTACTGCAGTGGTTCTCAATCTTCCTAATGCTGCTGCGACCCTTTAACACAGTTCCTCACGTTGTGGTGACCTCCCCCCAACCACAAAATTATTTCCATTGCTACTTCATACCTGTAATTTTGCTACTGTTATGAATAGTAATGTAAATAATTGTGTTTCCCGATGGTCTTAGGTGACCCTTCTGAGAGGGTTGTTAAAACCTCCCCCCCCCCCCAACCCTGGTCGAGAACCACTGTCCTAGGGGCTAGCAGTAATTTCCTGCAGCCTCAAAAGGTGGGTGTTGCAGTTGGACTATGTTGGAACTCTGGCTTCGTCAGGTAAATACCGTCGTAAATTTATCCCAGTGCACCATACAAATCTAAGTCTAGAGTAGCGGAGTGAATGGGAATGACGTGGAAGAAGGTGACTAGGCTAGACTCTGCTAGGGAAGAATTTGGAGTGTTCCCTAAAGCAGCGGGAAGCTGCCGGGAACATTTCTGCCTGGAGGAAGATAGCCTGCTCACACGAAGCGCTTTGCACGTACAGGCACCCAGCGGATAAGGGCTGTTATTTATTGACACCATTGTGTCTTCTCTACCCCGCCCAGCTCCGACCCTTGCCGCAGCGTGGCCGCAGTGACTCCTCCCGGCCAGCAGAGGGCGCCAGCCTGCACTTGGCCGCCAGCCGCCCGAGGCGGGTCTCCTCTTGCCGCTCCCCCCGCCCCCCCACCTCGTCTTTCCCCCTTAGGAGAAGTCGGGAAGGTGGCAGCGGCGGCGGTGGCGGTTGTCCCGCCCGGCCGGTTGGTGTGACCGGTCGGCGCGTGCTGCGCAGCTTCCTCGCCTTGTCCTGCCCGGCGGAGCCGAGCGGAGGCCGAGACCGGAGTCCGCGAGGGCGGAGGCGGCGGCGGCCAGGGCGGCCCGTGGGAGGGAGCGCGGGGCCCCGGCAGCGCCGCCGGCTCCCGGCCCTGCCGGCCTCCTCGGTCGGAGCCGCGGCCATGGCGGCCAGCGCGAAGCGGAAGCAGGAGGAGAAGCACCTGAAGATGCTGCGGGACATGACGGGGCTGCCGCACAACCGCAAGTGTTTCGACTGCGACCAGCGCGGCCCCACCTACGTGAACATGACGGTCGGCTCGTTCGTGTGCACCTCCTGCTCCGGCAGCCTGTGAGTGCGGACGGGGGTCTTGGGTACCGGGCCGTGGCGGCGGGGCCCGTTGGGGATGTGGCCAGCCTAGGCTTTGGGGGCCGGGGATGCTCTTGCTCTTTGGCCGGGCGAGGGTCCAGCCTTGGGGTGGCCGGCGTGGGAGGGGCGTGGGTGGGGCCGGGGTCAGCCAGCGGCCGGCCCGGCGGAGCATCCCGGCTTCCCGCCGCGCAGCGGGCGTGGTCGGGCCTCAGGGGGCGCAGGCGGGGAGCAGCCCCGGGAGGGCCGTGCGGGGCCTTTGTGCGACCCGTAGCTCCGCGGTTGGGAGCCCGGCATCTGCTCGGTGCCCCGGAGCTGGTGGGGAGGATGAGAGCAAGGACGCAGAAAGCTGGGGATCTTCCTCCTATCCACAGCACTCAGGTAGCTGGGGCGTGTTGGGGGCGGGCGGGGAGGGGGCGTTAATAGGTCTGGATGACTGAGATGTGAATCCCCGGAGAAAAGTTCTTCCTAGAGGATTAATTACGTGAGGCGGGGAGGCAGCAAAAGCACGAGGGTTGTGGCTGCATGGCTCCAAGTGTCCTGAGTTGGGGAAAGTTTTACTGGAAAAGGGTTATCAGGAGTTGTGCGGTTCAAAATAAGGATGGAGCCCGATGAGATTTTTATATCAATACCCAAGTGTCCTATCTGTCTGAAGAAATGGGGACAGGGAAGACAATATTGAGAAAGGAGATGGAGGTGGCCGCCTGAAATTAACTCAGATGGCATGTCTAGGCCGCTCTGTTTAAGCTGTGTTGTGATGGGAATTTTTGTTCTTGTGAAATTTCACTTGGAAAGGTTGCAGGTGATTCTGGAACTGATTAGATGCAATTATTTGCTAGTTATCTTGAATTCAATACATTTTTAATGATCTGGTAGTTAATATTCTTTAGGTCTTAAAAAAAATTACTGTGCATGTCGCAGTGTGGGGACACACGTGCATGTTTTGTATATCTCGATTCCCTTTTACAGGCTGAACCTTTTCCTCAGCCCTCCCAAAAATTTTTATTATAATACTAATAACAATGTACATAACACGTAGGAAATTTTCTAAAAAGTTGGAAGATGTTGACATGGCCAATAATTCACTATTCCCCCACACCCCCTTTCTTTTTAAATGTGGGCAAGGAGGCATCTTTGGTTCTTCATGAGTATAACATTATTTTGGGTGGTTCCTATTAGGTTTTTGGATGAAGCTTTAGTTAGGGTGTGGTGATAAATAAATGCCTTGTCTCAGCATTTACATTCTAATAGAGACAGTGGAAATTCGTAAGAAAGAACAGTGTCTGGGTACTGTATTCAGCTTTGGAGTAGTGCTGTAAGAGGGTCCTAGAGGTTACTTTCAGGGTTATAGTTAGGAAACAGCTGCATGTGTGGTTAATGGCTTTCATTTATAAATGAAAATTAGGACGTTAAAGTCATTTATGTTAGGCAACTTTGGTGAAGCTAATAGTCTAATTTATTTAAAGTGTACTTTACATTTTAAAAAAGATTTATTTATTTATTTGCATATGAATACACTGTCACTGTCTTCAGACACACCAGAAGAGGGCATCGGGTCCCATTACAGATGGTTGTGAGCCACCATGTGGTTGCTGGGAATTGAACTCAGAATCTCTGGAAGAGCAGCTAGTGACTGCTGAGCTGTCTCTGTGGCCCTTCAAAAAAATTATTTATTTTCATTTTTAATGCGCATTGGTGTTTTGCCTGCATGTATATCTGCATGAGGGTGTCAGATCCCCAGGAACTGGAGTTACAGACAATTGCAGGCTGCCACGTGGGTCATCAGAATTGAACTCAGGACCTCTGGAAGAGCAGCCAGTGCTCTTGACCACTGAGCCATCTCTCCAGCCTCGTGTACTTTACTTTTTTGTTTGTTTGTTTTTGTTTGTTTCAAGACAGGGTTTCTCTGTGTAGCCCTGGCTGTCCTGGAATTCACTCTGTAGACCAGGCTGACCATGAACCCAGAAATCCGCCTGCCTCTGCCTCCCAAGTGCTGGGATTAAAGGCATGTGCCACCACCGCCCAGCTGTAGTTTACTTTTAATATGTGCTTAAGAAGTATGTCCTGCTTTTGCAAAGCATAAGGTCCTTTGATGCATTTGAGTCTTTGGATTGGTATATATATATATATATATATATATATATAAAATATGTATAATTTATTGCTCTAGAATTGACATGATTTAGAGGTCTTTATAAGTACATAAAGTGCTTCCCTTGCAGCAAGTATGTAATAAAATGTTTTCAATGTTTTAGAAACATTAGACATATAGGATCTATCAGTGTGATTTTTGTTTTACCACAGGGTCTCTGCTATGTAGCCCTGGCTGTCCTGGAACTCCCTCTGTAGACCAGGCTGGTCCTGAACTCATAGAACTCTGCCTGCCTCTGCCTCCTGAGTGCTGGAATTAAGGTGTGTACCACCATCCCTGCCTCAGACTCATTGTTATTACCCTACACAAAACTCAACTCCAAATGGATCAAAGACCTGAACATCAGGCCAGATACTCACCACCGCCCAGCTCTTTTCTGTGCACTTGTGTATACAAATGCATGCACCATCACACTTGGGTGGCTTCAGAGGAGGGATTGTTGGAGGCAGCTCTCCTTTCACCTGTGGTCCTGGAGATTGAACCAGGTCACTGGGCTTGGTGGCAAGTGCCTTTACTGTACTGAGCTGGCTCTCTAGACTGCCAGTATAATTTTTTATTTTAAGGGATTTTTTTTTTCTTGAATATGTTATCCTTGGAACATGTGAAGGTTCATATGGAGATGTCACAGAGGTGTTGATGTCTGAGGAAAGATCTTCAAAGACAAGTCCCAGGTAGCAGCAGCTTTGTGTAGTAGATGAGTGGGGTACTTAGCTAGGTGACCCTGCTTTTTCTTTTGCCTCTAAAAGCCATGTGATTAATACTGAAAATAGCCACTCAGCAGTTTTTCTTTTTTTTTTCAGATATGAAGTAGTGAGAATAAAAGTTTCCAGTGATTTGTTTTCCATACTAGAGATAGCCTCATATAGTGTCTGATACACTGTAATGCACAGTGGGTATAACTAACAAGAGGGAGAAGGGAATAAAAGACACTGATGTGAGAAGCACCTCCATTAGAGTCTGTCAGATCCTTTTGGGCTGTAGCCTCAATCCTGACTCAGATGGACTCAAGACATGAAGACAATTTGCTGATAGGGTTTAAATGATAATTTATTTCCCTCCTATGAAAAGATGGTTGCCTACATACAGCTCCTGGACTGTCACAAGCTGCACGTGAGTGTAGTTGGGTCAGCCAGACTCTGTCTACCCCGAGCCAGAGTGCTCCATCCTCATGTAAGAACCAGGATCCCTAGAGTCCTAGTGCAGAAGGCTCAGATTCCTGCAAAGAAAGCACAGATGCTGCAGTGTGGCCATGGAGTGAGTGTCTGCTGGAGCAGTTGGAGAAACTGGAGCTCCTGAAGAGTTGTATCTCTGGAAAGCCATAATGCTGGAACACAACTTAGGAAGAATGAAGTAATAATTATGTATTTCTTATGTAGACGATAATGGTGTAATCAAGAGTAAGTCATCCACATGTTGGCATGTATTCATCCCCTTGGCGTAGGACTTAAGCTTGTGATGACAGCATTGTGTGCTCATGGTTGTTAAGTGGGACTAGCACATGCGCTGTATTAACTTACTGAATATACTGTATTTGAGGATAGGGCAAGCAGGGTAGGTACAAGGATGAAGCAAGGCTTGTTGGCTGCCACTGCCTGACCTCTCTAGCAGTGTCACTGTATAGTTAGACAATGTCTGTCACTAGGTCTATGCTTTAGGATGACAGATATAATAACCTACTTTTTATTCCCTCAATAATATCTTTGTTTAGATGAAGCCACCTTTGCTGGCACTACTAGATTCAAAGCTAATCTCTCCTGTTTTTTGTTTTTTTTTTTCCCTTCCAGATTTTTGTCATATACTCAGATGGTGCTCATTCAGAGTAAATGAACACGATTCTGTAAATGAACACTTTTAAAAGAGACTTGCAATTTAGATGCAGTTCAGTGTTGGTTAGGGAGACCAGGCATGCTGTGACTTACTGGTTTGTTAGGGAGACCAGGCATGCTGTGACTTACTGGTTTGTTTCTCTCTTTGTCTTTGTAGAATACTTAAGTATGAACAGATATTCAAATAATATACTACAGACAATAATTTGTCTTCATGGGACTGGATTATAAACTCACAGGCTGGAGGCTCTGGATTCAATCCCTAGGACTGAGGCTGGGGTTTGCTGTAATTACTTTTGTTGTTGGAGACAGTTTCCTGTAACCCAGTCTGGCCCCAAACTCACTGCATTGTTCAGGATGGCTTTGAACTCCTGATCCTGTTGGCACTGCTTCCCAAGTGCTAGGTTCACAAGGTGCACTGCCATGCCTGCTTTATGCAGCACTGGGGATAAGTACTCTTATCTCCTGAGCTGCAGTCTACTTTTTGTTTTTGTTATTTTCAGACAGGGTCTTATTGTATAGCCTGTACTGGCTGTAAACAGAGGTAGTCCTGCCTCAGTCTCCTGAGTGCGGAATTATTGGTAAGCCACAGTGCACTGCCTAAGGACTAGTTTGGAATGAAATTGTTTTCTGGAGATTGTAAAGAGAGAATCAGAAAGTAACATGAGATTGTTTTATTTCAAACAAACAAACACATACATTGTTTAGTGAAGGCTTAGGCAAAAATAAAAAAGGAACATCTGAGAGATAGTTTGCTTGTGTACCTGTATGTGAGTGCTCTTTCTTTCTTTCTTTCTTTCTTTCTTTCTTTCTTTCTTTCTTTCTTTCTTTCTTTCTTCGTCCACCATATGGCTAGGATGGCTTTCAACTTACCATACTTCTTCCTTAGCTTCTGGGATTGCAAGTATTTGCCGCCATGCCTGGCTCCAGACACCTTTACTTAGGATAGGGTTTAACTGAACGGATGGAGGGCTTGCCATTGAATGCCCATTATGTGTTAGTGTGTGCAACTTTTCCAAAGGGAAGTCCAAACAAGGATTCATGCAGCGTGTGGGTCAAGGGACAAGCATATCTGGACTGGTCTTTAACCCCCAGCTGCACATGAGATGGCTCAGTGGGTAAGAGCACCCGACTGCTCTTCTGAAGGTGATAAGTTCAAATCCCAGCATCTACATGGTGGCTCACAACCATCCGTAACGAGATCTGGCACCCTCTTCTGGAGTGTCTGAAGACAGCTACAGTGTACTTACATATAATAAATAAAATAAATCTTAAAAAAAAAAAAAAAAAAAGAGATGCTCCTCAAGAGAGCTGTGGGACTCGGCATCTTTACCCCTTGCAGCAGCTTTCCCTTGTGCATGTTCCTGTTTCAGATGGCTGAAGATGACTTGCTTTTACTGCCTTTCTGCACTGGAGCTGTGGCTTCAGAGACATCTGACTTTACATGAGGAAAAGAAAATGCATTACTTTACATTGGTGACAGGAAACTCACTTGAATTGTTTAAAATACAGGGAATAATGTCTATTTTAAAAGTTTGAAGGTGCTGGGTAGTGGTGGTGGTGCATACCTTTAATCCTAGCATTGGGGATTAAAGGCAGGCTCAGCATTTGAGATTAAGAAGCATGTGGATCTCTGAGGTCGAGGCCAGCCTAACCTATATGTGGAGCATTGCACAGAGAAACCCTGATATGCTTGTCCCTTGACCCACACGCTGCATGAATCCTTGTTTGGACTTCCCTTTGGAAAAGTTGCACACACTAACACATAATGGGCATTCAATGGCAAGCCCTCCATCCGTTCAGTTAAATCCTATCCTAAGTAAAGGTGTCTGGAGCCAGGCATGGCGGCAAGTACTTGCAATCCCAGAAGCTAAGGAAGAAGTATGGTAAGCATTGCACAGAGAAACCCTGCCTCAGAAAAACAAAAACAAACAAAAAAGGATGTTTGAGGGTAATTTGTTTAAGACTTCTTAGTAAAGTCTTAATCCTTTTGATTAATTATACACTTGTGTTATGGTGGCTTATTTTCAGAGGTGCTTTAACAAACTGGAGTATGCACTCAGGAATGAGATGGAGATAGTAGAGATCCCAGGACTTGGAATGCTGTTATCTTGAGGGAGAGGAGGTTTGGGGAGGTGGGAATAGTGTACAAAAGGTAGCTGTATGTATAATTTACAAAAGGTAACTGTGTATAATTTAGGCCTGCTGGAGTCAGAGAGTAATGGATTTCTTCTGTTACTGGAGGAAATATGGCATCACTTGAAGGAAAGGGAAAGAAAGTTTTCTTAGAATTGTCATGTCTAGAGCTTTTTGTTTTTTTCTCTACTTTTTGCAGGCCTTTTGGTAGAATTAGAATTCAAATTAGTGGAACTAATTAATGTATGAAACATGTGTAATGTATGTAACATGTGAAAACCTTATCCCTTTTCTTTCCAAGCTTTTAATTAGTTGGAACCTTGGAACATTTGTTCAAAGTGTTTTCTTAAATGTAGCTACTGTACAGTCAAGAATCTTGGAATTCTTGAAGTTTATAAAGGTCTTTAAGTTTTATGGGAATATTTTTCCTACCAGCTAAAGAAAATAATCTGTAAGTATATGCTACTTAAGTTTAAATTTGAAAAGTAGTTTGAGTTCATTTTATGTTAGTTTTACAGAATTTACTCTTATTTTAAAAACACCACATACACTTTTTTAAAAGTAAAGGCTGTGAACAATGGTCCAACAAAAGCAATAAGAGCGCCTAACCACTGAGGCGTCTCGCCAGCCCTGACCCCAATTTCTGAGGACCACAAAAAGACTTTAAGCCTTTGGCCCTTTCCTATTTATTGTTTTTACCTAACCCAATATTCCTATTCTCTTGTCCCCAGTTTGGCCCTCCCCATCCTTTCACTCCTGGAAGAAGACAGGACATGCCATCCTGCTCTCCTCACTCTCTCACACAGCAGTCTTTCCTCAGCTTCTAACGGTCTACTTAGTTCTCTCCATTTGTTTTGCTTTAGTGTATGGATAATTACTCAGCTTTTAGGTATTATCTGTGGTTGAAGTGTAAAATTTCAGTGTGATAAGGCAGACACTGTATTAGTGTGTGTGGCCTTTGTATGTTGTGTATGTAAGTGTGGTATCTGGAGGCTGTAGGACATTGGAATGCCTACTCTGCTACTCTTCCTCATTTCTTTGAGACACTCACTGACTGAACATAGTGCTAGGCTAGCAACCATATGCCCAGGTTTGTAGGCCCGGGTTAGCACAGCCAGCTTTGAAGTGGCTTCTAGAGAATGGGACTGGGGCTTGTACAGCAAGTGGTCCAGCTCTCTGAGCCATCTTCCCCAGCCCACTTACTGTTTTCCGAGAGCTCCCTATTGCTCTGGCCTCTCCTGCTGACCTCTCCACTCTAGCATTTGGTTAAAGATGACTGGAGAGTCACTGATTCACTTTGCAAGTGAGGTGGCACTTTGCTGTCTGCTCTTAGGCTTCGGGATGGCACGTGGTGCCTTTCTTGTTACTGATTCTCTGTGTCATGTTTTCTTCCCTTTTTGAGAGTATTTTTGTTTTTAATCTCTGCTACTCGGTTTTGAAATATTGAATATTTTGGTGTAGGTTTTTCATTCATGTGTGGTAGGCCCGTTTTTCTTTCCTTTTCTTTCTTTTTAAATGTAAGAATAATGATCTGCCAAGGTGACTTAGTGAGTAAATGTGCTTTCTATGAGGACTGACAGGTCCCCCATGGTAGGGGACAGTTAAGTTAGTGTCTTCTTCCACCACGTGATAAATACCTATAATAGAAACATTACTGCTGATCAGTGTTCATTCACCATTATTTACAGTAAACTACCCCAGTAAGTAGCATCCTGATAATATAAAAATTATTCTGAACTATTAACCCAAATACAGAAAAATTAAAGCCTGCATGTAAAGAATGAGTTGGTAAAGGAAAAGCAAGTTGATCAGGTTTTTTTTTTTTTTTTTTTTTTTTTTTTTGGTTTTTCGAGACAGGGTTTCTCTGTATAGCCGTGGCAGTCCTGGAACTCACTTTGTAGACCAGGCTGGCCTTGAACTCAGAAGTCCGCCTGCCTCTGCCTCCTGAGTGCTGGGATTAAAAAGGCGTGCGCCACCACACCTGGCTGATCAGTTACTTATATTGTAAAATGTTTAGCCATTATGTTAGCAGCTCTAACTTCCTAACATCTCCAACCATATGTTTGCATTTTCATAAGCAGTATTAGATATTTATTGAGTATAGCCCTTTTTTTTTTAGATTTATTTATTATTTTATATATGACGAGTACACTGTCACTCTCTTCAAACACACCAGAAGAGGGCATCAGATCCTTCAAACACATCAGATCCTTCAAATACACCAGAAGAGGTCATCAGATCCCATTACAGATGGTTGTGAGCCACTGTGTGGTTGCTGGGAATTGAGCAATTGGTTAAGAGCACTGGCTGCTCTTAACTGCCAGTGTTCCTAACCACTAATGCATCTCTACAGCTCAAATCATAGCCATTTTATACACAAATTTCAACTTTGCATAAAGGAGTGTCTCACATGTCCATGTAAGTCTCATTTAAACAACAGCCTACAGGAGGATTTATCTAGCTTCCTTCTTTGGTGGCAAGTTGGTAATGATAACAGTTTACAAATATTGTATTTGTTTGATGATAGAAAAATGAATTCTGGTGTGGCTGCTTTTAAACTATCTCACCCAAGCTTTAAGAATCATCTATTGATCTTCCAGTAGAACTATGTCCAATTTTCTGATTTCCAGAGTGGTTGTACCAGCTTGCAGTCCCACCAGCAATGGAGGAGTGCTCCTCTTTCTCCACATCCTCACCAGCATCTGCTTTCACCTGAGCTTTTGATCTTAGCCACTCTGACTGGTGTGAGGGGGAATCTCAGGGTTGTTTTGATTTGCATTTCCCTGATGATTAAGGATGTTGAACATTTTTAGGTGCTTCTCAGACATTTGATATTCCTCAGTTGAGAATTCTTGTTTAGCTTTGTACTCCATTTTTAAAATAGGGTTGTTTGGTTTTCTGGAGTTCAGCTTCTTGAGTTCTTTATATATATTGGATATTAGCCCCCTATAGGATTTAGGATTGGTAAAGATCCTTTCCCAATCTGTTGGTGGCCTTTTGGTCTTATTGACAGTGTCCTTTGCCTTACAGAAGCTTTGCAATTTTATGAGGTTCCATTTGTCGATTTTTGATCTTACAGCACAAGCCATTGGAATCTTTCCCCTGTGCCCATATCTTCGAGGCTTTTCCTCCACTTTCTCCTCTTTAAGTTTCAGTGTCTCTGGTTTTATGTGGAGTTCTTTGATCCACTTAGACTTGAGCTTTGTACAAGGAGATAAGAATGGATCAATTCGCATTCTTCTACATGCTAACCGCCAGTTGTGCCAGCACCATTTGTTGAAGATGCTGTCTTCTTTCCACTGGATGGTTTTTAGCTTCTTTGTTAAAGATAAAGTGACCATAGGTATGTGGGTTCATTTCTGGGTCTTCACTTCTGTTCCATTGATCTACCTGTCTGTCACTGTACTAGTACCATGCAGTTTTTTATCACAATTAAATACCACTCCTGGGCACATACCCAGAAGATGCTCCAACGTGTAATAAGGACACATGCTCCACTATGTTCATAGCAGCCTTATTTATAATAGCCAGAAGCTGGAAAGAACCCAGATGCTCCTCTTCAGAGGAATGGATACAGAAAATGTATATTTACACAATGGAGTACTACTCAGCTATTAAAAACAATGAATTTATGAAATTCTTAGACAAATGGATGTATCTGGAGGATATCATCCTAAGTGAGGTAACCCAATTATAAAAGAACGCACATGATATGCACTCACTGATAAGTGGATATTAGCCCAGAAGCTCAGAATCCTTCTTAGAAGGGGAACAAAATACCCATGGAAGGAGTTACAGAGACAAAGTTTGAAGCTAAGACTGAAGGAATGATCACTCAGAGACTGCCTCACTTGGGGATCCGTCCCATAAACAACCACCAAACCCAGACACTATGGCAGATGCCAACAATAGCTTGCTGACAGGAGCCTGATATAGCTGTCTTCTGAGTGGCTCTGCCAGTGCCTGGCAAATACAAAAGTGGATGCTCACAATCATCCATTGGATGGAGCACAAGGTCCCCAATGAAGGAGCTAGAGAAAGTACCCAAGAAGCTGAAGGGGGTCTGAAGCCCCATAGGAAGAACATCAATATGAACTAACCAGTAACCCCAGTGCTCCTTGGAACTAAACTACCAATCAAAGTAAACATATGGTGGAACTTGTGGCTCTAGCTGTATATATAGCAGAGGATGGCCTAGTCAGTCATCAATGGGAGGAGAGGCCCTAGGTCCTGTGAAGGTTCTATGCCCCCTGTATAGGGGAATGCCAGGACCAGGAATGGGAGTGGGAGTGGGTGGGTTGGGAGTAGGGGGGCGGAATAGGGGATTTTTGGAGCAGAAACTAGGAAAGGGGATAACATTTGAAGTGTAAATAAAAAAAAATATCTAATGAAAAAAAAAAAAAAAAAGAATCATCTGTTGAGTTTGAGGCCAGCCTGTTCTACAGAGTGAGTTCCAGGACAGCCAGGGCTACACAGAGAAAACCTGTCTTAAAAAAAGAATCATCTCTTTAGGGCTAGAGGGATAACTCAGTGGTTAAGAGTGGTGACTGCTCTTCTAGAGGTCTTGAGTTAAATTCACAGCAACTACATGGTGGCTCACAACCATCTATTTAAAGTAAAAAGGTATGGCCTTAGAAAAAAATTAACAAAACTGATTTTGATACATAGGAAATCAGGGTCCCTTTTGGCACTCAATCTCATTAATAAAAAAATTGAAGACTAGACTCAAATGGGAGCTTAAAGAAAATTTTGTTAGGGTTTAAAGGAAAAACTCCCAGGGCAGGCAAGCTGGAGGAAGATAGAAGAAAATCTTTCCATTTATCTGGCATGGAGATCAGACACATGGCAGACAAGCTTACATGGTGGGGAGGAGGACATAAGAGGACGACCTAAGGATTGGGGGAAACCTGGTGTTAGGGAACGCATGCTTACAGAAGAGAAAGAAGTAAAGAAGGCATGCTCTTTTTAAAGGATTCAGCTTAGGAAGCTGCGTGGCTATAGCCTGTTAAAATGCTGTGTGGAATTCTAGGAGGAAAAGTACAGTCCCTAATTAAAGGACTATTCAGCCTATCTCTTTAGCATGGTTTAAGGTGAGCCCTCCTTCCTAGGGGAGGTCCCTTGGCCCAGGTGAGTGACCCAGCCCAACTGGAATGTTAGGCCTCCACTTAGGCAAGAGATTTTATTCTTTGGGGCAGAGGCATTTCCCTTAATTAGCCTTGATGACAATTTCTCAGGTTTCTCAGGATGATGGATTCTGATGGATGTGGGTTATGAGCCAGTGTTTTTGTTGTGGTGAAGTATTTTACATTTTTAATTGGATGGGGATGGAGTGAGGAGTTGCCAGTGCTGCTGGAGGCTTGAGACCCTGTGAGCTGGAGTTAAGAGGCAGTTACAGCCACTTGACATGGCAGCAAGGAATCAAATGTGGTCCTCAACAAGAACAGCATGTTCTCTTAAGAACTTAAAACTTGGGCTGGAGAGATGGCTTAGTGATTAATAGCACTGACTGCTCTTCCGAAGGTCCTGAGTTCAATTCCCAGCAATCACATGGTAGTTCACAACCATCTGTAATGAGATCTGACACCCTCTTCTGGTGTGTCTGGAGACAGCTACAGTGTACTTATAATAATAAATAAATCTAAAAAAAAAAAAAAAGAACTTAAAACTTACGTGTTGACCCATCTTTCCTGCCCCTTGTTTATTTTTTTCAGTTAGTTTTTAGGCACAGTCTCATTATATAACCTGTGTGTTTTGGAACTTGTGTAGACCACACTGGTCTCTAGCTCAAAGAGATCCACCCACCTTTTCCTCCTCAGTACTGGGGTTAAAGGTATGTGCCACTATTAGTCTGGTGAAAATTTTAAAATATTTACTTATACAAGTATTTTATGTCTCCAGACAGACAACAACTACAAGAATGGCTCTGCATACCAAGATATAAATAAGTTCTTTTTGAGTAATGACTGGGAGATTCCCCAGCATCTAGAAAACACTATTCTTCAGCACAGGGGCCATAATCATGGTATCAAATACGTTTTTGTTAAAGAAAGCAACTCTAGAAAGCTTTCATTTCATTTACTCTCAACTGGGTTCTTGATACAAAACAAAAAACAAAAAACAAAGAAAAAAATCTCAACAGCTATCAGTACTTTCAGAACCAACATACTGCACTTAATATGTAGAGTGTAGTTATTATTTCACAGTACAAATGAATTCACCACTAAGACCCAGATTTCATACACGAATGCATGCACACACTCACACACACGTGTTCGTCAGAAAACGGTGCCATCAATTACTGAGCTGCATCTTCTGTCCAAGAGTGCCTAGTTAGTCTCTTGTTATAAAGAGCAGTTAGAATCTGAGCGTGTTTGTCTTTGCCTCTCTGCCAGCACCTGCCACCCCATCTGAATGCTTTCATTTCATCCATTTCTGTCTGTGTGGCCTGTTGTTTCTTCAGTGGGAGTTTTTTGCTGAAACCTCTTGGTTGCTAGTAGGAAGGACATGACTACTTCTAGGTATAGTGAAGAAAGATTATTGTCGATAAAAGGGAGAGCATAGCCAGAGGCAGAGACACCTGGGAGAGTCCAGAGTGAGCAGGACCCTGAGCCTGTAAGGAGAGCAGAGGGGCAGAAAGAAGGGAGAGCCAGGAGACTAAGAGCCCAGGAGGAGACAAAGGATAGACAAAGGATAGACAGAGGATAGACAGAGGATAGACAAAGGATAGACAAAACTGGCTTGGTATCCAGAATGTCTGCATTATATGGGGAGGACAGCCCAGCCTAGCCCTTGGGCTGGAGACATTTAGAGTATGGGCTAGAGCCAGCCATTGCAACAAGGGGCTGAGGGGATGTTTCGAGAACCTTGCTGCCAGGTCTGCTTTGATACATTAATTAGGCACCTCAGTTATCCATTTGTCTTGGGTCAGCTATCATCAGCTTCACTATCATATAAAGATCTTTTTGTGTTATTTTTCCCATTTTTTTGAGGATTGATTAATTCATTCATTCATTCACAATCTTAGGTTTTCTTTGACTTCCCAAATGCTGTCAGTATGTATCCTGCCTTGCCTTCCCACAATTCAGCAGTGCCCACCAAGTGCACATATTTTTCAGGCTTTGCCTCTTCAGCTGTTCATTCTTTTCATTCTCTTCCCCATCTTTTGCATTGTGGTTTTACTAGAGGCCATAGCTTAACCAATGGACTTGAATTCACTGCTAAATGTTCTTTGGGTCAAGGGTCCTGTAGTCTCTCTGTTGAGTTGAACATGTTTTAATTAAAAAAAATTAATACTTATGAATTGATTTTTTTTTTTAACTTTAATTTTTTATTTTTAAAATTAACCTCAGAGATATTTGCTGTCATCTTTTTGGAAAGAAAAAGCTTGGCTTCCACTGCTCTGGGGTCAGGTGGCAAGAGTACTAGGAGCATGTAACATGTCCTATGTGATGCTCAATTTTTAGCATGGAGGCTAACATAAATCCCCAGCTATGCTGTTTCCACAATCTTCTCATAGAACTTATCTATATTAAATGTTTCCTCAGACTTTGCTCAGGGCCTGGTGAGGGGTAGACTGGTGGCTGTTGAGGAACTGTGGTGAGTTTTGACCCTAGCTGTATTCAATCTCTTAGTGAATCTTGCTGTAGTGGGAACCTGTCTCCTCTTGGCTTCTCCCCTTCTGCAGGAGCTCTGCTCTGGCTTACTCTACAGTCAGCTATTGCGGGCTTATTGATGCTTGTTTCTTTGTCTTTTGTTTTGTTTTGTTTCATACAAAGACTTAATATTGTTCCAGGCTGGTCTTGAACAGCTGGTTGATCTTAGCTTCCTCAGAGGCTTGAACTATATAGGCCCTGGCTTGGCATGTGTAGTTTTGTCTTCTTCCTAAGTTTGCTGTTAAAGAGCTGTATTGTGTTTAGGGGCTCTTCAGTGTTTATTCATTCCCTTGTTTGTTGTGCGCTAATCTTTTTCCCCTTTTGCTGTCCTGTTAGTGGGGTTTTAAAGATTTAGTGAACACACTGTTGTTAGCTTTGTTTGTCACTGTTACTAGTACCTCTCAGTGCATTACTTGAATGCTGTTTTTTAGTAGTTGCCCTGAGTATTATAAGGACCTTAGGGTTGTGGCTTTCTAAGGGAAAAAAAAAATTAACTATTGTGCCTTACATTTAAACACACATATATATACACACACACTGAACCTTTGAACTCTGGGTGGATTAATATTTTGAATAAGTATATAAAGTGCCTCGGAGCCAACAGCTTGGAAAGTCTTAACCTACTGAAAGCATCTTCTGTTTTAGATTTTTTTAATATGAAATGTGATATATATATATATATATATATATATATATATATATATATATAATACAAAGACTATATATATATATATATGTATATATATACACACACACACACACACACACACACACACATACATACATAATTAAATAACTAGGATCAGGATAGACCTAATGTCAAATTAACTTCATTACTTTCTGACGTAAAATATTTTGAACAGCTTCTCCCTCAGTAGGAGAAAAACAATTAATAAAATCAACCAAATGAGCTTTCTTACTCATCCAGCACAGATTGGTATTTGAATTGAACAAATGACTATTTGCAAGATTGAGGCCTAGTTAGGAGCATACTGGCAGACATATGTGTGAGTCATACCATCTGGTTACAGTCGTACCTGGGTGGTGGTCATTAAAACAAAACTCCTGGGGATCTGTATATGACTTAATTATACTGCAGAAACATATTGGGCTGAATTGGCAGGTTGCTTTGGAACTTAAAGCCAATAAGCTGGCATGCATGCTTTCAAAACATAAATACTCCAGTTACTAAATGAGTCAAAAAATGTTGGCCCAAATTTGGATACTCAGTGTGTATTTTTAGAGTTCAGAGTGGACAATGCTTTAGTATTGGCTCTGAAAGAAATGATGTGATTTATTTGCCTAATACTTGCATGAGATAGATAGTATAACTCATACCATTATAATGAGCTGTATTCATGTGATAAGCAGACTAGCCTGAGGAGACGGAGCATCAGTTTGCAGGAGTACATGCTAAGAACATGTCAGTTTTGATTCACTAAGGATTCTGTTTATTTAAGAGATTACATTTGACAGAGAACACATTTTGCCATCTGGGCATGGTGGTGCACACCTGGAATCCCAGCGCTTGGGAAATGGAGGTGGGAAGACCAGGAGCTTAAGGCCAACAGGCTACAGAGTGAGCTGTAGGCAGACTGGGGCTTTATGTAAAGGCCTGGTCTCAGGAAAAACAACCCACAATAAGTTCAACTTCAGACATAACAATTTTTATCAGATATTTTCTTCATTTACAATTAAAATGCTATCCCAAAAGTCCCCCACCCTGCTCTCCAACCCACCCACTCCCGCTTCCTGGCCCTGGCGTTCCCCTGTATTGGGGCATATAAAGTTTGCAAGACCAAGGGCCTCTCCTCCCAATGATGGCCGATTAGGCCATCTTCTGCTACATATGCAGCTAGAGGCACGGAGCTCTGGGGGTATTGGTTAGTTCATATTGCTTTCTTCCTATAGGGTTGCAGACCCCTGTAGCTCCTTGGGTACTTTCTCTAGCTCCTCCATTGGGGCCATGTGTTCCATCCAATAGATGACTGTGAGCATCCACTTCTGTATTTGCCAGGCACTGGCATAGCCTCACAAGAGTTAGCTATATTGGGGTCCTGTCGGCAAAATCTTGCTGTCATATGCAATTGTGTCTACATTTGGTGGTTGATTATGGTATGGCTCCCCGGATGGGGCAGTCTCTGCAAGGTCCTTCCTTCTGTCTCATCTCCAAACTTCAGACATAACAATTCTACAAATCAGTCTCTGACTGTCTGTCTGTCTGTCTGTCTGTCTGTCCGTCCGTCCGTCCGTCCGTCCGTCCGTCTGTCCGCCTGCCCACCTCCCCACTGTTTTTTTTTTTCCTTGTAACTACCACCACAGAGAGGAGGTGTTCGATCACCTTGTAAAACTTGGGCTGTTTTCTATCACAGATCTGTGATTCTCTCTCTCCACTGCAGTCTTTCCTGTCTGGGAATGGCATGTGGATGGAAGCGGCTTTCCCGATTGCTCAGTCAGTGCTCACTGCTCCTCACTGTACCTGTAAGATTAATCCAGACGTGCTGCTTGCAGTAGCTTGCCCCCTTCAATTCTATGTCACCAAATTTCATTGCCTTAAAACAAAAACAAAACAGTTCCTCATTTGAGAGGCAGTTGTATTTTCTAGTTCTAATTTCTGTTGTATATGAATAGAGAAGGTGTAAACAAAAGACAACTTTGGGGACAAATATAGATTTATATTTCACTTGTGACTTTCACTACAAGGTTTATATAACAAGTGTATGTGTATTTGAATTTATTAAAACATTAACAGGCTTGTTCTGATTTTCTCTTTCTACTGGTTTTGGAAAATGCAAATTCCATACTTGTTAATCACTGTTGAAACCATGTTATTCACACTAACATTCTGGGATTAAGTATTTTAGCCGGGCAGTGGTGGCGCACGCCTTTAATCCCAGCACTTGGGAGGCAGGGACAGGAGGATTTCTGAGTTCGAGGCCAGCCTGGTCTACAGAGTGAGTTCCAGGACAGCCAGGGCTATACAGAGAAACCCTGTCTCAAAAAACCAATAAATAAATAAATAAATATTTTAATTTGATAATATATAGTTGTTACAAAATGCCCAGGACAGCCAAGGCTTTACAGAAAAACTCTGTCTCGAAAAACCAAAAAAAAAAAAAAAAAAAATACAAAATGCTTTCTCAAGTATTTTTATTGCTAAAATGATTCCTTTTACTGTTACAAGTTGACATTGTGTGTTTAGATTTGCCTTTGTTTGCTGGGGTCTATGTTCTTAAAGTATATATGTTGTAGATTTCTTTACTAAAGTCTCCTGGGTATCAGCTCTTTACTTTTAAGTCTGAAACTACTGGTATTTTATCATGTTCTTCAGTAATGGCTTTTCTGGATCACAACAGTTATTTCCTTTGCCACATGAAGATGATATTCTCATTGCCACTGAAAAATGGTTGTAATCTTTGAATCTCTTTGAAATTTTGACAGGATGTCTCTAAATGTAGTTTTTATTTTCCACAGTTTTGTTAACTTTTGTTTAATCTAAAGAAAAATCTCAGCCATTCAGATGTATCTTCATTCTTTGAGTTCTGTAGCGTAGAGCTGGCTATAGGTGTCTGTTAGTCTGCCTAGTTATATTCTCCCCTCCCTCCCTCTCTCCCTTTATGTTACCTTCTGCCTTCTTTATCTGTTTTCTGTCTTCCAGTTCATTAATTTTCTGTTTAGAAATGTTTATTTTGATTGATTGGTTAGTTGACTGTTTGGAGCAGGGCGGGGGCAGAGTCTCATTATGTAGCCCTGGCTGTACTAGAACTCTGTAGAACAAACAGGCTGGTCTCAAATTCACAGAAATCCATCTAACTGCCTCCTGAGCTTTGGGTTAAAGGTGTGCACTACTACACCTGGCCTTTGTTCAGGTATTTAATCTACTTTTTAGCTAGTTTGCTGAACAACTTACACATTATAGGCTTTCATTTCAGAAAAATGAAATTTCAGAAAAATTTGAAAGATGTTCCATCTCCTCCCCCACCCCTTCTCCTTCCTGGAGAGATGGCTTGGCAGTTTGTAAGCCTGTACTGCTCCTGCCTAGGGCCTGAGGTTAGCTCCCAGCACTCACATAGCCCCTCACTCTGACCTGATTCCAGCTCTAGGGATCCCTCCACCGTCTTGTGGCCTCCCAGACACCTGCACTGGCATCTACATACACCCATCACACACATATGCACACACAGAAAGACAGTTAACCAACAAAGCCAAAAGACTACCTTGTCTGTCATATATAACAGTTAAATTGATTAACTTGTCAAGTTAAATTGATTAAATATCTGAGTTGCTTGTGTAGGTGCTTTGTATATTTTTCTTCTTTTCTTTTCTTTCTTTCTTTTTTTTTTTTTTAACATTATGAACTTACATTTTCTAGCCGGTTGCATTGAATGATATAGTTCATTCTTGGTTATTTGCTGCTGTGCTGTTTTTTTTATCTTTAAGTTCTTTAGCATTTATTTTGTGTAGATGTGTAGGTCTGGGTATGCTACGAGCACATATATGGAGGTCAGAGAACAGCTGGTGAGAAGGAGTCAGCTGTTCCCTCCATGTGAATTCTAGGAGAGCTCTGATCACCAGTGCCTTTCCCTGCCAAGTCAGCTTGTCAGCCACATTTTAACCTTTAAAGGTTGTTTTGTTAATTTAATGTATGTACATAGGCCTGTGTGAGTTTATGTGTACAGGAGCCCTTGGAGGCCGGAAAAGAGTGTCAGCTCCCCATGGCATTGAGTTACCGGCAGTTGTGAGTAGGCTTTGTGTCAGTGCTGGCAATAGGTCCTGGGTCCTCTGTGAGGACAGTAGTAAGTTCTCTAAGTAAGTAAATAGTAAGTAACTGCCAAGCCTTCTCCCTGGCCCCTTGTTTTAGTCTTTTAAACTTAAATTTGTACGTACGTACGTGTGTGTGTGTGTGTGTGTGTGTGTGTGTGTGTGTGTGTGTGTATACATGCACTCAGGCACCTTACACTTGTATATTTATTTAGTTTTAGAGAGAAAGATTTAAGTATTTTACTTTCTGCTTTGTATATAATGTTATGGAAACCTAATTGAGTACATAGTGAAAACATAGTGAAAGTAGAGTGTTTGGAAAAGATTAAAAACACTGTAAAGTTTATACCTGAATCAGAGGAATTCTTTTAGTCTCTCTAGCCTGATAATGAATGTATTTGATGTATTTAGAACAGTGGTTTTAATGATTGGGAATGAATTTGATTGTTTCTGCTCATTGGGAAGTAGTATTACATTTAATGAAGCCAGGGACACTGCCCAGTGCCTGGAGTGCACAGCCTCCCACAGTCAGGTTATGCAGGGTCAAATGTCAATAGCACCTAGCTAGGCTAAGAACCTGAGTTAGTGGAATAGTCAGTGCTGATGCTGCTAGGCAGGCGGTCACAGGAAAATGCAAAGAAGGCCATAGGATCCCATCCTCTTTTTGCTATTTTCCTTCTCTATGTCACCCTAGTTGTTACATCCAGAAAGCCCTGATTAAAGTCCAATTGTTTTTACTACCACTAATACTAGTCAGGCAGATTTTCTATTATATCTTGCAATTTTTTTTTTTTTTTTAGTTATATAAATGGGATTTTTTGTTGTGGAAAACTTGGAGAGAGTAGGAAATTAAATATAGAAATAAATTGCCATTAATGGCTCAGTGGATAAGCAGTTGTTACACAAAAGTCAGATGTGCTGTGTCTACCATCCTGTCATTTCTATGGCAAGATGGAAGTAGAGACAACAGAAATAGTTAGCCTGCTTCTAACAAGGGAGAAGGTGAGAGATGACTGCACACATAAGTTGTCCTGCAAACAAAAAGTTAAAAAAATGTGCAGATAGAAAATTTAATCCTATCTTTTGACTGAAGGACTCTTTTTTTTTTCTTTTTTTTTTTTTTTTTTTTCTGAAGCAGTGTTTCTCTGTATAGCCCAGGCTGTCCTGGAACTCACTCTGTAGACCAGGCTGGCCTCGAACTCAGAAATCCTCCTGTCCCTGCCTCCCAAGTGCTGGGATTAAAGGCATGCACCACCATTGCCTGGTGTATGAAGGACTCTTAACATGAAATCTTTTGGTCTTTTGCAAAGATGATTTTAAAATAGCATTCTGAAAATATTGTGTAATTTTTAGTTGGAAAACACAATCATAAATATGTGTACTATAATGTGGTTTTATTTTTAGTCACATGTTTTCTGTTTTTCTTTTAAAGAAATTGAAGTATTTCTAATGTTTTCCTATTGCAAATAATGTATAATGACCCCTCATACATAATTACTTAGCTACATTGTAGATAATAGCTTCCTAGACAAGCCCAATGGCATAAAAAAGCTAATTGATACAAACTGATGAATTGGTCCCACCCTTAGTGGATTCATGTTGCTTTCTCTAACTCTTCTAGTTAATTCATGAATGCATGTGGAATTTGGAATTTCCTTGACCTTACTAACTTTGTAATAAATATGGCTTCTGTAAATGGAGCCTTAGTATTTTATGTGTACTGGGAGAACTTAACTCTTAACTCCTCCATCTCTAAATGGGAAAAATAATCTGTCATAGTTAAGTCCATTGTGGTTATGTTTATTTTTATAAGTTCATGTTTTATTTTGATTGCATGAATGCCTTTGTCTTATGATGTGGTATTTGTTTCAGTCAATATTTTAATGTTATAAGAGACACCATGACCAAGACAATTCTTGCCAAAGATGCATTTAATTGCGGGCTTGCTTACATTTTGAGAGAGTTGTTTATCATGGTGGGGAGCATGGCTGCATGTAGGCAGGCAGGGTGCTAGAAAAGTAGCTGAGAGCTTTACTTCCTGATCCACAGCCTGGCTGGCAGAGAGAGAGAAAGAGAGAGAGAGAGAGACAGACAGAGAGACAGACAGACAGACAGAAAAAGAAAGATGGAAAGTCAGACAAATACCAAATTGACCTTAAGCCCATTCCCAGTGACACTTTTAACAAGGCCATAACTTCTAATCCTTTCCAAATAGTTCATCAGCTGGGAACTAAGCTTACAAATGCATGCACCCATGGTGGGACATCCTCATTCAGACTGCTGCAGTAGTCCTTTGATTTACATTGAGGTTTTTTTTTTTTTTTTTAATTGTGGGTGGGTGCATCTGCCCATAGCACATGTAGAGGTCAGAGGACAATTTGCAGTACTCAGTTCTCTGCTGTAAATATATACTGTGTAGATCAGGCTCTAGGGATTGAACTCATATTATCAGGCTCAGCAGCAAGCACCTTCATGCATTGTATCTTGCTGGTCCAGACATTTCATTTTTTCTTTAAGAGTATTCACAAGGAAGATAGAAAAGTCAAAGCTTTACTGGAATAAGGAGAGGCAAAGTAGCAAGTGAGAGGAAGTAGGCATTGGGGGGAGGGAATTCTGTAAAGGTTAGGGAGTAGGTGTGTATCATGAGTTAACTCCCCAATGGTGAATTTACCTTGTAATAGAGATGAATTGGGAAACAAGTGTCATGATTTTGGTGCATATACTGACTTTCTGCCTTTAGAGGTTGAGAAGTAATGTTAACAGGTAGCTGCAAGGTCCTTAGAAGTTATATTGCAGTTGTGCAGTTCAGTTCTGGGAGCTGTTGAGTTGTAGTTGTTACTGCAGTGGTCAGTGTTAGTTTGTCCTCTGTCCACCTCTTATTTCCGTACTTGATGTTCTTAGGGAGTGGGTGGAAGAAACAGTATATTAATTTAAAGTTGAAGCAAAGCAAAACCAACAAAGTCCAGGCTAACTTTTTTTTCTCCCACCCAGACTGTGAAAGAGATTAAAATGTGACTGGCCTTCATTCTCAAGGGAACCCTGAAAGATGCTGTCATTACTGACAGTAGGGAGGACAGGGTGGGAAGGTGGTTGCTTCAGGAACAGTTTAGACTTTAAAAAAGAGTTTACACAGTAATTGTTCAGAAATGTTTTTGGAATTTTGAATGACTTGGATCACTTATATCATTGTTAAATTTCATTTTTAATGTTTATAACAAGCTTAATAAATATAATACATTTTGAAAACTGGATTCTAAATAAGGTCTTAAAGTAATTTGATGGAACATTGCTTGGTTTATTTAGCCCTAATTTGGTAGGTGGCTAAGCCACTTGGTGTTTTTAGGTGCATATTTCTCAGTACATTTTTGTTCAGTTTTCTTGAAGTCATGATAAGTCTTAATTGTAGAATTAACTGTACAATTTAATTTGAATTTTAAGTGTAGATTTCTGGATTTAGCTATCTCTTAAGTCTGTTCTCTTTGATCCTCAAGGCTGCTGCTGCTTGCTGGGTTTTCATTTGTTTGTTTCTCTGTGTAACAGCCCTGGCTGTCCTGGAACCCTGTAGAATAGGCTGGCCTTGAACGCACAAGAGAGCTGCCTGCTTCTGCCTTCCAAATCCTGGGATTAAAGCACACCTGGCTAGGCTTAGTCTTGAACATGTACTGTTATTGAGGTGATTAAAACAAGTCTTTTATAAATCCTTATTTGAATGGATAGGTATTATTATTCTAGTTGGTGGAGAGAATCTGGGAGAGTAGAATCTAAAAGTGAGGTGAACTAAAGTCTCTTGCAATAGCCAATTTCATTCAGGCCATCAAACAATTTATGTTCTGTGGGCATTCTGAGGGTTAAGCAAGGTCATGCAAGCAAAATTCACTTGAGTTCAAGTTGTATACAGTCAGAAAGGCAAGGTCACAGAATTCAGGCTATATACAATGCTTTGAGACATCATTCTGAATAATAATGGATAAGATGATGGATAATCTAAAGTAAATCACTCCTGTTATTACATCTGGGAGAGGTGTGAAAGCACATTCCAAGAACAAACCCATTCTATTTTGAGGAATAGAGGTTACAAGACTCTTGGTTTGTTTACTGGAGTTTTTTCACAAGGTCTTGAAAAATCTCCTCACAACCTTTGTTCTTGGACCATGCTCCAACAGACTGGGAGATAGGACTTTATTCAAACGATGAATCACCTCAGATTTCCTTTGTCACCTTCCATACAGTGTTCATTCGTTTCACCTGTCTGAGCACATCAGTAGCTCTTTCTGAGAGGATATGTAAATAGTTACAAAGCTCTTTACCATAGTGCTCTTCCATAGAATAGAGTCTTCTGTCCACACAGATGCATATGGTAATACTTTTCCCAGAAGCTAGTGTGTTAGAGGTACTAGTTCCTCCTGGGTGGATGTTCAGATTTATCTTGAAGAATGCTAGTACTCTGGATTCTAACTACATTTACTGTACCTGTATGATAAGCAATAGTTTAATATTTAATATTTCTATTTATGGAATAAAAATTAAATTTTTGAATAAGTAGAGTAATTTAAAAATATAGAGTAGTAAAATTTGTAAAATATTTTATCTTTTAGGAGAGGGTTAAATCCACCTCACAGGGTGAAATCTATCTCCATGACAACATTTACACAACAGGAAATTGAATTCCTGCAAAAACATGGAAATGAAGTAAGTATTTTGCAATTTTCAAATATGTTGCAATAATTTTAATGTGATTTAATAAGTCTCTTAAAATGGTGAGTTTCTTGTCTCAATGTTAATTCTTGTATTCCAAATTTAGATATTTCAAGGAAGTTATTTGGTAATGTATTTGGGATTAATGCTTAAGTGATTTACAGATGTACTGAAGTAAAACATAGATAGGTATTTAAAACTTAGCAGTGCTGGCTGTAGAAAGCATATTTGGTGGCTGTGTTGTCTCTTGAGGGAGGAAGAATGTGAGCATGCTGTGTGATGTGATAGGCTTTCACTTGAAGCCATCTCATTATGTGTATATGATGCTTGATGCTTAGCAGGTACTTAGCAGAGGGAGCTAGGAAAGGATTTGGAGGGGAACTGGTTTCTATCACCTCTTATGGGCTCCCAGGAATAAGCTGTTTGCTTATATATTTTTAGATTTAAGTTTTGTTGCTAATAAAAAGTAGTGATCTATTGTTTTAAAAATGGGTAAAATTAATAAGAGTGTAGGATTGCTTCTTCTGTTTGTTTTAGGGGAAAGGTTTTGAGACAGGATTTCATTATATAGGCCTGGCTGTCCTAGAATACTGTGTAGACCAGGCTAGCCTTGAACTCAGATCCACCTGCCTCTGTCTCTGGGATCAAAGGTGTGCAGCACTGTGCTTGGTGGCAATGCTTTTTTAATCTTGGTAAGGTTGAGTGGGTCGGGTCAGCTCAACTTGGTTGATGGATAGAAAAGATTTTTATTTCACAGGAAAAGTCTACTTTTTAGGAAGGCAGTAGGACTTCAGGTGTACTATTTGGTTGCATATCTGTGATAACCTTAGAGATGACAGAAGAGGCTGAATATTAAGATTTTAATTGGTTTTAGTCACCTCTTATTTAATTATTAGAAAATGTTTACAAGTTTATTATAGTCTTTCCTCCCAATGCTTCTGAATCATTATTTAAAATAATTTGCCTAACCAACCATTTTTGGACATGTGTAATCCCAGCACTCAGAGAGAGAGAGGCAAAAGGATTAAAACTAAAGGTTATCCTTGGTTCCTGAGCAAGTTCTGAGCCAGCCTGGGCTGCATGAAAATCACCAAACCCCAAAATGGAATAGAATAATTTGCCTAGTCTAATACACATATATTTTTGTTTCTAAAATGTTGAAGAGTGAATTCACAATTATGAAATTTTCTAAAATGCATATGTAGATAGTAGAGTATACTTTAAAATTTCCCAGTTTTGCCAGTGATAAAATATTTTGAGTTAGTAGATGATTTGAGTATATACAGGAAGCTACAAAGCTGGACAAAATGGCTTACCATTTAAGAGCACATGGGACCTTAGTTCAGTTCCTAGCACCCAAGTCAGGAAACTCCTACAACTAAAGCTTCCAGGGATCTGATGCCTTTTTATCTGCCTTGCCCTCCCCGCTACTTTTAAAAAAGGTACCATACTTAAACACATATATTTAGGATTAAAATGGTAGTGTCATATATATTATACATGAATAGATTTATACATGAATAGATTTATGTCTAGAGATGAGTGCTTAGGAAATCAGAAAGTATGTTGGTTTTGGCAGCATTCTTAGTTCTTTTCTTCTGTTGCTTCACCATCTTAAAGTTCGAGTGTGCTGCAGGATGTGTTAAGATTGATGTCACTATTGGAAAACATTGCTAATTTAATCTAGAAAGCACCATGGATGATAGCTAACTTGTAGTGAACAGAACTAGCCTGAATGCCATGTGCTGTATACATTCACTCAAACATTTATATAATGGGAAACATCTGTGTACAACCATATGGACATACACTTTAATCTTGTATTACACATATTACAGTTGTGTACATATTAACTGCAAAAGAAGGCCATGCCAGGAAATAAATGTCTTGGGCCACAGAGGCCCAGTCAATCCCGGCACCATGCCTTGAGGGGCTCAGGCGTGAGGCCACACTGGTGCCTCAAACACAGCCGCTTTCTGTGCCTTACAAACCATCATGCCTCACGGCAAAAAGACATGAAACATAAAACCGTTAATTGAAATCCCCAGTGCATCATTGGTTTATCACATGAATCCATCTAGAGAGATTATCACGTCATTCAGATCACTCTCAAGAATTGTTCACTAATTTGAAAAATTATAAAACTAATAGTTATAGTCATCACTGAAGTGCCTATGTATTGGGCAGTGTTGGTAACTATAATAAACAATACTGCTATTTATAAATATGCACCAAGGTCATATGTTTTAGAGAATATTTTTTTAGTTTCTTTAGATAGGCTTTATAAATGATTGATCTATTTGGTGTCTTAAGATTTTCACAGAGCAGAAACAGATGTAGTAGAGTATACTTCTCAAGTCATAGGGCATGGAGTGCCAGGTGATTAGGACTTAGGTGACAGCAGAACACTATTTGCTGTGGTTTTGACCAACAAATTGTTTCACAGAATCTCCACCCACATCACCCTGTAGCTTGGTCACCTTTTGTCACTATAGTAAATTACCTTTGACTTTTAAATCTGTTTTGGTTTTTATGTTTGAGACAGCATCTCTGTAGCTCAGTCTGGCCTAGAGATGTCCATGATCCTTGTGCATCAGCCTTTGAATGCTGAGCTGTGGATATGTGCCACCAGGCCCAGCCTTACAAAGTTTGTTCTGGTTTAGAGTTTTGGAGACTTGAGCCTGTGATCACTTGGACTGTATGGAGGTGGCAAATCATTGCAAGAAGCTTTGAGTGACACTGCATGTCTCATTACCAGGGTGGGAAGGAACAGGGATGGGCCTAGGATCTCTTAGTTGTCTTCAAGGGCTTGTTGCAATGACTTTAAAAACCTCCTCACAGTTCTCTTCTTAGAGGTTCTGGCACCTTCCAGTATGGCATGGTTGGGACTAAGCTGTTACCACATGGCTCTGTGGGTTACACGCTAGATCCATCTGCATTAATCTGAAAGTATCTTGTTATGTTTCCTTTGTGCTCCAAAATTACTTCCAGTTGCTGTCTGCTGGCTGCTTGTATATAAGGCTCTACATTCAGATCCCCAGAATCTGCATAAAAAGGCCTGGCATGGCAGCATGGTCTTGTGGCTCTAGCACTGGGGAGCCAAGACAAGAGAGTTCTGAGAGCTTGATGTCTAGCCATTGTAGCCAGCCAGTGAGCTCCAGGTTCAGTGAGATATCCAGGGTCAAAACTAAGGAAGGGAATTGTTGAGGAAGATACCATGCATGTGTGCTTGGGCACACACACACACACACACACACACACACACACACACACACACACACACAATTTCCTACATTTCCTTCACTGCCTTTTGTGACATGCATGTAAATCGTGACTTTTTAATTAAAGGAATTTCACTGTTGGGTTAACTGTTTGTTCTCAGAGTTAGTAGAAAAAGGACCGGTGAATGGTAGACTAGATAATCATAGAAAAGAGAATGTAATAATTGTATAGTTTTTTTTCTAGAAGTTCCCTCACTGCTGAAGTTCTTTAGGTATGCAGTCTGTGTAGACACAGCACCTTTCACTGCCTGCTGGTGTTTGATGAGCTTGCTGCTAGTTTGAGGATATAATAATTGGTTTTGAGAAAAAATTCTCAAGATAAAATACATTTTTTTTGTGTTATGTGTGTTTGCTTTGTCACCTTCTCTCTCTCTCTCTCTCTCTCTCTCTCTCTCTCTCTCTCTCTCTCTCTCTCTCTCTCTCCCTCTCTCTCTGTGTGCGTGTGTGTGTGTGTGTGTGTGTGTTTGTATGTGTTGGTAAGGATGGAACCCGGGGCTTCTAGACACTACCAACTGAGCTATGTCCGCCTCTTCCATTCTTCATTTTTGAAACTGATTTATTAATCACCTCCTTTTTCAAGGAGCAATTATTGTTAGAGTTACTGTGGTGAGCAAAACTTGTCCCAAAATACTAAGCTTGAAGATTGTCTTTAATTGTAGTAAGTACACTTACGTGAGACATACTCTGATACGTTTTTGGGTGTGCAGTATATTTTTGCTAACCGTAGGCAGGCACACTGTTCTTCAGCGTATTGCTTTAAGTTAGTATTTCGGGTGTCCTCCTCGGCCCGTCAGCAGCCTCCGTTCTGTTTCAGGTGGCTCATAAGTGAAGTCA
Organism: Mus minutoides; assembly: GCA_902729485.2. Taxonomy (NCBI): domain Eukaryota; kingdom Metazoa; phylum Chordata; class Mammalia; order Rodentia; family Muridae; genus Mus; species Mus minutoides. The sequence continues at coordinate 626,356 of LR749641.1, read as the reverse complement.
TATCATTTTTGTCTTTCCTAGGCAAACGGTTCAACTTTGTCATATATGACAGACTTTTTGAAGAAATATATTTTAGAGAGGTGGCAAAGTTAACTTACAGTATATATTTCTCCTTTTCTCCTTGAGACATGGTTTCTCTGTGTAGCCCAGGCTGTCCTGGAAGTTGCTTTGTAGATGAGGCAGGTCTCAAACTTGGCCTTTCTCTTCCTCCCAAGTGCTGAGACTAAAGGTGTTTGTGACCGCTGCCTGGCTGGTTAAAAAAAAAAGATAGAAGCAGGAGACCAGAGTGGGTTCTTGTCCCCACGCCCCCTTTTTTTCCCCTTTCATTGATGTTTTTGAGACAGTCTCCCTATACAACTCAGATTTAACTCTTAATTCCTTTTTAGCCCAGGCTAGTCCCAAAAAACACTTGATTCTCCTGTTTCAGCCTTTTTTTGTTCAGGGATTGTTAGCATGTGTCTTTGTGGCTGCCTACTTCATCTGTGTTTTTTATAACCAGAATCCTATTTAAAAAAAACGAGCAGTTAAAGGTCCCATGATAGCACTAGGAAAAAATTAGCAGTTTTCATTCCATTACCAGTGGTTTATGAACCTTGTGACCGTTAGCAAACCACTTTTCTCTCGAGTTTCATCTTCCTTTGTAATATATTACAAATTCTGTATTATTTATTGCCTGAGGCTTAAGAAACAGTATCTTAAAAATTGATACATTATGTTGATGTAAGCTGACATTTTTATGTGGGAAGATAACTTTCTGATTGATTTCTAAGTTTAGAAAATAATTATTGCAAAGGAACATGTTGTGCCTTGAATAGAATTTAGTATACAAAAAATTTTGTAGAAATGTTTTACTTAAGGCAAGCAGGCATTACCATAAGAGGTTGTCATTTAAAATTGCCGTTTCCCCTCGACAGCACTATGCAGTAATGGCTGTTGCCTCCAGTGGAAGGCTTCCTTCCTTTTATAGCATCATTTCCTGTGTGCTTTTCAATGCCTTCATCTAAAATAGGCTTCAGTTCTTCTCTTTAAATATTAGTCTTGGATGCTTGGGGAATGTCATTGTTAGTCCATGTTTATGCAGATGTTTCCTCTGAAGTGTGAAGTAAAATCTCTTAAGAACTTTGCTGGAACTGATCAATACACATACTGTAGTCTAAACTCTCAGACCCTAGGTAAGCAAGTAGGTGTGACTTTTTGCTGACCTGTAATTGATATATATTTAGAATTTAGATCATTGAATTTATTCTAAGTTTGGAACTAAATGTTCTAGGTCAGCATACATATTTTAGGTGGAACAAAGAGGAAAAGCATTTCATTCTACAGATGCTTTTGCTTAAGACTGCTCTACTTGAAGGTAGAACAGAGGAATAACACATTAGACAGGAGGTTAGTGAAACAGTTAGTTCTTATCATGAAATCTTTACCTACAAAACTAACACAGAGTTAGCAACACACCCTATGGTGTGCGTCTGGGGTTTGCTGTATCATTTCCCCTTGTGATTGGATTGGCTGGGAGGACTGGCTGGAGGAACAACACTACCAGATACCTTTGAAGAGTTACCTAGGGGTCAGGGTTTGTTGGGTATGGTTGGGCAGGATAAGAACTTCAATGCTTCTTCAAGGAAGTCATTGTAAGGCAGGGGATTCTGTGCTTTAAGCTAGATGTGGTCTTAAGTCTCCTGTTGTCTCACGTGGTTTCATGGCAGGGTTATAGACCTGTGTCTCTGACAGAAGCTTCTGGCTATTTTCACTCAGCTGTATATGCTTTAATTCTTGATAACACATTAGAAAAAGCAAAATGTTAAGATGGAATATAAGGCTGGAGAGATAGCTCAGTGGTTAAGAGCACTTCAGAGGTCCTGAGTTCAGTTCCCAGTAATCAGTGGCTCAAACCATCTGTAATGGAATCTGATGCCCTCTTCTGGGGTCTGAAGACAGCTACAGTGTACTCATATGAACAAACAAACAAACAAACCAACAAAAAAAGAATACATCTTTTTTTTTAAAAAAGCATTAAGATGAAATATAACGGTTTTTAGAATATATATAAACAAATATAGAACTGTTAATTTCTTTTGCATGAGACATGTGGATAATGATGGTTGGTTTTTATCTCGGCAAGCATAGTTCATTTTATATATCATTTAGATACTCTTATCACTGAGAAATATGTATCAGCTGGTGGTCTAGAAATACTAGCATAGTCATGTGAATGCAGCTTACTGCATGTAGAATGGTTTATATTGTATTTGCTTTGCTGTTGTATTACTTGAGCTATGACATGTATTTGAAATATTTTTCTCATTATAGATTGTCTCTACCTTGGTTTTTGTTATTTTGTTTTGAGACAGGGCTCCACTATTTAGTCCTACCTGGCCTGAAACTTGCTATGTAGATCAGGCTAGTTTCAAACATAGAGAGAGGATCCACCTACTTCTTCCTTCCAAGTCTTAGAGTTAAAGCCATGTGCCTCCACTTCCAGTAGAGGGGTGGTTAGGCAAAATAGAATGTTGGTAATGGGCTGGAATGGAGCTCAGATTTAGAAAGCTTGCACCTATACACAGGACCTTAAGTTTGATTTCCCAGCACCTCAGTGGGATGAGGGTTGGCAACAAAACTGGATATGGTAGTACTGTGTCATACTGTAATACTGTAATGCCAGACTCAGACAGGAGGATTGGGAGTTTAAGGCCAGTCTGAGCTATGTACATAGCAAGACTATGTCTCTCTGAAAGTAAATAAATAGAAAGTAAGAAGTTGGTAATAGACTTTTGTATACATTTGTACTAACCATTTAAAGCATTTCTAATAACATCACATTTATTCTATAATTAGTACTTTTTACTGTTTAGTTTTCTTTTTTGCCCCTATTTTTAAAAAGCAGTAATCAGGTACTTATTCGTGAAATTTTCATTTATTTAACTCTCTGTTTTTGTGTTTTATGGAAAATATTATTAAATGTTTTATTATGTCTTACCATCATGAGTCAGTACTCTATCTTTATCTAGGAGACAACAGACCAAAAAGAAATTTTGAGAAGTTCTGTGTAGAGATGGATTATTGAGAAAAGATGCTCCAACTCCATCCTCCTGCTCTTCTTACTCTCATCTAGAAGTGAGCAGAATCATGCTTCATTGTTTATATTTTCCATCCTTTTTATGGAGAGTAGGAAGTTTATCTCAACAAAGGGGAATATGTATATTAGCATTTCTATTCTTTCCTTGTGAGGATTATAAAGCAGTAATAAGTGATTCCCTGCTCTTAGCTGATCTTTTCTCAAGCTTATTGAAACAGTGTTTCTTATCTTCCCTTTTTAATACAAGTGATTGGTTCTGATGTACAGCTTTCCTTCTTTGGGTTTGTTAACTTGCTCCTGTGTGTGTTTGTGTTATTAGCTGTCACAACTGCTCAGCTATACCTGGCAAGCCTGTCTGGACATACAAATGGAACTCCTGTTTTGATCCCTGCTTGGGTGGGCCAACCCTTTTAGATTTCTGATAACCCTTTTAGATTTAGATGATTGAATCCTTTGAAGCTCACAGCTTCCATAAAATGGTCTAGCTTTTGAGGTTTTGCTGAATTTTTCATTGCAGTGGCTGGTGGGTGCTGTCATTACTCAGTCTGTACTATGTACTATGCTGTAACTTGAGGTGTCCTTACTGCCAGACTGTGCTTTGCAATAGTCTCCTGGTTAACTTCCAGTTTTCCACATTAACCATCCATTTGCCAACATTTTTTTTTGACAAAAGTATACATTAAATTTTAATGTATACTTTTATTAAAAGTATACATTAAAAATACTTTACATTCTGTTATTGGTGATTGTGATGCTAATTCTAAAATTATTTAGCACTAAAATGAAGAAAAGATAACTCACAGCTTTATGAATTTATTCATTGGCTAGTGTTGGTTCATTTGTTCTTTAATTTTATTTTTAATTCTTTCCTAAGATGGTTTTTGAGTCATTTTGTTCATTGAACATTGATGGTTCAACTTAAAATCATCATAAGGGTTTAGAAGTACTACATAAGGCACATACTTAGTGAATCTAACATGGCAGTTTGCAATCTTTTTCTGTAGACGTATAAAGCACTTTGTGAGCTCATCAGAGGGTGATTTTTCAAGACCACTTTGATTCTGTCTGCAGCAGGATTAAAGGTGGACCTAGTTTCCTGCATTTCTGATAAAACTTTTCCTCCTCAGCCAGAGTTCTCTAATCACCCACCACTACAGATTCCTCAAAATAAAACAGCACAAAAAATTACCAATATACCAATGCTTTATTAGTTTACTATTACAATAATATAGTCTGTACCTCAGTATCAGGTGTGTTAACTCATTGAACCTGCCTAATATCCCTATCAGGTAAGTTCCTATTATTTTCATTTTACATAAGATAAGACATATCATATAGAGTTGGCTGAGCTACTTCAGGCTCCCAAGCACCACAACCACATTATGCTATAATTAGGATGATTTCCCCAAAGAGATCATCAAAACTAATCCCATTACATGTTGACCCCTACGAAAGGATGACTTTCAGGGGTCATTATTATTCCTCAGTACTGTTTTTAGCTCAGACCCCCTAGGTTCCCATGTTAATAGATGCTATTACTTCCTGTGTCTTCTTGTCACACAGTATTTGTTCATTTTAGATTTTAGCTCCTTACACTTTTCCTGCTGTTGCTAAACTCCTGCCAGTGTTCACAAGGATCATTCACATAGCCCTTGAATCCCCCACCCCTTGTCTTCCAGTGGTCTTTCATCCCATTTACATTATCAATCATTCTATCACCTGTGGCATGATCTCCCCACTGATCCTTCACAATTCTTTCACTGTGAAGCTTAGCGACACTGGCCAGCTACCAGGACCTTCTCTCTGCTAAGTTGCTTTGCCTTTATCTTCTCCCTGCCTAGCTTAGAGTTCATGGTCTCTTAATATAACCCCCCCTTCACCTTCTGTTCTATTGTACTTGAGAGACATCAACTACCTGCAATTTTAGTTGGCTTTTTCTCTTCATTCTCTAACTTAAAGGACCCCCCCCCAACTCCATTACATTTTATTAAAACATAACAGATGGAAAACAGACTGCTATTAGCAAAGGCTTATATATAGATGGTAGTTTTAGTATAGTGGGAAGAAAACTCAACTCTTCAGAGACCAGATGAGTTGATCTCCAGGAGGCAAAGAGGCTTTTCTTTTTCTTTCTTCCTTTTTTGGGGGGATGGGGGATATGTTGGGAAAGTTCAGACTTTGATAGGAGTCTTGCTTAGTGACAAGTTTACTGACTAAATTTAAGAAACACTTGTTTGTTTGGTAGAAAGAGTACTATATAGAGGTGTGTCGTATTAATTGTCAATAGTACAAGGAATGGAGGTCTCTTTATAAAATCAGTATTTGTATGTGTACATGCACAGCCTCCCCATGGTATACACCTGCAGGTCAGAGGGTGACTTTTGGGCATCTTCTCTCCTTCCACTGTGGGTCCCAGGGATTGAAATTAAGTTGTCCACAGGCATTTTTATCTGTGGATTGTGTTGCCTATTTTATGCTTGGTTTCATTTTTCTCAGCATAATTGTCTGGAAGCTTTGTCTTAGTTAGGGTTTCTATTGCTGTGAAGAGACAGCATAACCACGGCACCTCTTATAAAGCAAACTGTTTAATTGGGGCTGGTGTACAGTTTTCAGAGGTTTGGTCTGTTATATTCATGGTAGGAAGCATGGTGGCATGCATGCAGACATGGTGCTGGTGAAGGAGCTAAAAGATCCAGATCTACATCTGGATTGGCAAACAGCAGGGCGGGAATGAGACACTAGGTCTGGCTTGAGCTTTTGAAACTTCACAGCACAACAAGACTACATCTCCAATAATGTCACATCTCCAATAATGCTTTCCCCTATGAACCTGTGTGTCATTTTCATTGAGATTACCACAAAGTTTCTGTATCACCACATTGCACGTTTACCTGCTGTATAGTCTTTTTTCTTGGTTGGTCTGTGCTATAATTTGTTGGTTCATCACCTCTTACATACAGGTGGTTACATTCTTTCCATTGGGCTTACCAGTAAAGCTACTGTGATCAGCTGTGTACAATCCTGTGTGCAGACACGTGCTTTCATACTTTTTGGGCAGATAGCTGCAGAGTGACCAGGTCATGGAGTAGGTGTATTGAGCGCTTAAGAAACCACCCAACTGTTTTCTATAGGTGTTGTACCATTTACATTCTGGATTTTCGGTTGCTCCATACTGAGCATCAAAAGATATGGTTAATAAATCACTGTTAGCTTTCATAGTAAGACTATGACTCTGTATCCTGTGTTTCTGCTATCAGGTTTCAGTGGCTTACGGCGTTAGCTTGCAGTGTATACATCTTTGTTGAAGTGACTGTTTTTATACCCTGCCTCCCAATTTATTCTTGTTTCTTACATACTCTAGACTCAATGATTTTCAAATTCTTAAACATTTTATTACTGGTTCTTGTCTTTTTAAAGTATTTTTCTCCTTTGTAGTGCCCTTTTGATTCTTGTTTGAATTTCATTTCTCTTAATTCTTCAAAAGAGTTAAATGTTTCAGACACTCATAAGGCTAGTATTTGTGTTATGATACTTTATTAACAGACTGTTCACAGTTCTGTTATTTTCGTGTCCTTTTTGGCTGCTTTTAGCATGCTAAAGGGCCCCTACATTGCTCTAAGCCCAGTTTCTGTTCTATCAGTAAAGGAAAGACTTTCCCACAGGTTATTTGACTCCTTTGACCTGATGATTGACAGCTCTTGGTAATGCTGAGACCAAAGGAGCCCAGTGCTCCCAAGTCTCACCCCTGGTTTCCTTGTAGATTTCTCTGTGAGCTTGTTGCTAAGATTTCACTGTCTTGCTGCATATGCCAATAAGTTCAATTCCTGAGTTTATGATTGCAGTGAATATCCTCATTGCAAGTAGCTTTGTAAATGACTTTCTCAAAGAAACAGAATTTTTCTCTTGAAATTTCATTAAATTAAGACATTGGTTTTTTTTAACCCTTTTTTTCTCAATTCTTTTCAAAGGTCTGCAAACAGATCTGGCTAGGATTATTTGATGATAGATCTTCAGCAATTCCAGACTTCAGGGATCCACAAAAAGTGAAAGAGTTTCTACAAGAGAAATATGAAAAGAAAAGATGGTGAGTGAATAATTGGTATTTAGTTAAAGCACCCAGATCACGAGTGTGGTAAGCCTTGATTGACAGATTCAGGCAGGCCAGCAGAACTGAGGAGTTAACTTGATGGTTGGTGGATACAGCACGCCACCCTTTGACTTTGCATTGGATTTGGTTTCCAGAAACCTTTACCTGTGCTTTATTCTCACACATCTGTGCTTAGCAGCAAGCAGCCTTGGATTGCAATGTCAAGTCTCATGCCAAGGAAAGTTTGTGATCTCTCCTAATCCTTCCTCTTGGTTTCCTTAGATGTTTATAGTCTATAATGCTTCTTTCTTTACACTCCTTATTTTTTAAGTATTTATTATGTAGTATCTTTTAGGCATTGTTAAAGCTCTTGTGTGGTAAGTCTGTCTACACGATTGTGTCCTGCTGGAGATCTGTGCTCCAAATATCCCTTATTTCTCACCCAAGAAATTAACTTGCTGGTTGGGCAAGAAGGGAACATTTTTACTCCCTATATACTACGCTAAAGCCAGGCTGTCACTTGAGCAGAGAGTGGGGATTGTAATGATAGAGCTAATGTTCAGTCACTCAGCCCCTCAGCTTTAACTTTATTGAGAGAGCTAAATACGTACTGATGAATTAACTATGGTCTGGGTGGTTTTTATAGCGGTCAGTACTGAACAGTCTGTATTCCTTCTTGGGAGATTAAGATGGTGAGAGAGTTGAGGATAGAGGGAATGGATAATTGGGAAATGAACGGCCTCTTGTTTCCCTGAAGAAACAGTATTTTGACCCAGGGAGTAATGTAGTCAAAGGTGGTATAGGTTGGAGGGAGTTTACTGTGGATTCTTGGGAAGATCCCCTTGAATAGTGAGCACATTTGCTTTGAGTTACAGATTCTGTGTAGTCTGTGCTCGACTACTTCTAAGAAGATTAATTTATCTAGGACTCTCTTCATATGCACGCTGGGTATGCATATAGATGAAAATGTACCAATGAAAATTTTAGTTCAAGAAGAAAGAAAATAGTTGATGGTCCTGGTATGTAAATGTACACAAATGATTTTTTTAACAACAAAAGCCATCCTCCTTTTATCATTTTTGTTCTTAATTTTCTAAATTTCCCAGCCTATAGAGAAAATAAAATTATTCTCCTTAAGTGTGACCCCAGCATAGCTGTTTGCTTATTAACAATTCAGAAAGTGAGTTTGCCACTAATAAGTGGATATTAGCCCCAAAACTTAGAATACCCAAGATACAATTTGCAAAACACATGAAACTCAAGAAGAAGGAATACCAAAGAGTGGATACTACATTCCTTCTTAGAATGGGGAACAAAATACCCATGGAAGAAGTTACAGAGACAAAGTTTGGAGATGAGATGGAAGGAAGGACCATGCAGAGACTGCCCCATCCGGGGATCCATACAATTATCAACCACCAAACACAGACACAATTGCATATGCCAGCAAGATTTTGCCGACAGGACCCTGATATAGCTAACTCTTGTGAGGCTATGCCAGTGCCTGACAAATACAGAAGTGGATGCTCACAGTCATCTATAGGATGGAACACATGGCCCCCAGTGTCGAGCTAGAGAAAGTACCCAAGGAGCTGAAGGGCTCTGCAACCCTATAGGAGGAACCACAATATGAACTAACCAAGTACCCTCTGAGCTCTCTAGCTGCATATGTAGCAGAAGATGGCCTAATTGGCCATCATTGGAAGGAGAGGCTCTTGGTCTTGCAACGATTATATGCCCCAATACGGGGGAATACCAGGGCCAGGAAGCGGGAATGGGTGGATTGGAGAGCAGGGTGAGGGGAGGGTATAAGGGACTTTGGGGATAACTTTGAATTGTAAATGAAGAAAATAATAAATTAAAAAAAAAAAGAAAGTGAGTTTGCTGTTAGTAATTAGCTGGCTTGGGTTTTAGTGATATTAGTCCTAGCTGCAAAAGGGAGGCAGGGATGTGAGACAAGGAATGTGAGTGTCACTATGAGAGTAAAACCTTCGGTTCCTCTCCTGCATTTATAACAGGAATCCTGAAATAATAGTAGTGATAGATTGTCTTAATTTCCTGCCTTCCCTAAGATGCACAGTTTTCCTAAGAAAGAATAGTACAGACACAAGGTTTCTATTTTTTAAAAAATACATTTTATTAGATATTTTATTTTCTTCATTTACATTTCAAATGCTACCCCCTTTTCTAGTTTCCTCTCCAAAAATCCCCTATCCCCTCCTCAACCCACCCACTCCCGCTTCCTGGCCCTGGCATTCCCCTATACTGGGGCATAGAATCTTCACAGGACCAAGACACAAGCTTTCTAAAAGTGAGAGCAGAGACAGAATCTGCATGTGTCTGCTTCATCACACACACTCTGACAGGATTAGAGAGCAGGGACAGGGTTTGCACATGGTCTGAGTGAGCGGCAGCCATTGGACACAGCCTCCCTAAAAAAATGTGTTGTCCGGAGCAAGCAGCGCAGCAGGGGTGGTGTTGTATGGAGTCTTGAGATGGTTCTTTTCACTTAGATACACATTCTTACTTTAAGTGTGGTGAATGATTATAGCCAGAAACTGTTATCTGTCTGATTCTGTCATCATCGGAATTAGCCAAAAGAATTCATGTTGTCAAGTGTAATGCCATAGGATTGGAGAACATAAGTGTTTGATTCTCAGATCTCATCAAACTTGTATTCTCCTAGTAGGGGTAGTTGTATTGTTTGTGAGTATTACATGGTTAGTTAATAGCTAACACATTGGCAGCTAATTCTAACCACACTACAAACGCGAATTTGTTTAAATCTTACAGCAACTGCATAGGCGACAAAAGCGGAAGCATGGAGATGAAATGATTTGCCCAAAGTTTTGTAGTTGTTGAGTGTGGAGCTGGGGTTTGAACACTGTCTCTGAAATAAGTGTTCTTAGCTTAGCTACCTTAGTGCTTTATTTCTCCCTCTCTCCTCGATAACAGTGAATGAGAATGAGGGTAGGAATAGAGAACAAAAGTTGCCAAACAATCCCTTCTCTGAGATGAACACTGTGGATATTTGGGCATTATATTCCTGCAGTCTTTTTTTCTTGCTTTATTCCCTCCCCTGTGTCTTCTGTATGTGACCAATTGGTCACAACCTGAAGGACTTGTTGAGTCACTTGGGCATCTGTAAATGTCAGAGAAAGGTAGTGGCTATGCAGAATTGTATACATTTTAGCATAATATAAATAGTTTTATATTGACAGGTATTTGTTACCTTTGTTCCCCAGTTTTTAAACATTAAGATTGAAGAGGTAACATAACGGTATCTGTATATTTATCTAGTTACTTGCTAAGGATAAGTTTCTAGGAGTAATACTTATGAATATAGAGCATACCTGTATGTGTATTGTCATTAGATAGCAACTAAAAACTCAGTTCATGTAAATCAGAGATGAATGATAACATTTATATTTTATTTGCTTTAAGTTCTCATATTCTTTATGACTTGGTTCTTTTGTCCATTTTCAAGTGGAGTTCTTATTTTGGATGGTTTATATATTTTACGCATTAATTATAAGTGTTTCCTTACTGTTTCATTTATCTCCAGATATTTATGATATAGAGCTCCTCACTTTAAAAACTACAGTGTTAATTGTTCTCATGATGATTAACTATAGAACGTCTGTCTCCCAGCAGCAGTGTTAAGGTGTATGCCTCAGGGAAGCCATGAGTAAATAATTGAAAGAAATTTTATGACTAGTACTTATTTTTCTTTAAATTATTTTGGGCAATTAATAGCCTTAAGCTGTTAGTTTTAGATTCTACCTTTTCCAGTAACATTAGTGTTGTAAGAGTGCTGTAGAAAATTTAGATTTAATAATTTAAATATGGATTCCTTAGCCATTCGGAGGTGGTGCACCCCTTTAACCCCAGCACTTGGGAGGCAGGGGTAGGCAGATTTCTGAGTTCGAGGCCAGCTTGGTCTACGAGCAAGTTATAGGAGGGCCAGGGCTACACAGAGAAACCCTGTATTGAGAACCAAAAAGAAAAAAAATATGGTTTCTCCAAATTTTTCTTAGCAGTCTGTTTTGATTTTCACATTGCAGGTATGTTCCGCCAGAGCAAGCCAAAGTGGTGGCCTCGGTTCATGCGTCTATTTCAGGGTCTTCTGCCAGCAGCACAAGCAGCACCCCTGAGGTCAAGCCCCTGAAATCTCTGTTGGGAGATTCTGCACCAGCACTGCACTTAAATAAGGGCACACCTAGTCAGGTGAGGGGTTCGTAACTCTAAAGACGTCTGGAAGGTTGAGTGCTAAGTAAGAACCTTTAACAGTATGTATGTGTGATTTGTGAAATACATTAAAAGATTGTTAGGTATGTGGTAGGAATGTGTGTTTTTATTTACTTTGGCTTTGCTGTCACTTTGTAAAGATATCCTCTGTGATGCCTTAACAGAAAATAGTAGGATTTGCAACATATCTGATTATGTAGCATGCTTATTATCATTGAAATGCAATAGTTTTAGCAGTGTACCTCACCAATGAACACCGAAACCATTTGTTGCCTCAGTATTTACTTTGGTGTACTTAGGATTTTATGACTGTGTTTCAGTGTGACACTGTTATGTTATACTGTACTTGAATGACTTTGTAGTGCAGATCAAATCCTACCCTTCTGACAGCATATTCTAGAACCTCTGAGTAAATTCTTCTCTTTCCACAAGGCTTAAACTGGAAAAGTGAAAAGAGGAGTAAAGTCGGGATACTGTAATGCTTTCTGTGTATAAATGTGCTTTTAGTGCAGTGAATCGGAGATAGCTTTATATAAAACTTAGCAAATCTGACTGAAAACTCTTTATAGTTAATGCATACATAAGTCTGTGTTTTAGAAACACCACAAGTAAGTACTGTGCTTACAGTCCCCAGTTGTAGGTCGCTCCCAAGGGCAGCAGCAGGAGAAGAAGCAGTTTGACCTTTTGAGTGATCTTGGCTCAGACATCTTTGCTGCTCCAGCTCCTCAGTCAACAGCTACAGCCAATTTTGCTAACTTTGCACATTTTAACAGTCATGCAGGTATGTCTTTTCCTGATAGCTATTGCCTAGGATATGTGTAAAACACCAAGAAACATTAGTCATTTGTTATACTTAAGTATCAGTAAGTGTAGTCCACTGAGGAATTTAGATCATCCATGAACATTGTAGCATATAGACATATACCCATGGTACTTTTAGGGGAATATCTTAGATAGCATCTTATGTAGCCCAGGCTGGTTGACCCTGAACTTGCTTTCCTTATCGTCCCACTCAGCTGCCTGAGTGCTGAAATACTATATGGAATTTCATAGCCAAGGCATGCATGCAACCATGGTCCTTTTTTATGTTTGTTTGTTTTTGAGACAGGGTTTCTCTGTGTAGCCTTGGCTGACCTGGAACTCATTCTGTACACCAGACTAGCCTTTAACTCGGAACTTTATCCCAAGTGCTGGGATTAAAGTGTGTGTCACCATGACCTGGCTATACATTAAAATGTACCCTGGTACTTTTTACTTTTTAATCACAAAAGAAATGATGTATAACATGGAATGTGACTTCTTTTCATGAAATAACATAGGAGAAGAATTACATTTAATTTTTTTTTTTACACTTTATGGGGTGTGTGTGTGTGTGTGTGTGTGTGTGTGTGTGTGTGTGTGTCTATATACTCCATGGTGGATGTATAGAGGTCAGAAGATAATTTGTAGGAGTGAGTTAGTACTCTTTTTTTTTTTTTTTTTTCCATGTTTGTCCTGAGAATTAAACTCAGGTTTTCAGGCTTAGTGGCAGGTGCCTTTACCTACTGAGCCATGCCACCAGCATGGCCTGAGGTAAGACATTAATATATATATATAGATACTACCTTTTTATTATGGAAATTGACAAATGACCAAATGCAAATGTGTAATGTAACTTAAGTATTAATTTCATGGGCCTACTACTGTTTTCTTTGTCATTCCACTCATCTGATTTTGAAACAAATTTTAGACATGAATACTTTGTATCTGTGTACCTCCCTCCAGTGTGTACTTTGTCTGTTCTTGCATATCTGCACAGTACCCGTGGGTCAGCATCAGGTGTCTTCTAATGTAGCTCTCTACTTATTTTTAACCCAGGGTCTCACTGAATTTGAAGTGAACCAATTGGCTAGCCTAGCTGGCCAGCAAGCTTCAGGAGTCTCTCCTCTGTTCCCATCTCTTACTACCCCAAGCACTGGGGATACAGATGCTTTTTTGCATTTGTAGAGGTCCTCATGCTTACAGACTAGCTACTTTGCTGAGTCAGAGTCATTGCCCAAGACCCTAGAATTTTCATTGTTAAATAATCACAGTATGTGATAGAATCATTCTAAATAATGGTAATATTTTATTAGTCAGTATTTGAATTTTCATTCCAGTTCAGATTTGTGTTTCTCTATATACTATGTATTATGTATAGATATAAACACATATACTTACTCTCATAGTATGTATACATTTGTTGGAATCACTTTATTTTTTTTTAAATATATCCTTTGCAAATGAAATGTTGGTTAGGTTTCTAGAGGTTGTACCTTTTCCTTTTCACTGTAATTTGTTAGAGAAAGTAATTATTTGTTTTATAAATTCTGTAGTGTTCTGGACTTGTTAGTTGCCTCCTGCTAGAATCTTTAAAAGTTCTCTCTTGTATTGCTTATAAGTTAGTAGTTGGTTCTAGAGATTCCTATCAGTTGAAGGTTTGTATGTTTCTGGCAGGGATGGGGACTGCTAGTTGCAGGTTTGTGGGTTTATGTTAAGGAAATGTGGCCAGGAGACTTATAACTTAGGGCTTAAGAGACACGTTTTAAAACTTTAAGATTTATTTCATGCGTGTTTGTGTTTCGGTTGCATGTATGATTGTGTGCTACTTGTGTGTCTGATGCCTATAGATGTCTGAAGAGTGTGGTGGATATGTACCATGAACCTGTGTCCTGGGCAAGAGAGCTATGTGTCTGTTCCCGTTTGACTCTGTAAAGGAAGGTAGAACAGTGGGTCTCTGAGTTAAGGCCAGCCTTATCTACATGGCGAGTTCCAGGTCAGCTAAGGCTACATGTTGAGATTCTGAGGAGGGTTAGAAATTTGCAAGTTTCAGTTGTTGAGGGTATATGGCAGGTTTTTTTTTCCTGTCTTAGCTGATCTATGGAAATCTCCCAAATGAGAACATTTCCCCTTCTCCTTTAGGTAGCCTATATAGCAGAGTTCTTTGACCAAACATGGAACTAAGGTTATCACCTTTTCCCTCCTTTTTAACATTTATTTTTAGTGTACTGTATGTTGCCTACATGTATGTCTGTGTACCATGTGTACAGTACCTGTGGAGGCCCTAAGAGGGTGTTGAACTCTCTAGACAGGAGTTACAGAAAGTTATGAACCACTGTGTTGGTGCTGGGAACTGAACCTGGGTCTTCACAAGAGCAGCAAGTGCTCTTAACTACTTGAGCTATCTTCCCAGCTCTATGCATTTATTATGGATTTATGAGAATATTTTGGTTTTATCTCCCTTTTCAATATGCTTTTGAATTATTTTATTATTGTATTTAAAGTTCAGAGAGGCCTAGAATTTTGATCTTAGGCTTTTGTCATAGTTGTAGTTACCTTTTATTGTTTCCTAAATTTTAATGAATTTTAAAAGGATTTTAAAGGAATATAAACATCTTCAGATTTTTTTTTGTGTTTGTGTGCATATACATTTTCTCCAGTTTTATGTGCCTCTGGTGTGATGTATTTATGAATGTTAGATAAACCAGAAAGCTAGACATGGTAGTACACACCTCTTGAGAAGCTAAGGCATGCATGAGTTCATGAGGGAGAGATCAACCCAAGCTACATAGTGAGACCTTGTTTCTTAAAACTAAAAACAAAAGCAAAACAAACAAACAAAAAGAAAAAAGTATTTTGTTAGTGTGATACAAAAGTCTTTGTATCATTATTTTAGGTATTTAAATTACTCTTCAGATTCACCAAGCTCATTGTCATTTTAAAGTGACATTTTGGGCTGGGAAAGTGGGTGAATAAAGTGCTGGCTGTGTAAGCATCATGACGTCAGTTTAGTCAGCACACAAGTGAAAGTTGGGAACAGGAGTGTGTATGACACTCCAGCACTGGGCAGAGACTGGTGATTCGTGTGAGTCACATCCACCAGTGGAAAAGGAAGCAGAGGCTCAGTGAGGAGCCCTGCCTCAAAAGAGCGAGGAGGAGAGCAGCCAGAGAAGACACTCAATCAGCTTCTGCCCTCTGTTGATCTATATACAAATAAATACAATTACAAATTTAAAAATTGGGGCTAGCCTGCTCTACAGAGCAAGTTCTAGGACAGGCAAGGCTACACAGAGAAACTCTGTCTCAAAGAGAGAAAGAGACAGAACAGACAGACACACACACACAGAGACAGAGGGAGAGACAGAGGGAGAGACAGAGAGAGAGAGAGAGGAGAGAGAGAGAGAGAGAGAGAGAGTATATTTTGTGGACTGCATCCACAGTTTTGTTTACGAAGAGGAATATATTTAGGGTTCTGATTTAGCTTTCTTTTGTTACTAGAGTCGTTTAGAATAGTGTTGTAACTGTGGCAATTCATGGGTACTGTGAATAGATTATCCCTTTACAAAGACTTTGGGAGATTTCTGGGTATTCTTTAGTATATATTACTAATTGGGCTAATACTGGTAGCATTTAAATGAGCTCTCTCTAAAGTGAGTTGTACTGCATTGACATATTCATTTGTCCTGTCTTTTCAGTTGTAGTTTTCATATTCATTAACATATGTTGTCCTTGCCATTTACAGCTCAGAATTCTGCAAATTCAGATTTTGCAAACTTTGATGCATTTGGACAGTCTAGTGGTTCGAGTAATTTTGGAGGTTTCCCCACAGCAAGTCACTCTTCTTTTCAGCCCCAGACTACAGGTAGAGCCTCTCCAGCCTTGTGCTTAAATGTTTACTTTTAAAAACTAAATTTTCCAAGTGTAGTTTTGAAAAACTAAATTCTCTAATGACCTAATTTTAAAGTAGCTCTATCTTACAACGCTCTGGGGAAACCTGAAGTCTGTTTCTCTGAACTCTGTCTGCTGTGCACCACCTCCTGTCCTCCTTTTCCTGCACATGCTCTCCTGCAAGTCTCCATCCCTGAGGTCGGAAACACCACACATTGTTAGTACATGAGACACAGTGACTAAGGCTCATGCTGTGTCTTAGGCTAAGGGAAGCTAGTTGGTGGCTTCCATAGAAATAAAGCTTTAGCCGGGCGTGGTGGCGCACGCCTTTAATCCTAGCACTCGGGAGGCAGAGGCAGGTGGATTTCTGAGTTTGTGGCCAGCCTGGTCTACAAAGTGAGTTCCAGGACAGCCAGGGCTATACAGAGAAACCCTGTCTCAAAACCCTGTCTCGAAAAAAAAAAAAAAAAAAAAAAAAAGAAATAAAGCTTTATGGGACATCAAATTGTTGAATTTGTTTAGTTAAGTATAAATTATTAATGGCCACTTTAATCAAATGTGGAAATAGTTCTGTGCAGGAATTGGTTTTCTGTAAAAGTGTATTGTTTGCAGAAATTCATTGAAACCTTATTTAGCTTTTTGGCTATTTTTCTTTCAACTTTTAACTCTGTATGTGTTGTCTTAAAAGGCTTTTCTTTCAATTTTCTCCTCTTCCTTAACTTTCATCATTTACATAATTTCTGGCTGTTCAGCATTTAGAGTACTTTCATCTAGCTGCAGTTTTGGTGAATTTACTTCAGCTTTTCCTCTCCAGGCTGCCCACAGTAAGTTCTGTTGTCCAGGAGGCATCTTTTATTCATTTATATGGTTTTTGTATTATTTCATGTTTTTTAGTTATGGATCATTATCCTTTTTAATGATTAGCCTTCATACATTCATTACCTTTATTCTCCCTTCTCTTATTAAACTCAAGAGTTAAAGCTATATCCTAGTTATCAGTGAAAGTTAATAATTTCAAATAAAAATTTTCATAAAAATCTTAGAAATTTAGTATTTAGTTTATTTGTTAGCTACTCATACCAGATCAGTGTCTTTTAACTACAAATCTATTTATGTTAGCTTTAGTTGATTTTTCTTTGAAAATTAATTTTTTAAATGGAGGCTTAACGTGCTGCCCAGGTTGATGTTGAACTGGCAATCTTCCTGCCTGAGACTTCTGAATAAGTCAGATTATAGGCATGTGTCACCAGGCCCAGGTTTTTTAGTTTTCATTGAAACACCCAGAGTTTAATTCTTGAAAAAGATTTATCAGTTTATATTTTTTTAGACTGTCAAAGAATTGATTGATGAAAGGTATTTTAATGATCTGTTCTGCCTTAAAAAAAAATCTTTGAACTTTGCTTTCACCTTAGCATGTATGATATGATTTTGACGTTTAGGAAGAAAGAACTAGTACCTATGTAGGATTCATGCGCGGAGTCATGCATGGCCTGCAGTCTTTGGTGAGGACATCAGAAGTCTTGGGTGGGGAACATATTTTATAGATTTAGTAGGCCATGTGACTACTATAGCTAGGTAAATTTTGCTTTATGAAGGCAACAGTCACTGTCAGGTACTTTAATTTTGTACTTGGAACTACATGGTGGGACCTAGTTTTACTGTGAGCATCAGATTTGTTGAATATACATTGAATTGCTGCAGAGTTAAGTAATGGCTCGTCAAGTGAAAAAAGGCAAGGACTGAAACAACTTTATCATCAGTGTATCTTATACATGGTTCAGAGTCTGCTGAGGAACTCTGACGTTGCAGACCTCACCACCCATATGTTCTGTTGTTTATCCCAGAGTAGATATTGTCTTACATATTGTCAGGACCTTAGAAGGTTAAGTTTCATATTTTACCAGAGAAATATGTAGATGGTTGTCATTTAGTAGTCACCAATTTTTAGGAATATACATGATTATGAGTATATATATTTTTTCATAATACACACACACACACACACACACACACACACACACACACACACAGCTACCTCAGGCAGAAATGATCAAATAAATCTACCAACTAATATTGAGAAAAGTATAGAAGTTTCATGTTTTGTTTATTCTGTTACAGGTGGAAGTGCTGGATCAGTAAATGCTAATTTTGCTCATTTTGATAACTTCCCCAAATCCTCCAGTGCTGATTTTGGAACCTTCAGTACATCCCAGAGTCATCAGACAGCATCAACTGTTAGTAAAGTTTCAACAAACAAAGCTGGTTTACAGACAGCAGACAAATATGCGGCACTTGCTAATTTAGACAATATCTTCAGTGCTGGGCAAGGTATCAATGTGTAAACAAAACGGATACTAATTTGAAATCTGAGGAGATAATGCTTTTCTAATTTGTGTAGAAAGTATGTGTCATTGAATGTTTTAAGTAAAAGGTTCTTGGAATATCAACTATAAAACTGAAGACCTAGAAATTAATTTATAAACAATTTTGAAAGGAAAGCAGTTGAAAATAATTGTATTTTTGTCTTCAAAAACATACTCTACTATTCAGTGGCTACAGAGGGCCAACATTTTTTATGCACATAGCTGATTAAAGTGCTGTTTTGTAATTTTAATGGTACTTGTTTTGAACTGTTATTTACCAACATTTTGGATTTGTCCCATTATTTCTCTTAATATATTTTATAGTAAGTTTTGGCTTCTAGTATTCCCCTGTAAAAGTGTATATAATGGAGAACAGTGGGAATATGTTCTACCCTCGATTCTCACCCTTATCTTTGGCATTGTTTTTCTCATCTCCAAACTGGAAGGGATCATAGAATTGAAGTATTGGCCTTAGATTTTGTTACCGTATGCAAGGCATTTAGAACAGTGCCTAGCACAGGAAGGACCTTAAATATTACCTATTATAATTATCTCTCTCTTTTTCATGGAAAATCCTGGGAGATGGGTAATACTATTAGATGGTGCACGTTAGGTCCACCATACAGTCTTCTGTGTTGGTGTGAGTGAAACCATCCATCTTAGAGTTCTTTGAATCCTGTCCATTTAAAATTTAGGTCTAGTCAGTTTTGGGTTTACCTGTGGTTCATGGCAAATATGATTGATAAACTGACAATATGATATTAAAGTTTTGGTGTAACTTTCTTGTTTGTTTGCCTCTAGGAGGTGATCAAGGGAGTGGTTTTGGGACCACGGGTAAAGCTCCTGTTGGTTCTGTGGTTTCAGTTCCCAGTCATTCAAGTGCAACTTCAGACAAGTATGCAGCCCTGGCAGAGTTAGACAGCGTGTTCAGTTCTGCTGCCACCTCCAGTAATGCGTACACGCCCACCAGTAATGCTAGCAGGTACCCTTCCCTCCCTGCTTTAGTACTCCTGTCTGTTACTTCCTGATTTCTTCCACATCAGAGTCACGTAGTTAAAATATATGACTGTTGTGGGGTTATAATTTAAAAATAATTGAGTAGTTTTTAAGTCTGAGGAAATTGAGTGTAATTTGATATTTAAAATATAATTCTTGTATCTGCCACAATTTTTTTATCAAATCTTAGAAATCTTACCCCTTTTCCTTCTTGGATGCTAAATGTACTTCAGGCAACATACATCTTTAGATGGAGAGTATATGGATTATGTAACTTAGCAGAGAGTTTGTTTAGCAGTCAGATTGCATATGGCAGGGCACAGAGTTCAGTCGGTTTGCAACATACCCCAATGCTGCTGTCCGTTCTCCAACTTGTCCTTGTCTGAGTGTTTAAAACATTGGCCTTGTGTTAACTAAGGTTGGTTGTGATCTCATGGTCCTTTGTCTGTCTCCACAGTACTTACAGGCATGCAATACTAAACCTCGAGGAGCAGTAGACTTTCAACAAGCTTTTTAAATGTATCAAGAATATACAGTATTCTAGTTATTTCTTTTGTTCCATTTATCTAGATTATAACTGCTGTATTACTATTATTTATTTCTCTTTGACACCTTTTCTAGAGAGAAATTCTAACTACTTGAGATGGTACAAATTGAAGCCAAATAAAATATTTGTTATCTTTTAATAATATATCTTAATAATAGTAACAAGGTGGCCTTAAGGCCTAGAAACATAGATACATCCCATGTGATAAATAGATTATTGATACTGCGTTGTGATATATTAGTGGTTTACAAGTGTGATCTGTGGAATGTTTGAGTTATCTGAGCCTCTTCTTCAGAGTCTGTGAGGTCAGACCTCTTTTTCATAATAATTCTGAGAAGCTAATTTGGTTTTTCAGTGATTGGCATTTGTATTTGTGGTGCACAAAATAAAATAAGGCAGGAAAACCTTGCTGAAATCTTGAGCAGAAATTAAGGTAGTGTCATCAGATTGTATCACAGTATATACATTGTGTTTCTTCATGAACACTGTTTTATTTCTAATTTTTAAAAAATGTGATCTTCTTTTGTGGCCAGGACTAGTGTCTTAGTTAGGATTTCCATTGCTTTGAAAAGACACTATGGCCAAGGCAACTCTTATAAAGGGAAATATTTAATCGTGGTTGGCTTAGAGTTTCAGAGGTTTAGTTCACTATCATCATGGCAGTATCCAGGCAGACATGGTCCTGGATAAAGAGCTGAGAGTTGGGTTCTACATCTTGTTCTGTAGGGTGCAGAAGAGACTGTGTGCCACACTGAGTGTAGCATGAGCATAGATCTCAAGGCTGTCTCCACAGTGACACACTTCCTCCAACAAGGCTGCATCTCCTAATAGTCCCTCCCTAGGGGCCTATGGGGGCCGTTCCTATTCAAACCACCACACCCAGTGTTTGAGTCTCAGAGTTTACTCGCGCTCTCAAGCTGCGCGTGCCACCATTTCTCTCTTTACCTTACAATCATGTTGATGAGATTTTCTAACTAATATTCTTGGTAAAAATTAACAACTGTTTCAACTTTATTAAATGTTTTCCATTAAATGTATTTTCTGCATGTTAATGTTATGTGTGTATCAAGTAGTTTGAGTGCATTGTTAATAGTTGTTGAGTTTTGAGGCAGACCAGCTGCTCATTTTATGGTGGTTTGGATCTGAGCTGTGAAGGCTGTGCTTTCTGCTGCAGGCCGAGCTCAGGCAGCAGTGCTTGCCAAGCATGCACCAAGCTCTGGATAGAATCCTGCCATTGTAAAGAGGAATTACCAGCACCTGGACATAGAGGCAGAAAGACTAGAAGTTCAAGAACACCCCGTGTAGCAGATTCCAGGCTAGCCTGTGCTATGTGAGACTTTGTCTTTAAAAAAAAAAAAAGCCCCACAAGCAAATGTTAGAGTTTTTTGAAATTTGTGTATTCTACCATAAATGATAGCTTTCCAATACTCTGATGAAATGATTAATGACATAAATGAAAGTGATTTTCATTTTGTTAAATAGCCACTACGATAGAAGATTGCTCAGAGTCATTGAAAGTCACTAAAACTTTGGCTTTGTGGAGTGGGAAAAGTTCATCAGTAGGTCTCAGTTTCCCTATTTCAGTTGACTTTAGGAAACTTCCTATTTCGGTGTCTTGTCAAAGAAAATGAAGTACTCATATTTATTGTTCGGTGTGTATAAAACTATATGTTCATCCTACATGTCAAACAGATGCTAATATATACATTTCTTCTCTGTTTAGTCGGTCATTATGTGAATTAGTAGAAATATAAAATAAAAGTTCTCTTTGCTTAGAAATACAGTTATTAAAATGTTTATGCTGTCAGATAATGGAATTCAATCTTAGATATATATTTTTAAATGGAATTTCTATATACTACTGATTACTGAAGATAGCATCTAAAAACACTTTATTACTGGAATTTCAATAATTTTTTAGAATGTAAACTTATCTGGATTATCTGTGGTGAGAACTGCAGTGATGTATAGCCTGGTTGGTTTTTATGTGCTTGTATGTGTTGTGAGCACTGTGTAGGGAAACAGCCTTGTCTCTAGGAAATACTGACTTGATGTTCTCTCCAGCAGTGTCTTTGGAACAGTGCCTGTGGGTGCTTCTGCTCAGACACAACCCGCTTCAAGTGGTCCTGCTCCGTTTGGGGGTATGTGCTTTTTATATTGTACCTGAATATGCCATATGCCATTCTTTTTAGGGGTGCTGGAAGACAGTAAAAGAGCAATGTTTTGGTAGCAAAAGATTCACATTTATGTCTTCAAAAATATAGTGAAGAAATTTTTTAAAAATCTTGAATATTAAATATTAGGATTTATAGCATATTTTATACTTCTTTAAAAGCTACGCCTTCTACGAATCCATTTGTTGCTGCTACTGGTCCTTCTGCGGCATCGTCTACAAACCCATTTCAGACCAATGCCAGAGGAGCAACAGGTAAGAAGAAAAGACAGAGTGAGGTGTTAGAACCTCTGGGGAAAGGAGCTTATTGTAAAGACTTAAATGCGAGGCCTTCTTCTCAGTCAACAGTAGCATAAAAGAAAGAGTAGGAGACTTTATTCATATATGTCATCTGAGCAACTGGGGGTGCTGCTGTCCTTGTGTGCCTCTCATCCCAGGGCTTGAAAGACTGAGGCAGGAGGATTAAGAGTGTGAGGCCAGCCTCAGTCACATAGAAAGACCTTGTCTAAAATACAAAAAAGACAAATGCTACAGAAAATGTATAAAATTTAGGAATTAGCATACTGGAGCTGAGAAATTGTGTTTCAACCCTCTTGACAGAAACGGTGGTTTCCAGGTAGGAAAGCTCAAATATAGGTAGAAGAACGTGATTGACAATAGTAGTTTAGTTTGCTTGCTGCCAGAATGGCTGTTAGTCATTCAATATTAACAAAATATTACCTTAAAGCCCCAAGAGATTATATCAGTTGAACAAACTGTGTTATATTTCTTTATTATTTTGTTATTTGTAATAATACTTTATTATTATATATAAATGCAATGATATAAAATTCTAATTAAATAGCTCTAATGCCTCTTTTTAAGGGTTCCTATTTTTTTGTTTTATTTTTTAAATAAGAGCTGAGGATCAAACTCTGGGTCCTCCTACATCCTGGGCATGCATTGTACTATATATATATATCTCCACGTATTCTGGAGTTCAGTACTTGAATATTTTATTTCTCAGTACCTTGTTTTCATTACTTCTGTTTATACCCCCCCTTTTCTATATTTGTTACATACCCAAGCCAGTCACATTATTTATTCTCATTGAATTTCTTCCAGTTCTCTCTTACTGTCACTGCCTGGTATGGCATGGCAGCAGGCTCAGGTGGTGTGGCTGACTGTCCAGGCAGTCTAGACTTTGTAAGCTTTTTTTTCTGTGTTTCAGAGTAATATTGGACCGAGAGCTTCAACTCTAATTGAAGCAAGTGTAGCTATGAAGTTTTAAGAGTATATCATCATAGGCTGGTCTGTGGTGTCATATGCCTTAAGTTCCTAGCACTCACGAAGCAGAAGCAGGGAGTGTCTCTGAGTTTAAGGTCAGCCTGGTCTACAGAGTGAGTTCCAGAAAAGCCATGGCTACTCAGAGAAATCTATGCCTAAAATCCCCACCTTCCCAAAGAGTATATTACTATAATATACCTAAATCATTAAGAATTACTAGTTAAGACAAATGTCTTTATTATTAGCAAGACTGAGGATTATGATAGTAGAGCTTCCATGGTGATATTTTGTCTTTAAACCCAACCATGAGGGAGAGGCAGAGGAGGATCAGGAATTGGAGGCCAGTCTAGACTACTACAGGGAGAATCTATTTAAATAGAGAAACAAGAATTAAACACTGTTCTATCACAAGTCTGAATAATAAGTATTATTTTCCATTTATATAAACATTTTAGTCATAATTTAACTATTTGAAATTCCTATCGGATTTAATTAAAAATGATTTGTTTAGGGACTGGTGAGGTAGCTAAGTATATAAAAGTGCTTCTTTTTTTTTTTTTTAAGATTTATTTATTTATTATATGTAAGTACACTGTAGCTGTCTTCAGACACTCCAGAATGCGCTAGATCTTGTTATGATGGTTGTGAGCCACCATGTCGTTGCTGGGATTTGAACTCAGGTCCTTCGGAAGAGCAGTCAGTGCTCTTAACCGCCAAACCATCTCTCTAGCCCCTATAAAAGTGCTTCTTGCTAATCCGTCATGAACTGGAACTCAGATAGTGGAAAAAGAGAACCATTTGTCCTAATGTGTGTGTGCTGTATTAAAGTTATCACAGCACATTGTTCAGTTTATAGAGATAACCAAAAGAAGAGAAACTAAAAATACACCTTGCCTGATAGTAGACTAACTTAGCGCTAGTTAAACCTGTGCTTATCTCTGTGGTGTGAGCAGTGCTCTCTGGGCAGCCAGGCTGTTTGACATCAGAAGCTTTAAGTCACTCTGTGTGTTTGTGTTGTACTGTGTACATCAGAATTAGGGGATCCTTCACTACCTCTTAACTTTTTTTCTGTTTTTAAATAAGAAAGTTTTTGTTTGCTTGTTTTTTAACATTTGTTTTATGTAAGTATTCAGACACACCAGAAGAGGGCATCAGATCCCATTACAGATGGTTGTGAGCCACCAAATGGTTGCTGGGAATTGAACTCAGGACCTCTGGAGGACCAGTCAGTGCTCTTAGCCACAGAGTCATCTCTCCTGCACAATATGAAAGTATTTTAGGAGCTAAGATTCTACATAGACTATAATACTATATGTAAAATCCATAGCTTATCTAAGCAATGTTTAATTTTAAAGTTTATCAGAAAGAAAATATTCTCTCTACAAATTTTTATTTCAAAGTAATTTTTTGTTTGTTTTGAGATAAAATTTCTTTGTGGAACCCTGACTGTCCTGGAACTTGGTATATAGCCTTGAACTCTCAGAAATCTGTATTCCTCTGCCTTCTGAATACTAGTAACTAGTAATAAAGGCACGTGCTACAATGCCTGTCTATTTTAAAGTACTTTTTGCAGTATAAGGTGTTTTGACTATATCACACTGGATTCTTTCTTAGGCTATTATTGAATTGATTAAGTTGAAACAAATGTTGAGACTGCAGTACTGCGAAGCTTTGACAATGCCCGGTCCTCAGGAGCACCTAGTCTTCTGCAGCACTTGGATTTCTTTGAGGGCTCTTCTCAGAAATGTTAACCCTGTAAAACACTCCTTCAGATAGCTTTGGAAGAATGGTATAACAGTTCTTTGCTCTTGAAGATTGAAAAATAAATATCAACCTAGGATGTCAACTCTTTGTCAGACCAAAGTACAGTAGTAGTTAATACTGGTTAGCTCTCACTGTTCACTGAGAAGTTTTAAAAATAGTTTTTTTTTTTGGTTTTTGTTTTTGTTTTTTAATTTATTTTATTATATGTAAGTACACTGTAGCTGTCCTCAGACACTCCAGAAGAAGGAGCCAGATCTTGTTACGGATGGTTGTGAGCCACCATGTGGTTGCTGGGATTTGAACTTATCACCTTCGGAAGAGCAGTCGGGTGCTCTTACCCGCTGAGCCATTTCACCAGCCCCCCAAAATAGTTTTATTATAGATAAACTGGGGTGGGCGTGGGAGATGATAAATGGCCTGTAGCACTTGTGTGGAGATCTGAAAACCACTTTTGGGATTAGTTCTATTGCAGGATCTAGGGACTGAAGCCAGGCTTCAGGCTTATGCAACAAACACTTTCACCTGCTGATCCATATTACCAGCCTTGAGAGGTTTTTAAATCATTAGTCAATAGAAAGAGTTCTGTGCCTTAGTAAGGGTATAGGGGAAACACTGAGATAGCACAGTTTAACAAGCATTACTGATGCAAGAGTAGTCGAAGGAAGCCTTTGGATTTCTAAGAAGAAAGTAAAATACATTGACTAAACTTTATTACAGAACCCTTTCTTGTCAACTATTTTTTTCTCTTAAACTTTTAAAAGTGTGTGTGTGTCTGATAGAGAGAGAGGGGGGGGGTGGTGCTCGCATAGGGATCTTCATAAAGTGAGTGGACAGTACAGTACTGGTTATCATCCTCAGGAATGCCATCTACCTCTTTTGAGACAGTCTCTTATTGGCCTGGAGCTCACCAGTTAGGCTACACTCGCTGACCTATAAGCCATAGGGATTCTTGTATCTCTGCTCACCCATTCTGGAATTAATAGGGCATTTTGCTGAATGTACAGCGCAGTATAAAATCTGTTTAAATTGGCAAGAAAAATATTTCTTGCTTCCATATAGTACATTAACTTATTGCTACACTTAATTGTTATAGCAGTTTCGTGCAAATACATAGACCCTATTATCTCTGTACCCCTCTGCCTTCCTCTTTGCAATGAGGAAACTGAAAGATTTAGAAAGTACCAGAACTAAGACTCAGACTTATCTCTTCCATCAGCGTGTGCTTCAGTTTTGAGCTAATCTAAAAAAGGATTGTAGTATAAAATGCATAGAAATAACCCTAATTCAAAACAAAACATCAGCTTTAGAATTTAATAAGCCATGTTTTTTCCATTAGTTAAATATATGCATGTAATTCTGCCCCAGGTGAGTTGTGCTCAGGACGCATTTCTCCATTCTGTTGTCCATGATGATTTAAGTAGACTAAAGCATATGTATGATTAATGATTTTTCTCCTCATAATGCTTAGTTCATTTATTTTTAGATATTTCTAGTTATGTCTTGATTTTTTTTTTTTTTTTTTTTTTTGGTTTTTCGAGACAGGGTTTCTCTGTATAGCCCTGGCTGTCCTGGAACTCACTTTGTAGACCAGGCTGGCCTCAAACTCTTGATTAATATTTATTGTATGTGTATGAGTACACTGTAGCTGTCTTCAGACACACCAGGAAAATGTATCAGATCCCATTAGAGATGGTTGTGAGCCACCACATGCATGTTTGGAATTAAACTCAGGACCTCAAGCAGTTGGTGCTCTTAAGCACTAAGTCATCTCTATTCAGG
Organism: Mus minutoides; assembly: GCA_902729485.2. Classification (NCBI taxonomy): domain Eukaryota; kingdom Metazoa; phylum Chordata; class Mammalia; order Rodentia; family Muridae; genus Mus; species Mus minutoides. Next base: position 599,371 of record LR749641.1, on the reverse strand, counting down.
GACTCTGTTTAAGATTTGGAGTTTCAGATGATAAAGAAACATTTTTGGATTTGCCTCATGATGCTCTGTGTGGGGGGGTAGTGGGGGTGTGTGCCCTGAATTTTACTTTGTAGCTGAGGCTGGCCTTGAACTACTGATCTTTCTGCTGTTGTCATGATTTCATGTGTATGCCCATACCTGGTTCTTACTGTACCATTTTTAGGGTTATGGTTGTATCTTCAAATGCTAAAGAAAGCTAAGAATTTTTTTGTTTTGTTTTGAGATAGAGTGTCACTCTGCAGGCTTGGTTTGTCTGCAATTTGCTGTATAGATAAGGCTGGCCTCATTCACAGATAATCTTCCTCTCCATGCTGGAATTAAAAGATTGGGCTGCTGTGACCAACTACGAAGGATTTTTTTTTTTTTTTTTTTTTCCGAGACAGGGTTTCTCTGTATAGCCCTGGCTGTCCTGGAACTCACTTTGTAGACCAGGCTGGCCACGAACTCAGAAATCCGCCTGCCTCTGCCTCCCGAGTGCTGGGATTAAAGGCGTGCGCCACCACGCCCGGCTGAAGGATTTTTAAGAATGGATTTCATTAGTGTTTTTTCATTTGGCATTTATTTTTCTAAACTGTTAAAAGTGGCACATTACAATGTCATGAATGTAATTGAAACATGAAGTCCGATTTTGGGGTGTATTTCTATTGTATATTCCTGTGACACCCAGTGGGCAACAGTGTGTTCTAACTCTAGGATCTTTAATGAAACCAGTTAACTTTTACTTTAACAGTAGCTGTATATAACTTAATTGACCTTGGTCTCTTTATGGCTTCCCATAAGGCCTTTCTGGAGCAATGCATTCTCAAGTGTTTCCTCACGCTCATTTTGGTAGGTGGCCACAACTAGATTTGTGTGGCAATATGTCTAGCTGCTTGTGGAAGCTTCTGCTAGTCTTTTGGATCCTTGCATGTGGAATTAAGTTACTTCCATGTTTTAATATGGAGTGGGCATGGATGTGTGGCATTAAGGTCACATTGTATTTAAAGTAACATGAGTATCCTATGGAATGATTTATGCTTTAATATTGAAAAGCGTTGCTTACCTCCATGGTCACGGTAGAATGTTAATAGCTGTTTTGATCATTTCTCTTATGTTTAAATTCATAGTACCTTTAAATGATATCTTTCTGATGTACCAAATCATTTTCTTGCTTTATCTCATCTGGAGTTTGGTTTTGCCTAACTGTCCAAGCTTTGCATTGAGTGCTTTAAACAGTGACTTGTCAGTTGCATTAGTGCATTTTGTCTGCAGTGAAACCCTCCTGTCTCCCTTGCAATGTGCTCAGACTTTTTTTCATTTACTTGCTTCCCAATAGCCTGGTCTTTCTTTTCTTTTCTCCTCTCCATAGTAAAGTTAAAAAAACAAAAAACCTATAGTCTAATTAGATTCCTTAAACAAATTTGCATTGTCATAAACATTAGAATTACTGTGGATAACATATGTAACACTTTTCAGTTTGTTTGTTTTTAGGTAAAACATTCTTTGCCTTGAATCAGCCATCAATTTGGTAAAATATTTGAAATTGGGAGACAAATTGATGGGCTGAATACTGAAAAGTATTTCCCCATCTCCTTATTTTACTAAGTCCCTTCCTAGAACAAACATGTCATTGGAAGGTGCTGTTTTAGGTATTTCCTGCCGATAGCTGAGACAGCATTCTGCTATTGCATGTCTCTCTCTAAGATGAGAATTTGTTCATATATGTGGTTTTTTTATGTAAATGGAGGATGACATAGGCATATCACATAGACATTGGTGATTTCCACATAGATTACCAGGTAGGGCACTACCCATCAAACACAGTAAGCCAAAGAGGGTCTACTAACATTGAACACGGGACTCATGGACCTGATAGTCTTCATCTCTTCTAAAAATGCTCTTTGTACTTATTTTCCAATCTTTGTGCATTTACACCAACATCTGTAGCTCACACTGTCCTCCTTTTTCTTGCAGTTGTGAAATGGGAGTGTAGAAGTATGAGCTTATATGTGTATACGTGTTGTGTGTATAAATATATATGTGTGTGTTTCTATATATTGTGTGCATATACATATGTAAAATATGTATATACACATATAATTAGTTAATAGGAACTTAATATATTCTTATACTTGTATTGGTGCTTTAAGTAGAATTTTTCTTTCTTTGTCTTTGGCTGTAGTTATGCAAGTATAGTTTTGAATGTCCTGCCTTTCACCCTAGTTGTCCTATAAATTATGTCATTTTTAGTGAGCTCTTTGAAGAGGTCTTAAAATTTTTTCTTTAGAAAAATGAATCTTACACAATAGCACATACTTAGTAATTAAAGTTTGCTTGATTTTTTTTTTTTAACTGAATATAGGAAAAGAACCTAAAATCCAGGATGTATATAATACTGTACATATGACAGTATGACTGGCTTCTGAAAGCAGGCTGTTGTTTGACTTTATGTAATTGCTTATGGAAGTTTTCTTGGGATTTCAAATGACAGATTTAGTAGTTTTTCTCTCTGGTCATTGCATTTCAGAAGAAAACTTCCTAGGTTAACATAGACAGTGTTAAACTGTACTGACTTTGTCAGGATTTGTTGGTTTCAAATGCTCTTAATACGTGTCTTAGTGTTTTCAAGGTAAGTGCTTGTATGCCACACTGAGGACTGTTTGCAGTGTCTCTGAAACTACCCTTTCTTCTTCTATCAGCGGCGACCTTTGGCACCGCATCTATGAGTATGCCAGCAGGATTTGGCACTCCTGCCCAGTACAGTCTCCCTACCAGCTTTAGTGGCAGTTTCCAGCAGCCTGCCTTCCCAGCCCAAGCAGCTTTCCCTCAGCAGACAGCCTTTTCTCAACAGCCCAATGGTAAGTAAGCATGAACATTCTGCCAGCTGTACGATTTCAGTACTTTTGCAAAGGCTGTCTTAAGATTGCAGTCGTTTTATTTGCTCAGTGTTGACTACCTACACTAGAAGAGAGAGCATTTGGCGGTGTGGGGTTTAAAGAGATTGTGGTTTTATAAATTTCCTTGATGTTAGGAGACATCAGTGACTGTAAAACTCTTCTCAGAATCATCCATGACTTGAAGTGCAAATTGTGTAGTCCTGTAGACTTAGAGTGTAGTTTTCTTTTCTCTTCTCATGGCAAATGGTTGCTGGTATGAGGTGACAGTGCTGCGCTTGCAGCTTTATTTATAACAGGTAGAAGATAACCTCAGCCTTTCTTTTTACCTGTTTTTTTACTTGCTTTGCTTTGAAATCCATACATTTCAAAAATGTAGGTGGATCTAATGCATTCAGTAGTTAGGAAACACAGTGCAGAGTGGTCATAAGTGATGGCGTTTCATAAGAAACACTGTGGTGCTGTGTAGAACCCATTCATTGTCCCAAATAGTCACAGCCATCAGTTAAATCCTTGACGGTAGGGTTAGATTATCTCAGAACTCTGAGGCTCTTAAATACATGCCATAGGAAGTTTGTCTCTGGTATCTAAAAAGACATGAGACCTAATGTATTCATTTTGGTTTTTTGGGTTTTTTTTTTCCATCTTTTAAGATTTTTTTATGAAACTTCTAATACTGAGATAGGCTCTTGGTGGCAGTGTAATTTGTAACTGGTTGTGTTCTCTCTCTCTCTCTCTCTCTCTCTCTCTCTCTCTCTCTCTCTCTCTTTAAAAACAAAAAAACACAAGGTGCAGGTTTCGCCACATTTGGACAAACAAAACCAGTGGTAACCCCTTTCGGTCAAGTAGCAGCTGCTGGAGTATCTAGTAATCCTTTTATGGTGAGTGAATTTTAGAACCTTAGAAAAATGAGTTGTGTCTTAAACTAGGGAAACCAGAGTGTGGCTGTAATGTGACTGTGTCTGCACAACCGACCTCCTGTTCTGTTCTGTGATGCTATAGCATATGCAGGCCCTTACAAGACCTTTTAGACATAGTTGCGAATCAGAGTGCTAATAGCAGATTCGCTGTTTTATCATGAAATGCATGCACGCTTGTCAAATTATGCTTGAGGAGAAACTGCTAGATTTAGGGAAGAGAAATCCTAAGAATGAAAATTTTTTATTTGAACTTACAAGTTCTTCTGTAAGTGCTAGGCTCCCCTTTAGGCAGTATTCAAGCCGTGCATGTATGTGAAAGGTGTATATAGTCTATGACAAGTAGTAAGTAGATTTGTAGTTTGTTGACAGCAGTGGTGAATAAATGTTGTCAACAAATTCTTAATAAAAGGTTGAAGTTAGAATTAAGTACAATTCAGTGCTCTCATCTCATACAGACATCATTTCTATTTGTTTATTTTGTCCTTGTGTTTCTTTCCGACAGACTGGTGCACCAACAGGACGATTTCCAACAGGAAGCTCATCAACCAATCCTTTCTTATAGCCTTATATAGACACTGTACTGGAACGAACTTTTATGTGATCATATTACATCTCTTCGCCTCTTGCACTGTTGTCTTGTTTCACTGATCTTAGCTTTAAACATGAGAGAAGTCTTTAAAATGCCTGCATTGTGTATTAAACACCAGGTAACATGTGCAAAACAGAGGGCTCGGCAACAACTTTTCACTTGTGAATTGGCAGGAAAAGGTAGCGGCATCATGTAAGTTAAAAATTGGCTAATGTTAAGTTATTGCAGATCCCACATTCATTATGCTGCAGTACTGTACATATTTTTCTTAGAAATTAGCTACTTGTGCATATCAGTATTTGTAACTTTAACACATTGCTGTGTGAGAAATGTTACTGGGAAAGTAGATCAGCCACTCTTAAGGTGCTGTCTTATAGCTTGGAATGAATGACTAAAATCATTTGAAGCATTGCTTCTGGAAAATTCAAACTGGAAGGTTTTATTCATTCTTGAATTTTTCCTTCTCAAGAGCTCTTCTATTCATACATGGCTAAGTTCTTTAAAGATGTGGAGGACACCTGTCTGCGGAATAAAGCTGATCATGTTTTGCTACAGTTTGCAGGTGAACAAAATAAATCTTAGAAAATATGCTATTGTTTTTGTGTTCTTGCTGCAATGCCTTTACCAAAGTGGCCTTAAATAATGAGTAGTGAGTTGAGAACATCTTGAACTCTTAAAGACTTCTAGTGACTAACTTTTTTAAAAAGGCCATGTAGAAAATTTATTAAAACTACTAGGACTGCTATATTCAGGAATGTGACAGTGGAAAAGCATTTAAATGTAGCTTGTCAGATTCACCATGCTACTTCTAATTTCTCTGCAACTTCTTAATTTTGTGAAATTTGTAAATATGGAGAATTTGCATGTATGTGTATTTACAAATATTTTTTAAAGATCTTGAATTCTCAGACTGCAAAAGGCCTACTTTAACTATTTTTCCCTCTGTTTTCATTGTCTTTGAATGTATTGGAAGCAGACATGCATTGACTGTGACATGGTTGCACCTGAGGTTCCCCCCTCACTTTCTGGATAGACTAATACTATCTATCACACATTTGTTTGTGTTGGTTTGGGGATAAAAAAAAAAGGAACCCAATGTTACCTTAAAGTGGTGAAATACTTGTGTAAAAAGGTAGCAATACTAATTTTAGTTTATCTTTTTGTTAATATTCAAATGAACTGTTTAAATATTTATATGTAGTAATGCCTCGTTCATCCCAGGATAATCTGGCCCTTTCATCAAAACCAAATACAACTAAGAATTGAAATGATTTTTAAAAAAATCTTTGAACAATACCCCTAAGTTATGAATTTTGTATGTAGAGTATATGCATTTCTTTGAATGTGTTTAATAGTTTGGTAACTTGGTCCATAGCATATTAGTGTTAATGAAAGGAAGGGTCCAGAACAAGGATGGAGAGCACATACTGCCAAAGGCCCCGTAGGGACAGCCAGCCCAGTTGAGAGGTAGTGACTCTGTGCCATCAAAACAGCTGAAATTGCATACACAGTATGCAATGCCTGTTAGAAAGTAACTTAAAAATGTTTTTAAAGCATTGGTTTTAAGCTATATAAGCATCACTTTTCTCACACGTTTTATTTATATTGGATGTATTTTTGCAGTGATGGCTATTACCATCCTCTAAATTTAGTCTCGGTGTTTACTTGAAGCACTGCAGTTGGGTGCCATCCTTATTGGGAAGTTGTGCTTTATATGTACTTGTCAAGTGATGTGCCTGAGACTTAGTCCCCTCTGGACAACCTGCCACTGAGAATCTAGTTAGTGTTGCCGAGGCTCGCCGGAGTTTTGGGCATAGTCTTGAACTCTTTGTACATTTTGGGGGATCTCATCTGTTTTCATGGAGGGAAAACTTATATGTCTTTAAACTTTTGTTTGAGATTGTGTCAGATCCAAATCAATTCATATGTACAAGTTAAACTATATAATTATAGGCCATTACCCAGAAGACCCACCAGGCTTTCCATCTATTAAGTAAATTAAACAGTTGTTATCAAATTAACTTTAAAGACTATTTTTTCTAGAAAATCTGAGATGTATAATTAAATGGGGGTGGAGGGACTGTTTTGACTTTCAGTGAGTGCCTATAATAAAAATACAACTACTGAGGTTCAGAGCAGTTCCAGTGTCAAAGTGGGTCTTCCCGTGCTTTTTGTTTTTAAAACTCCCCATCTTTTAGGCTTAAATTTGGGTTTGCTTCTAGTTTTGGGCACTGTGTTGAACATTGAAAGGGTAGTGCTCAGAGTGGTGGCTGAGGGTCTTCACACTCCGGGCTCAGTGCTCACAGCGCGCTTCCTGCTCTGCCTCTCATCAGAAGTAAAGTTCTGTGTTGATAAACTTAAAATCATCTTGATCTTTATGATTTAAGGAATGTTTTATTTTAGACTTTTTTTAAAAATAGCGGTTAGGTTGTCATTTTCCATAAGATCATTTGTTCTGTAAATTAAATACCCGTTCTGTGGGAGGTACAAGTACAAGGTAACTCTTCCTGTCAGTCGCAAAGTAGAGAGAGTGGCTGTGTACAGTCACTGTGCCAGCATTTATGAAACATGCTGTTTCACATCGTTCTTATAACTGTTGAGGGTCCCAGCAGGAGCTGTAATTTATGAGACTTGACTCTTTCATAGGTTAGTATATTACAAATAAATACAGAGGGATTTCTAAAGCAAACCTTTTAGATTTGACTATAATAGCCCTATTACTTGTTAACATAGATATTTGATGTAAAATAACTTTTCCAAAATGACAACAAACACTGTTAATATTTTGCCCACCTTTTCAATGTCAGGCTTAATAGAAACTGAAGGTACTACTTGCATTCAGACTCTTCATGTACCACAGCGGCAGGCCCTGGAAACTGTGCTGTGCACTTGTGAAATCCAGATGGTGAGAAAGGCACAGACCACCTTAGAATTAGTAGAAAAGCAGCTAGACCTGGTGCAGGTATTCAGGGTCCCCAGATAACATTTTGAGAACACAGCACTTTACATTTGTGTGTTCCTGATATATTTACCTCTGTCTGGGGAAACCTTGCTCCTTCTGAACTTAAGGGGTTGTTTCCTTTGGTGAAATTCCAGTTGAAATCATTGTTAAATATTTTAAAGAACTAATGGTGATGGTTTGGGTGTGGTGTTTTTACACCCTAAGTGGTTTTCTTCTATCAGCTCGTGTATTGGAATCTACAAAGCATAGAACAGGTAAGCTAGTAACAGTTTTTATGCGGGAGAAAGTACTATTGGGTTAAGTGTGCTTTCATATTTAGGTGTTATTAGACCTTGTCTCTTATCTCTTTACCAAGTTACTTACTTCCTGTATTCTCAAAAATTCTTCAATCATGTAACATGAATTCTTTTATACTTTGATGAAAGTACTATTTGCTCCATAGAGTCTTGTTTTGTTTGCTTTTTTAAATGGCAGGATCTTTACATAGCCCCGCTGACCTGGAACTCCAGCTAGCCCACTGTAGAGTAGTGGGCTGAGATGAAACAGCTTGGCACCTCAGGTTGACAGTGGCACATTTCATTGTATGGGACAGCTTACCTTTATTTATGTAGTCTGTTCCCCCTACAGTTTCAAATTTTACTTTTCAAAGGTAATTAAAAGTTTGTATAAATTAGCTTATTGTGTTGAATTTATTATCCGTTAGTTGACCCTTGTGCATTTTAAAGCAGTGTTATTACTTTGCTTTTGTATGGTTGTGTTTGAGCAAATGAAGATGTGAGGGTAACCAGGACTGTGCTGGTGGGAGTGTCACAGCCACCTCTGAAGAAAAGATGAAGGATCCAGCCTTGTAGTAGCAGGCTTATTTTTACTAGTGGTCTGGGGTCTTGAAATGCCATTGAAAGGAGCACGAGTGGATCTGCTGAGCCTACGCTAGACAGCTCCGGCGCAGCACTGGTTTGTAACCCCAGAACTCACTAGGCTTACTGCTCCTTCCATGATTAGATCCAGGCTTTGAAACCCTTTCTTTTATATTTTCTGTGACGCATTCTATAAGCAACTAGACGCTGGCTTATTTCTGAAAGTTCACTATAATTTGGAAATGTCCAAGTGCTGGGAAAGATTGGGTGTAGGGCTGTACAGGTGCTTGCTGTCTGCAGATGTGCCAGTATAGTACTCCTAGAACTGGGTTCAGATCCCACAGGAGCAGAGCATGCACTTGCAAAGGGCTCCTGTCCCCATGTCAGTGCTCTGCCTCCCTAGCCTCTCAGTGAGCGGGGCCTGCACAGGGCCTTCCTTGGGCAACTTTTCTTCCATTTTAGGAATTTTGGGTTAGTCTTTCCAGTGAAGACTTCTGCCAAGAAGGTATATCTAATATCCTATCCATTCTGCATGGTTTATGACTGTAGTTAGAGTCCATTGTTCTGAAATCTGTACTTGTCCAGTACTTAGATCTGTGGAGGTTAATGAAAACAGAATATTTTGATTCAAAATTTCATAAAAAAGAAAAAAAGATCCTAGACAGAACATTTTAATTGCTGATAGACATGCCCATTGGATTAATTTTTTAAATTGTTTTGTTCTCCAGAGTCTTGGCCACTTGTCTGAGTGACAATCTTAAACAAGTAGCCTTCTGATTATAACACTTGAGGTAGTGAAGGTTGGAAGCTACTGTTCCGTAGTGTTCCTAGAATGTGGTGAATAGAGCCAGATTTTTACGGACTTAGAAGTCTTTATATGTTCTAAATAACATGCTTAGGATTTTTACACAGGGTATAAGGTAAATGCAGAATGTCTCCCTCTGCACTTCAGGGGACTACTTACTGTTCCTTGTCTTTGTAGCTTTCAGGTAGCTGTCTGTTATGTCTGTCTACATATCTGTGCATGCCTTTCATGGTTCTGCCTTTTAAAAATGCAGACTTTTCACCCTTTTCCTTTGTTTTAGCGTGGACACCTTTCCATTTGCCACGTGCAGCACTGTCCCATTGTGTGATTGGCATCAGGATCCAGGAGTGATGTCCTTTGCAGAAACATTTTTGCATGCATACACATACATACACATTTACATGCATATGTATACACACATATATTACATACGTGTGTATGCTTACGTGGAAATTCTTGATTTTGCCTGATAGGGAGCATTCAACAAAACAGATAATTCTATTTTGAGGCTCACCAGCTATTTATATATGGTATTTTATTTCCACCTGAGAGAAATTTCAGGTCTTTCAAATAGTTGTAAAATGCCAGCATTTACATTAAACTGTGTGGCAATCAGTACACTCACTAAGAGACTATGGATCTCATGTCTTATTTTATATCTTACTCTTTCTGTCACCCCTACCTGTGACCCTAAAGTTTCTAAAAGAACGAACGGCTTGAAAGCTTCCTTTTCCAGTTTGTCAGTATTATGTATCTCCTCATTCACACGAGCTTGGAATGAGTGAACCCTATATTTATGAAAGAAAGTACAAGTCTATTTTTTCACAGCTAGAGTCTTCAGAGTTAGCTTTTGCTTTGGGAAACAACTCGTAAAAGTTTTGATTTTTGGCTTCTTACAGAAATAATATGCAATTAGTACTAGTTATACATAGAACTTGCTTCCTAGAAAAGTTTATTTTTCACGAGGAACACTTACCTAATAACTGACTTGAAAACCCCTCTGCTGCATGTGGAGGGAAGGAGGGAGGGGATTTCAAAGGGCAGTCGTCAGAGACTGGCTTCTGTGGGCTGCTTGGAAAATGTTGACACGCTTGGGTCTTTGAGGCTCAGTCTTGGTGCAGGCCGTGGTTTTAGACACTGATTGTGATCGTTGTTTCTTTTCTCTTTTGGAGATGCTGAGGATTGAACCCTCAGTGTTGCACATGAATGCTCTACAACTAAGTCCAGCTAATTTCTTGTTCATTGTAAAATATTGTTGAAATAATTTTTTAAAAATAAAGATATGAATTTGTGTACCCTTTGGGATGGCCTCTTCAATTGTGTCATAATATAACAAGATGCCTGGGAGATTGAAAGATGCTCCTCTATCTGTATCTGCTTCCAACTGAAATGTCTTTTTCTCTGATTAGTTTTACCAAACTTCTGGATATAGAATATTTGTTGATAGAATTTAGTATCTTTATTGAGTATGTATTTCATTTTTAAAGAAACAAAAAGAAAACAACCCCCTCCTCCAAAAGCAAACATAGTAGAGTTTATCCTGGTCGGGATACAGTGCAGTGAGGGGTACTCGGGATAAAGGCTGATGGAGGCTGAGGTGCCATGGATACAGAGAGGGGGTCCTAAACCTAAGTAGAGCACTGGCCAACGGCATCTATAAAAAGAAATCTCCAGCTGAGTCCTGAAGTCAAGGAAGAACGATGTAGTTCAAAGTCCAGAGCAGCACAGGTGTGGGGGTCAGGTTAGTGCAGAAATCTAGGGCTTGGAGGAACTCTTGAGTTAATTATAAATCATGGGGAAAATGAAGGCTGCAGGCACAATTACGAGGCCAGGCTTCCTAGTCATGTCAATAAAAGAGTGAAGATAGCCTGACTTACAATTTTGATATATGACTGGCTGAAGAGTAAGCGAGGTGGGGGTTAAGAAGGAACCCAATGAGGCAAGAAGTTGGAAGGCTGTGTTAGCTTTGTGAAACATATCAGGCTCCCGAGCACCTCACAGTCATGCCGAAAACCAAGTGAATGAAAAAAGAATCCTCAAAGGATCAGGAGAAAGTAAAGGCATTAATGCAAAAACCTCATCTCTGACTCTAGAAGCACTGTGCCTGCAGCATCCTGGAACCAGAGCTTGTAACCGATGGAGAGGGAGAACTGTCAAAGGAGTAGTATATGAAAGTGAGTAGGCCAGTGGTGGGATGTTTGAGAACCACATTGAGTTAACAGGTGGCAGGAGGGTTGGCATGAAAACTACTAACTTCACACAGAACTTCGAAAAAAAACGTTTGAAGATGGAAGAAGGTGCAGTCCACTGTATCACCCATTCTGGGGTATGGTGCTTTGAACCCCACTCCCCATAGGTCCACAAGGATTAGGAGGGGTGGCCTTGTTGGAGGAAGTGTGGCACTGGGGGTGGCCTTTGATGTTGCAGATGCTCAAACTAGGTTCAGTGTCACTATGCTATCTTCCTGCTGCCTACACATCTCAGCTGCCTCTCCAGCACCATGTCTGCCCGTGTGCTGCCATGCTTCTGGCCATGATGAACCCTGGACTAAACCTCTGAACTGTAAACCAGCCCCAATTAAATGCTTTCCTTTGTAAGAGTTGCAGTGGTCCCAGTGTCTCTTCACAGCAATAGAAACCGTAAAACAGGGAGGTGCTAAAGTGTTCTGGAATTAAATAGATCTTGTGAATAGACTGAAATTGAGATTTATTCCATGTACTATAACTATATGTCATGTATTTTGGTTATAATTGAAAGAAAATTTCTATAGTATAAAAATAGTCTGTCATTACATTTATGTATCATGTGTGTGGAGTGGGTAAATGCATGTGAATGCACTTGCCATGGTACATACATGGGAAGGTCACAATAGCCTACAGGAGTGGGTTGTTTCCTGTGATCATATAGATCACATCAAGCTTGGCAGCAAACACTGAGCCATCTCTCTGGCTCTATATCTCACCTTTAAATGCAAAGGGAAAATACCTATATATGATTAGAACACCCTGATATTTACTCTCCTCTACTGAAGCATTCAGTCTTCACTAGAATATCTGCCAAGGTCAATGCACACCAAATTGTAGGCACTTGAATACATACTTTTAAGCAAGTGGACAAGAGGATGGTTGCATTGCAAATCTAATGTTTCTTTGACTCGTTTCCTGGGAGAGTGAGATTAGGGAAACTGGGTCACTGTGACTCGGATCCCAGTTGTGATGTGCTGCCGGCCTTGGAAATGACCCTTCTGTTTCCCATCACAAGGGCTTCTTCGGCCATCCACTTGCCCATCATAACCCACGTCCATACGTATTGAGACGGGCAGCTGGCCCACTAGTGATTGTATTCTGGCACTTGGCTAGTGATCTGCTTCCTATATGAATAGGAAGTATCCTATATGATAACATATATCAAATAAGCCCCATGGGACTTTGTGTTGTCGTAATGTTAGAACCTAACAGCCTTTTCCATCTTAGGTATGAGTAGGAGAAGGGAGCAGTGATGGAAATGGGCAGTATCAGTAAAGGGGGCAGGGAACTATCCAAAGTCCAACTTAAGAACCTGCTAGCTTTGTTGCCTTTTTGGTTGAGTGATCTGACCCTACCAAGGGTTTAGTTGTCTTCAGTATATTTCCTAAGGATGTTTTTCCTTCACCAGAAAGAATGAACAGGTTTGGTAGTCTCTTAAAATACATGATGGTATCTAGCCATCTTCCTCTGGTTATTGACCTTGCTTTATACAGGACCTACTGCTTTCATGGCTCTGCAGGTATTTGTGGTACAGTGACTAATGTTGACTATTGAACCCCTTAAATACAGACTCAAATCCCAGCTGTACACCTCAGGAAACTCAAGCCTTTGATGCTTTATGTAAGTTATCAGCTATAAATGTTTCTATTTGTAAGATGTGGATCATGATGCTAATCTTTTATTGCTATCAAAATTAATTGAGATGGATGGATGTTTGTTTTCCACTAGTGATAACTACAATCTATGAACTATTATTTAGCCACTTAACTAGTTTAATGATGAACATGGATTTTATCTTCAAGTTTTCCTCAGGAAGAATAAGTTGGAATCTTATTTAAGAGTAAGGTTTGAGTCTGTATGTTTTTATTAATTCACTTTTAGAATTCTAGCATCTTCTGCTTGGCTCTTCATGAAGAACCTGGATTTCACTAAAATCACACATTAGTTCATCAAGTTAGTAAAAACACAATCGTCAAACCAAGTGAAATCTCACTTCTGTTCTTAGGCAAGCTGATAATCCCCTTAATGAGAGTGCACATTAGGGACCACATTTTGTTTGTTTGTTTGTTTGTTTGTTTCATAGATCTGTGGATCATTGAGCTCACTTTGGAATTTAAAAGCTAAGTGGGTTTGTCCTTTGGAAAAACAATCTGACCTCTAGTGTTGCCAAGGGAGGACCCAGGCTTATGGCACTCTAAGGACCATTGATGAACAGACGTCTGCCTACTGTTCTCAACACACTATATGGAACTGTCCCCTGTCCTCCCCTCCAGGGACGATGAGTTCCAGTATTATAAAGATAAATAATGAGAAGGCCCTTATCCCTGTTCCTCTGTGTCATGCCTTTGCCAGTGCACCACCCCTGTAACAGTTCCCCCTACTCAGTGTGGACTGTTCACTTGATAACACTGAGCCTGTTTAGCTACCTTGGGTTCAAAGGGCTTCTGAGAGCTTCCAGTGGTAATTAGAGTCTCCCACACAGTATTCCCACAGTCTTATGAACAATTGCCAACTGGTTATTTCTGGGTGAAAGTGCTCATCCCCATGTCCTCCTACTCTTGTGGAGAATTGTTTGATAAAGATTTTGGTCCTACCTGCAGCTGTGTTAGCAATGCTGCCTCGACACCTGTTTCATTTTCCCTTCAATGACTTTTAGGTTTTAATTCTTTTTTCTCTGTCAGAATGACCCAAAAAGAAAAGAATATACCATTAGCATCTTTCATTTGAAGACCTTAGGTTTCAGGAAACTGGTATGTCTCTTTGTTCTTGCTTTGGTCCGTCTGGTAAAACTTTGTACCCCAGCATCAAGAGTCTAGTGTCTCCGCTGAACAAAGGTGCCTTTGAGGTAAGTGTAGCTGAATGGTCTGGAGGGTACTTTACCATCTACTGTCTGCCCAAGCATGCTGGCCAAGAGCAAGTTTCTCTGGAGGCTGAGTGTGTGGCCTGCAGAAACTAGATGAGATAGTTAGATAGGGAGTGACAAGGCACCCACATTGATTGGCATTTTAGACTTTAGCTGAAAATATTTTCTTTTCATCTCCCAACTCATTCATCTGGTTTTTTACTTTGGAGGGGCTGTGTGTGTGTGTGTGTGTGTGTGTGTATGTTTTGTGTCACTCAATTTTCCCTTCCTTTCTTTCCTTTTCCTTCCTTTCCTTTCCTTTCCTTTCCTTTCCTTTCCTTTCCTTTCCTTTCCTTTCCTTTCCTTTCCTTTCCTTTCCTTTCCTTTCCTTTCCTTTCCTTTCCTTTCCTTTCCTTTCCTTTCCTTTCCTTTCCTTTCCTTTCCTTTCCTTTCCTTTCCTTTCCTTTCCTTTGTTTTTTGAGACAGGGTTTCTCTGTGTAGCCCTGGCTGTCCTGGAACTCACTTTGTAGACTAGGCTGGCCTCGAACTCAGAAATCCACCTGCCTCTGCCTCCCGAGTGCTGGGATTAAAGGCATGCACCACCACCACCCTGCTCAATTTTCTTTGTATCTAGTGATATATATCATATGTCTTATATATATAATTTTATTGTGTATATATACATATATGTGTGTGTTTTGTGTCGCTCAGTTTTCTTTGTACCTTTATATATATACACATACACATTGTGTATATATACGTGTGTGTGTGTGTGTGTGTGTGTGTGTGTGGTAACAAAGGAAACCGATGAACTTGAGGGCCAGAGTTCGTGTTTGAGGGCAGCAGGGTAGAGGCTGGAGAAGCAGCTCAGCTGTAAAAGTGCTTGATGCTCTTACAGAGAACCCATTTTGAATTACCAGCCCCACATTAAGTAGCTCACAACTACCTGCATCTGCAGTTCCAGAGTCTCTGACACAATTTTCTGGAGTGCAGACACCTGCACTCAAATGGTACACATAAAAACATTCAGGCATACACACATATAAATGATTCTAATACAAAACCAAACAAAGCCCACCCGTGTGACATCACACTGTCAGGAAACAAGAAAGAAACATTATTTTCAAGGGGTCTTTGTTCTAATTTTTATCACATGCTCTGCTGACCCCTCAGAGACTTGGTGGACCAGAGGACATGTGACTGGCCATTCCTTCCTTTGGGAATAGTTTTAATCTGAATGAAATTTATTGCCTTATTTCTTGAGATTCTGTTGTCTCAGACAGTGTGCCTTTTACAAATGGTTTGAATTCTAAGTGTTTGTAGAAGATACAATTGTTGTTTGATTTCTCCTTTTGCTGCTTGTGGGAGGTTCTTATGTAAAATGTCTTCTAAGGCATAGGGACACAACTGAGCCACATACTTAATGAGGTCTTCTGTGTCTGACCCATATGCATCACATAAGACACTCTATACCCATCATCACTGACATTGTAAATGGCTTTAAGTGGATTCTTGATGACAGCAAGCAGTTGGTGTCATTGCATAGAAAGTGGATGAAGTCATTTGTTCATTAAATCTTAATGGATGCCGTTTACTGTGAAAGGGGCTGGTAATTTGAGACTGCCCATGGTGGTTCCTTGATTGAGCTCTTGAAGCTCTTAGAATCAAGAGTTACACTGGGATTGTTTAAGAAACTATGCCAGCCCATGGGAGGGGCCACTGTCTGTGAAGCTTGAAGAGGAGCGCTGGTGAAAAGCCTCAGACTTGCTTGCCCTGTATCCACAGAGCATTCAGAGCTCTCCAGGCACCAGGAAGACGGAGGCAAGAAACAGGAAGAACAACACATCAGAATGAGACAGAGTATGCAGATTATGTAACTTAGGGTCAACTTCAGATGAGATAGGTTGGAAAGCTGACTGAGACAAGGATAGGTCATTTTATAGCATCAAGTGAAGCAGGAGCCAGTTTTGCAAAAGCATCGATGAGAAAATCATAGAGGAAGTAGCTTGGGCAAGAATGTTAAGGCATAAGATTTATGCGTTAGAAGAATGCAAAGAAGGCAAGAGTGGGTGGCAGGGCACTCTGCCAGGCAGGTGGGACCGGGAGCTTACAGATGAAATGACTTACAGTAAACGCAAAATGTAAAGGGTAGTCATTGTGGGTGTGATGTGGCCCAGACCTCAGCTGTTGGATGAGAATGAGCGAGGGCAGTGGAGGTGGTGCCACTAAGTGCTTAGCAGACATAGAGGGTGGGGTCAGAAGCTGATGGTAGTAGGGGAAAAGGATTCATTTGTGAGAGAGGAATTCAGAAGTGCGTATACAAATGACAGCACTAAGTATAGGAGCATCATAATCAGAACTGACCGCGAGCCAGTGGGGCGGGCTGAGAGAAAGCAGGGAGACGGCCTTGGGGTGTCTTTCTTCTGAATGATGTATTATGATGCTTCTTTACATTTCCCTAAATTTATTTCTTTTAAACTTTTAATTTTGACACATTATAGATTTATGTATAGTTTAAAAACTTTAATTTTTTAAACTTTTGTATGTATATATGATGTGGGGAGGGGTATGCATGCTTTTGTGCACATTTGTGGCCAGAAGCCAGAGGAGGGCATTGGGTGTCCTCTACCACTCTCTGCCTCATTCCCTTGAGGCAAGGTCTTTTTCTCTGACCCAGAAATTCCATTTTTGCCTACGCTGTCAGCTAGTGAGCCCCAGAGATCCTCTGTGTTCCTCTCAGAGCTGGAGTTACAGGCTTGTTACATAGTTAGTTGCTAGGATTTGAACTCAGGTCCTCAGAGTTGCACAGCGAGCACTCTCAAGCACCGAGCCCTTTCTCTAGCCCCCTTTTTGTACAGTGTTAAACACTCTTGCCTCAGTTTCCACCCACTGGCCGCACATCGCATAGCTACAGTAAAGTATCAAATGAGAAACTGACAGAGATCTCAGTTGCTGCGTAGTGTGTGTGCTCTGTACATGTGGGAAAACTGCTAATTAAGGGCTAAGTCCGCCATGGCTGGATAGTCTCTGGGCTCTGTGCAATATGGGAGACTCTTCCTTAGCCAAAACCTCTCCTCTGACCTTGTCTGGGAAATTCTTTTTTTTTTCTCTCTCTCTCTCTCTCTCTCAAAACTTCTGTTTTAATTTAAGAATAACTTTTACCATCAAGTTTTACTTCTAAAGATAAGTTCAGTGACATTCAGCTAGATTTTAGTAAGCATCTAGACTATAAAACCATGTGATTTTTAACATAATCTGTGCAACTATAAGCAATTCAATATGTTTAGCAACTGAAAATTTCAGGATGTCAAAATTAGTCTCTTAGCCCACACCATGTCTTCAACTGCAGTCTGGGGAATTCTAATCCCCCACATACACCTCTGCCTTAGGAATGCCACATAGCCTCAATTAGATTACAGGATCAATTTCCTTTCTCCTGATAAAATCTGTTCTGGTAGCACTTAAGATTTCTAAAATGCTTTCCCATGCTAATGAGGCATTTTGGTGCCCTAATCCCTCATCCAATGACCTTTGCCCATTCTGAATGTTCCTACCCTCAGCCCCCCAAAATGTTATAAGCCTTGAATCATCCTTAGTAAAGTTCTCTGCCTCCTAATAACTGGTATAGTCATTGTCTGTAGGTACTCACAGGGCTTCCAAATCATAACCACCCCACCATCTGCCTGCCATCTCTTTCCCTACTGCCTTCATACTGCCTTCACGGACTTTTAGGTCGACAATCTACGATAGTGGAGAGACATGTGCCCGTGAATGCTTGCATGGAGACCAGAGGAGGATATTTAGTGCACTGCTCGTGCTACCTCATCCCTTTGAGACAAGGTCTCCCACCGAATCTGGAGTTTGCTTTTTTTCTTTTATTTTATTTTTTCAGCTAGACTGGCTGGCCCTGTGATTCTTTGGCCTTTAACCACACTCTCTTATGCTGGGGTTGTAGGTGCCCATGGGCATGCTCAGCTTTGTGTGGGTGCTGGAGATATGAATTCAGTCCTCATTCCTGCATGCTTGCATGTTCCTACTTGTCATATATCTCTCCAGCCTATTTGCTGTCAATTTTGAACAGTAGCAACCCAAACTGAGTTCATGTTCCTTTAGCACTACACAAAGGCAGATGTAAGGTGTAGCTATTTTGGAATGAGTAATGACATTTTTTAGTTATAAAAAAGAGTGTCACAAACTATGAGGCAAGGGACATTGAACATGAATGAGCAAGGCTGCTTTCAGACATGTTCCTACATGTGAGCAGTATTTCTGCCCTGAGTATTAAACACATAGTGTATCTCAGTCAGTGGGCCTTTGATCACAAAAAAAGCAAATCTGACCATAGGAGGATTTCTTCCCAACAAGTGCTCTGTATGTACTGTGGATGAATATATAGAACACAAAGAGTTGTTTCAGCAAGATAGTAGATAAAAACCCAAAATAGATCCTTGGTTTGAAGTTAGTGTGTGTGTGTGTGTGTGTGTGTGTGTGTGTGTGTGTGTGTACATGCATTTCAATTTCAGGATTACAGGAGTTGTGGCTGTAAGGCTATAGTGGAAATGGTGTGGAATGTATGACCAAAGGTACAGACATGGTTACTGAAAAGGGTTCTTGAAACACTTAGCAAGGACCATGATTCTGTTCCTTCCTATTTGTTCCATTTTTACGAGAGACCTCCATTAATACTGTTAAATTACTCATCTGCGATATGACAGGAGAGTAGCAAATCCATAGCAGTTGAATGTATGAGAATGACCTCTGAATCATGGGAAGAAAGTAGAAAAACAGAGAAAGGCTGACTGACCATCAGGCAAGGACATCCCAGCAAAGAAGCCAGAGGCCAGTAGCCATGCTAGCAGGAGCATTGCCTTGTGCAGCCATACTTCTGCTGGAAGCCATACAGCCCTTCCTTCCCACAGCCACAGCCACCCATGTTAGTAGAGTGGACTCAGGTGAAGCGAGGAGAGAACTGAAGAGAGAAGGAGATCTGAAAGTCTGGCTTGGCATGAAGCTTGAGGTCCTTCCTTGTTGATGCTTTGGCCTCTGTGGTGAACACATCTCTTGGCTACTTCCTCACCTTCCAAGGGCACACAGCTTCATTTGAACTGCAGTTTTAGGTGGATTCACTTCCTTTTCAACAATGGAATGTGAACTGTCTGAAATATTTAATGAACATGTTGTTCTGTCTGCTTGAGAATGAGATTTCTTTGACCTCAGCTGGAGATGAACATCTTCCTCATCCTTGCCAGTCCGGGCTGGCACCCCACATGGAAGGTGTCATTGCCTTCGTTTTATTTTCACATAATATTTTAATGGTAATAAGTTTTAGAGAGGAAAGAGCCTTAAAGTCAATATTCATCAATAAAGACAGTCTATATATTAAGTAGAAAACTTTATTTTAAAAATAAGCTATTCAAGGATAGAAAAATGGATCAATGTTTGCATCCCTCTCACCCACATAAAAGCAGTGGGTGTGGTGGTGCACCTATAATCCTAGCAC
Source organism: Mus minutoides (assembly GCA_902729485.2). Lineage (NCBI taxonomy): Eukaryota > Metazoa > Chordata > Mammalia > Rodentia > Muridae > Mus > Mus minutoides. The sequence continues at coordinate 579,738 of LR749641.1, read as the reverse complement.
AAAAGAGGATATAGAGTATCCCCTCAGCAAGCTGCCTAGCTGGACCAGCTGAATTGGCAAGGTTTGGGTTCAAATGAGAGACTACATTGATACGTAAGGTGGAGAGCAATTAAAGAAGATGCCACATAGGCTGCCTAGTTTTTATGTAAGCCTGACACAAGCTGGGATTATCTGAGAAGAATCCTCAGCTGAGAAAATGCTACCAAATTAGCTTGTGGGTGGGGGCATGGTTCATTTTCTTGATTGATGACTTATATGGGAGTTCCCAGCTCCCTGTGGGCAGTGCCACCGCTGTGCTGGTGGTCCTGGATACTGTAAGAGAGCAGAGTAGACAAACCTTTGAGGAACAAGCCAAAAAGTAGTGTTCTTTCATGACCTTTGCATCAGTTCCTGCCTTGAATTCTTGCCCTTACTCCAATGACTGAAGGCTCACAAGTTGTAAGATGAAATAAACTCCTTCCTGTCCGAGCTGTCTTTGGTCCTAGTGTCTCATCACAGCAGTAGAAACCATAAGAAAACATGCCAACCTCTGGTCCCCATGTGAGCCTACACACTCATGAGCACACACACACATGCAGATACACATACAACCCTTACACATAAACATGCAAAAAAAGCTATTCAAAACAGGAAAAAATAATAGCATAAAAATCAAAATATTTGCTAGATATATATGGAGAAGACTATTATATTGCATTGAAAGGAAAGGCATGTAAGAAACAAGTTGTGAAATGCACCAGTTCCATGGATAGTTCTATTGAGAGCACTGGGAGATTTTCCTTTCTTCTTCGTTCCTTCCTTCTGTTCCTTCTTGTTTTTATTTTTCATGACAAGGTTTCTCTGTGTAGCCATGGCTGTTCTGGAACTTTCTCTGTAGACCAGGCTGTCCTGGAATTGAGATCTGCCTTCCTCAGACATGGGATTAAAGGTATGCACCATCGCCACTGAGCTATTTTCTTTCTTTAAAGACACAGCAACTGTTTCTAAAATGCTAACATCTGTAAACATCCTCTTTGTTCCAGTGGATTCAGAGTTTCAAGTCTTAGCTTTGAGTCTTTAGTAAATTCACATACCTTTTTTGTAACTGGCGAGAAGACAGATTCTGATTCACCCGAGTGGCAAGTATCTTTAATGTAGACAGCATTTTACTACACATAAACACACCCATCTTTGCTAATTGCCCCTTTCTATATTCATGCTTCCTAATGTAACCCCTATTTCCTAATTGTCATCATCTCATTTCTGTCACCCAGAGTGAACATCTCCCTCCCTTCCTCCCTTCCTCCCTCCCTCCCTTCCTTTGACAATACCTACTGCAAGGTGGATGATAAGAAAAAGGCCTGCAAAAGCCCATTGCTGGAGGGCCTGAACTTAATAGTTTTCCTAAAGACAGAAGTGACATTTACAAAGGCTTTGTTGCTGGTGAAAATCTAGAAAGATAGAGGAATTTGTGGGACTGTTTATAGCATCTAGAGTGGGCAGGGCCTGGGAGTAGGGAAGAGAGTAAGATGCAGATGAATGACTTAAAAGGCCTTGAAAGGTAGCTTTGAGAATACAGGTAAAGGGGCTAGCCTTCCATGGCAGGAGCAGGGAGACATTGCTGGCTAATGACAAAGAGGAGGAAAGGCAGGCTGTTTTACAAACTTAATGGTAGTAAGCGAGAGCATGTCAGAGTTTGCAGGTAGCAGAGACATTGACTGTAATCTTCCTGGGATTGGGAATTCAGTGACCGAGAAAGGGTGTCATGACATGGGAAGGGTAGAACAGAGGGCACAAAGGTTTGTGGGTGTTGGGAACTTGGGTATTCAGCTAAATCCATGTGTTCTTAACTGGGAAAACATCACTCCAGTGCCTTTCATTTTACCCTCCACTGCAGTAAACAACTATAGGTGTAACCTATAAGTCGAATGTTATTTGGGGTCTCCGGTGCTCTTCCAGACCCCGAAGCTGGGCAATCTGAGGATTGATAGCCTTTCTATAGCCCCTCTGCTCTGTGGTTAGCATGCAAAGTGCTTTTCTAAATCCACTTTCAAAAGCTGATTGTGGGGCCACCCTTAGAGAAAAGCAGTGGTCTAGACTGAAGACAGGTCCAGAAGTTGCATGGTCTGGGCACAGAGTATCCTCTACCCGTTCTCCTTGGAGTCAGTGAACACATGACAGTTGAGGAGTAAACTTAGGGTTGGAAAGCCTGTGTGGCTCCATTGAGACAAGCATATGGACTCTTTATGTTCAACATTTTGTGGGACCAGTATTCTGTCATCCAAATTTTGGGAGGCCTAAGAGTGATTACCCCCTTTCTTCAGACAGAGGGTTTTTGTTTGTTTGACTGTTTTATGATTTTTAAACAGAAGGCTTCCTGAGCCCTCTGAGACCACACCCCACCCCCAGATTCCTGTGGCATCTGATAATCTTAAGACAGAACCTAGAAGCATCAGCCCTGTGAGGAGAGTTGAGTTGTGAGGAGGAAGATGGGCTTTGAAGATGGTGGACCTCTCCACCTAGAGTAACTTGACAATTCCCCTGAGGGGTTCATTGGGTTCAGAACATCCTCTTAGGTAGAAGACAACCACTAACCTGAAAACCTAGGGTCCTTTCAACTGAGATTCTAACCAGTGTTGGACATAGCAGGTGGTAGAAGCTACCTCCTTAGGACAGGTTCTCTCTTATCTATTGACTTGGCCACAAGGAACATTCCCTTCCAGGTGTCAAGGGAAATGCCTCAGGGAAAATGGTAGTAAGGAGGGAAAATATCTATGGGCAGATATCCCTCCCTGGCATGGCTATTCCAAGAATGACTGTACTTAGAAACATATATCAGTTCCTCCATATGGCCTCAGTGAGAGAAACAGGCAAACTGAAAACAACCGACTTAATGACTAGGCTGTCTGACAGGGAAATAAACAAGAGGAATTCAAGATTTTCCTGTTGAAACTAATAAACAGCAACAAGGAAAGGAGTCATGTGCTCTGCTTGGCTCTCTCGACCATTGGTACTTAAGGGGCCCCCCTGCAGGAGGAGCATCACATCTCCCTCTCCTCTCCTGAGTCTCTCTCCTCACTGCACCTGAGTCCTCTTTACTGATACCATGGGCTGCTGTGGCTGTGGAGGTTGTGGAGGTTGTGGCGGCTGTGGCGGCTGTGGCTGTGGCTGTGGCGGCTGTGGCTGTGGTGGCTGTGGCGGCTGTGGCTGTGGTGGCTGTGGCTGTGGCGGCTGTGGAGGTTGTGGCTGTGGTGGCTGCTGTGGCTGCTGCGGCTGCTGTGGCTGCTGCAAGCCTGTGGTAATCTGCTGTTGCCGCCGCACCTGCTGCTGCAATTCCTGTGGCTGTGGCGGCTGTGGCTGTGGGAAGGGCTGTTGCCAGCAGAAGTGCTGCTGCCAGCAGAAGTGTGGCTGCAAGAAGTGCTGCTGCTAGGAGATCCAGGTGCTCTGCTCCAACCTAGGAGATCTGGAGGCCACACTGTCCTGCTGGTAAGCATTCACCCCATTTCCCCCTCTTCCCTTCCTCTGTCTATCACCAATTGGTCTTCTGCTTTGTGCACCTTAAACTTTGTCTAGGCTCTGCATGCATCTACCCAGACCACATGAAACAGGCACACAACCAGACGTAATGGTGAGCTTATTTGTTACAGCCAGAGCCACCTAAGAACCCTGATCCTGTGCACTGTAGTTTCCTTAAGTGTTCAATCTTTTATAAGTATTCAGACTCATTTTAATCCTTTTGATGTTTTCTGATTATACTCAATGTTTTCTATATTCACTCCTTAAATTTCCTAATAAAATAACTTCATATGCCTTAAAACCCTCTTCACGTGTCGTCTTTTCATCTGCCGCATTGCCAGCTCTCTGTCCCCTGCACTGCCAGTCTCATTTAGAACCCCTCATTCTTGCATCCTCTTCACACTGACCTCAGCCCCTGACATGCATCACTGTTAGAAAAGAGCAACCCATGTACTGCTGCCAGGATGACATTTCCCCAGCAGTATCTGTGTCCTTGAGTAGCCCCTACATCTTTCTAGGTAAAGGAGGAGGGAATTGGTATTGGTGGGGTTTTGTTTCTTAATTTGCCTAGATAATGAAGAGGGGGGCTGAAAGGAAGGGGGACATGTGCAGCTTTGACCCTGTAACATTTGGCAGTTTTTGAAGAGACTGGAAACTTTGGCTAGCCATGGAGCATAGGTACTATGGCAGGGAGTAGGGTGGGAGGAGTGGGTGTGGGGTTTGGGGATGTCACACGGCTCTGGCCCTAGATGGTGTCTATGGATCACCCCTCTCATCTGCTGACTTCACAGGCAAACCTCATAGGCAAGTATCATGAAAGGAGAGAGACCTGCAGTTCCTTCCAACCCACCAATGCTCTGAGGTCTTCCAGAAGGTGGAGCCTTACTTTGATGTCATTCTAAATCCCCCTTTGAGCCCAACTCACCAACCATGCAACAGATGAGCCCCTCTTCCCTTTTGTACCCTGACTCTAGACAGTTCAGAAAGGAGGAGAAAGAGTGAGGTTTCTTTGGACCCTTCTTTCTGGAAAAGAATGCTTCCATTCTTCCAACAAGCCTAAAGAGGTTGGCACTGGCCAGGCAGTGGTGGTTCACTTTCTTTAATCTCAGCACTCGGATGGCTGAGTCAGGCAGATCTCTGAATTTGAGGCCAACCTGATCTATAGAGCAAGTTCCAAGACAGGCTACATAAATAGACCCTGTCTTGAAAAAACAAACAAAACAAAACAACAACAGAAAACAAGAGTCTGCGCCTGGAGCAATAAAGAAACGGAAAGAATTAGTGAAGTCAGCCAGATGGAAGCTCGGATTTCTCTTACTCCATGCTCTGCCCACGCTGCTTCCTACACCATAAAGTGTTTTGAATTCAGAACTGTCCCATCTTTCCACTTCCTCCTCCCCCCTCATTTTTCCACCCTCCCAAGTTTCATGCATGCATGTACTATCACATTGCCCTTCTCTACCATGTGGCCATTGAGTCTCTTCCTGTAGTAGAAGCCACTCTGTAACTATTTCCTTATCTCAGAGATAATTCTGGGCACACTTGATCACACTATAGCTTTTGACTTAGCAGGTGACAGCTGTTATCAACATCTCACAAATGTAATGCTTAATCTTGAGGAAGAGATTCTTTTGTTTTCTTTTTGAGACAGACTTTCATGTAACCAGGCTGGTGCCTAACTCCCTATATGGATGAGGCTGGCCCCAAACTTTTGATCCTCCTGCTGTTACCTCCCAAGTACTAGGATTATAAGGATACACCACCATGCCTAGTGATACTCTTAATAGATCTTTTCCTTTCAAAATAAGGGTCTACTGCCGCTGAGCCACTTCCATAGCCACAAGAGTTTTCTTTTAAGTTGCTCTCCTAGATTCCAAGGTAGATGCATAGGAGTCTTTCTTGACATGGCAGGACTATAGCTGCTTTTCAAGTCAGACCCCTTATGTCTCCTACAGCAAAGGCCGTTTAGAGGTGGCATGATTTTTAGCTGGTATCTCATCATCCTCTTAACACGTCCTCTTCTTTGGTCTACCCCAGAGAAGTGATCTCTTTGTTGGTTTCCTTAGTAACAAGATGTCCTAGTTTCATTCTTGTTACTGTGATAAAATATAACAAAAAGCAACTTAGGGAAGAAAAGGTTATTTTGCCTCACAATTCTAGGTGACAGCCTATCTTAGGGGTTCTCTTGCTGTGAAGAGACTCCATGACCCCAGCAACTCTTACAGAGAAAATAGTTAATTGGGCCTGGCTTACGTCATGGTGGGAAGCATGGCAGCACACAGGCAGACAGAGTGGTGCAGAGCTAGCTGAGAGTTCAGACATCTGGATTGGCTGGCTGCAGGAAGCTCCAGTGAGCCACTAGGCCCGGCTTGAGTTTCTGAAACCTCAAAGGTGACCACTCCCAGTGCCATACTTCTTCCAAGGCCACATCTCCTAGTAGTGTCACTTCTTATGAGCCAGTGGGTAGCATTTTTATTCAAACCACCACACAACCTATCTCTACAGGGGAGTCAAAATGAAAGGAACTTTACAATAGTCACATCATATACACAGTCAAGGGTGAGAGAAATTAATGCATGAGTACCCACTACTCTGTTCATCTTCTCCAGGACAACAGGACAGTCTTCTACAGACATGTCCACTGGCCAACCTGATCTTGACAATTGTTTACTAACATTGTTCCCAGGTGATGATTCTAGACAAAACTAAATATCACCACCACATGAGGTAATATATTCGCTTTTATTACAGTCTCTTATGAACAAGAAATGATAGATGATTTATAGATACTCTGCACGCACACACACACACACACATATATATATATATATGGCTATGAACACACACATATACATATCTATGTGTGTGTATAGATAGATAGATAGATAGATAGATAGATAGATAGATAGATAGATAGATATTTTTTAAGTGCTGTGAAGAGACTCCATGATCAAGGCAAGTCTTATAAAGGACAACATTTAATTGGAGCTGGCTTATAGGTTTAGAGGTTCAGTTCACTATCATCAAGGTGGGAGTATGGCAGCATCCAGGCAGAGCTGAGAGTTCTACATCTTCATCTAAAAGCTGCTAGCAGATACTTCCAGGCTGTTAGGACTTCCAAGCAGCTTCCACACCCATGGTGACACACCTACTCCAATATCTATGTTTATGTGTGTGTGTGTGTGTGTGTGTGTGTGTGTGTGTGTGTGTGTATTTTTCCCTGCTCTCTCCCACTGATGTGTTTATCTGTTCAGGGTCTAGAATGAGTCTCAAGCCCTTGTTCTCTGTCTTGGCTGAGCGCTGCAGGCAGAAGCTGACAGGGGTTGGCTCCTGGCTCCTTGCCAGGTTCACAGCTTGTTGAGAAGACAAGCAAGTGTAAAGTATTATGAACAAAAACTTCAGTAAGACTGACTGTGCTTGAGAGTTGTGTATGGGTATGAAATTCCAGACCCATAGCTACCTAGCTGGGCCCATCTTTGAGTTCTTGTCTGAGTTTATCCATAGGTTGTGTCAGGTATATAGCATTCTTTGATTGTTTGTTTTTGTTTTTTAGTTAGTTTTTTTTTTTTTAGACAAGGTTTCTCTGTGTAGCCCTGGTTGTCCTGGAACTCACTCTGTAGATCAGGCTGGCATTAAACTCAGAAATCCACCTGCCTCTGCCTCCCAAGTACTGGGATTAAAGGCACGCGCCACCACTGCCCAGCTTGGGTATATAGCATTCTTATCACGATGTATAATTTACTTCCAGAAGAAGCATCAAAAATTCAATAGCCTAAACATTATAACTAGTCTTGGCTTTTGTTTCCAGCTTGACTGTCTACTCACTTTATTGGATAAAACTTGATGCTGTAGGCAAACTGTTTTCTTTCTGAGATCTACTTGGAGATACTAACAATGTCTAAGTTAAGTGGTTCTACTTGCTGGTTTTGAGTGTCAACTTGACAAAAGCTAGAGTCATCAGAGAGAAAGGAGCGTCCATTGAGGAAATGCCTTCATTTGATTCAGCTGTAAGGCATTTTCAAATTTAGTGATCAATGGGGGAGGGCCTAGCTCGTTATGGGTGGTGCCACCCCTGGATTAGTAGTTCTGGGTTCTATAAGAAAGCAGGCTGAGCAAGCCAAGGCAAGCAAGCCAGGAAGCAGCACCTCCTCATGGCCTCTGCATCAGCTCCTGCCTCCAGGTCCCTGCCTGCTTGAGCTCACGTACTGACATCCTTCGGTGATGAATGGCACTATGGAAGTATAAGCAGAATAAACCATTTCCTCCTCAGCATGCTTTTTTGGTCATGGTGTTTCGTCACAGCAATAGTAACTCTAGCTAAGACATGGTCTCCCCACTCTGCTATGGATGTCTTAGAAGTATTATTTCCTGTGCATTTTACAGTGACTCTTTGAATCAGCTATTATCATTTCTGTCAGAGAATTAAGGTCTAGGGAGATTGAGGCACAGCTGTCTGGAGGGGGAAGGCCAATTCATATAGGACAATTTCAGACTTTGTTAAACACCCTTGACGCCTCATTCCTTTCCATTTCCTCCTGCCCTGTTTTCCTTTTAAGACACTGTCAAAGCTCTTCTTCAAAAAGCCTTACAGGGCCAAGTGCAGTGGGCACACAGTTTTAAATACCAGCATTCGAAAGACAGAGAGATAGGCAGATCTCTTTGAGCCTTAGTCCAGCCAGGGCTGCACAATGAATCTCTGCTCACTGGAAAGACTTTTCCCTCTTATTACATAATTAGAGGGAAATTGTCACCTTTAAGTCTTAATATTCATCAACAACTTCACCGGCCATCACCTTGAGGCATCTGCTTACCTTATTAGACTTCACGTCTTTCCTTCCTTCTTTTTCTCTATTTCTTTTTTTTTTTTTCCTTATCAGTTTAGAGTACTTGAATGCACATTTCTTGCACCATCTGTACTATCTTGCACAGAATGAGGTTTTTTTGGCGAATCTTTTTGATTGGCTTTGGTGCTTCCCAAGTGTCTTATTTTTCAAAATAGAACTGTAAGCATGGAAGTTAATTGGTTGGTGCCCCAAATAGCATCCCTTATGTATTCTGAGTAGTGACACCTGACTTCCTTTCAATGGCTGATGCATTTGAGCCATGATTTATATAGATATTTGTACTACTAACAAATAGGTTGCTTGTTTAGATAACAAATGGCATCCAGTGACCCTGGTTTTATGGGTTGTCTGATTAGAGGCTGAGATTTTGGTCTATGGCCATACAGAGATGAGTTGACTGCTCACAGGCAGATAAATCTGAGTGCAGACACATTTGAATAAGCTCTGGTCATAGTCTAATGATACTTTTAGATATAATTTTGGATAAAGGTTTAGAGCTGGAGACATAATTCATTTGGTAGAGTACTTGCTTAGCCTTCATGAAGCCTTGAGTTTGATCCTCAGAGATGCATTAAAACCCAGGCACAGTGGTTCACACTTGTATCCCAACACTCAGGAATAGGGGAGCAAGTTGAACCTCATTCTCAGCTATAAACTGAGTTTGAGGCCAGTCTTGTCTGGTCTATATGAGACTCTGTCTAAAAAACAAACAAACAAACAAACAAAAAAAAAACAAACAGAAGAAACAAAGCAAAATGAAATTAATAGAATCAAAATTCTTTTTAAGTGCAAGTTATGTGGTAGTCTGGTTTCATACTCTGAATAATTACAGGGACACCCACACTGTCCTATGAGGGAAGGCATTATTATTAGGATTAACCATCAAAGCTTCGGACCTCTGGGTAGCCTTCAGTATACTGCATCTGTAGTTTCTGTCTGTCTTTTATTAGCTTTCTGTCACCCTTCAGCCCTGTGAAATGACTAACACACACCGTCATGTCACATTCATTGAAACCTGTCCTTTTCTGCTCTTTTTCCCCTCTGGGTATCATATTAGCATACAGGACCCTCTGTTCTTTCCCAGTGGAGAGGCAGCAGCAGAATACTTTTTTTTTTTTAAATGAAAGAGCTCTTTCAGCCATTCACTTCTAAAACAGAAAAAAAACACAGAGTTACTGATTGAGGATAAAAGAAAATGGAATTCCATTTCCTTGTGAGTCTAATCAAAAGCAGAGCCTCTGAATGGCAGCTTCACCACTATCCATATACTACTCGCAATTAACAAAGAAGACTTGGAGGAGGAGAACCATTTGATAAAGTTCTCTACACTTTTTTCAACTTGACTTTTCACAAATATATTTGGAACACGTATACAACTCATAGAAATGCACATTTCCAACTAACTGTACAGGAGATTGGTAAAAAAAAAAAAGTAACAAATGTATAGGGCAGGAAGTATAAAGTTGATTCACTTATTAAAATTGGAAGAGGGATCAGTGCGGCACAAATGTTATCCCTCCTTCCATGACCATTTAAGGGAGGGACTGGCCCACATTAAGGCTAAACTCTGCTAGTCTGGGGATTCTCCAGTGTCTGACTAGATTTAGAGACATAGCAAAGTGGATGTGTCAGGATTTCTTGGGATCAAGACTAGGGGACCCTGACAAGGTAGATGGTTCAGTGAGTAAAAGAACTAGCTGCACCAGCTTAATGACCAAGGTTGGAAGCCTGTGGACAGGATTTTGATCCCTGGAGCCCACGTAAAACCCCAAATGCTTTAGCATACATCTATAATCCCAGTACTCCTCCACTGAGATGAGGAGCAGAGATAGGAGAACTTTTTTGGGAGCTTGTGAGCTAGCTAGCCTATAGTATATACTCCACAGCAGCAGAGACAAGAAAGACTGCTTCAGCAAGATGGAAGATGAGAACCAACTCTTAAAAGCTGTCCTCTGACCTCCTGTAGTAGTTTGAATAGGAACACCACCACCCCTAGACTCATGTGATTGAATGCCTGACCTATAGGGAGTGACACTATTAGGAAATATGGCCTTGTTGGAGTAGGTGTGGCCTTGTTTCGGAAAGTGTGTCACTGTGGGAGTGCACTTTGAGGTTACATATGCTCCTGTGACTCCTGATGCAGTTACACATGCACTTTAACTATGCTCTTTACCCTGAAATAAGGATAAAAATCTATCAAAGAGTCAAAGGCGGGCTGGTGAGATGGCTCAGCAGATAAGAGCACTGACTGCTCTTTCAAAGGTCCTGAGTTCAAATCCTAGCAACCACATGGTGGCTCACAACCATCTTCTGGGGTGTCTGAAGACAGCTACAGTGTACTTATTTATAGTAATAAATAAATCTTTGGGCCAGAACAAGCAGGGACTGAGCAAGCAGAGTTGACCGGAGTGAGCAGAGGTCCTAAAATTCAATTCCCAACAACCACATGAAGGCTCAAAACCATCTATACAGCTATAGTGTACTCATATATATATAAAATAAATAAATATATTTTTTAAAAAGTCAAAGGAAATTATTATATCCCCAAATACAAGTAAAACAGCACCAATCAGAAGTGATCTAGTTGTTATACACAGGGGCCCATCTACAACACATAGTGACTAAAATCAGACAAATGTAGGTGGTCTCTACCATGGTAGTGGGATTAACCCACCTTGCTATCTTTGTGATTTGGGAAGTAGTTTTTCATAGTCATTTCTCAAAGATATCTTTATCCCTCCCTCCTCCTCCTTCCTCCTCTTTTTCTTCCTCCTCCTTTGTGTTTTTCTTTTTTTTAGCTCAAGGACAATTTTATTAGCATTTCCAAGAAAGACAAGACAGGTAAGCTGTGAACCTCAGCAGCTGTAAAGAGGAAGGAGCTGAAGATGGGAGAGAAAGCCTCATTTCTGAGTTAGGTTTGGAGATCAACAAGTAGCACGTGGCAGAGAAGTGCCATACAGCAACGTGACCGCGTTTCAGGTAAAGCGAGAAGCTCCAAGCACCAGGGAATGCATGAGTGAACTTTGTAAGTCCCAGAATGAAAGAAAAAGAAATGAAAAGAAGGAAGCAAAGAAAAGATTACACTTCTCTGAACCAGGACCCAGAAATGTGGGCAGCAGCATGGCAGAGACTCCACAGGCAGCTGTTGCTTTAAAATCTGAGATAAGGATGTATTCGCCAACTCAGGCTGATATGGAGATTGCTTTATGCTTTAGGCGGCCCTAGAACCCATGCTGATCCTTCTGTGTAGGTTTCTTCTGAATGTGGTTATTACAGATGTGAGCTAATACATCTAAAACATAGTAGTCATCTTTAAGACTTCTCTCAGAATAAAACTTTGCTCCAAGAAAGCCCAGTGAGGTGGTTTGTATATGCTTGGCCTGGGGAGTGGCATTATTTGGAGGTGTGGCCTTGTTGGAGTAGGTATGGCCTTGTTAGAAGAAGTGTGTCACTGTGGGTGTGGGATTTGAGACCCTCATCCTAGCCATGTAGAAGCCAGTCTTCTCCTAGCTGCCTTCAGGTGAAGATGTAGAATTCTCAGCTCCTCCTGTACCATGCCTGCCTGGATGCTGCCATGTTCCTGCCTTGATGATAATGAACTGAACCTCTGAACCTGTAAGCCAGCCCCCAATTAAATGTTGTCTTAATAAGAGTTGCTTTGGCCATGGAGTCTCTTCACAGCAGTATATATATATGTGTGTGTGTGTGTGTGTGTGTGTGTGTGTGTGTTCATAGCCATATATATATATATATATATATATATATATATATATATATATATATATATACTGAAGGAGTCTAAGATGGTCAACTGTCATCTGTGAAAGTCTCTACCTCACATGCAGAAACCAAAAGGGAGAGAAAGAGATAAAGCAGATGCTCTCATATGACAGTTCCAACAGGCACACAAGCCTTCTTTATCACAGCATCTATTGACGGAGAGCAAGGATCTGTTTGTCAAGTACCACCCAGGCTCCAGGAAACTGGCAGAAAGAGTCATGCCTTCGGGGTTGCCTTCTCATGGCACAGGCTGAGGGTAGCAGAAGCCCCTGGAATCCAGACTCACATCACAGGAATAAGAAATATCTCAAGGACTCAGCTGAGTGGGATGCAGTCACTTTGTACACAAGCATTTCCCCCCTTTCAAGTTACAAAATGTCTTAGCTGATGGACAGAAATATCTCAGATCATTGATTGCTGTCTGTGTACGGCACCCTGTACAGCTGTGGCAGGGGAGAAAAAAAACATCTGGGAAAAGCCTAGTTCCACCCCCTCTTTTACAACAATAAGGGTTCCTGGGGTTGGAGGGAGAGCACAGGAGAGAGAGAGGAGAAGCAATGGGTGTTTACTGGTTTATATTAGTGATGGCTCTAAAAAAAGAAAATAAAAGCTAAACATAGCAAATTCTTTCAAGTCAGAAGGATCCCTGAAGGAAGTACACAAGGGTCCACGTGAAGTTCCTGCTGAGGAAGTGGGACTGATGCCAAGTTCACTTCCTCTCCAGAGTGGGTACTTAAGAGGCTCCCCCTGCAGGAGGAGCATCACATCTCCCTCTCCTCTCCTGAGTCTCTCTCCTCACTGCACCTGAGTCCTCTCTACTGACAAAATGGGTTGCTGTGGCTGTGGAGGTTGTGGTGGCTGCGGTGGCTGTGGCAGCTGTGGCTGCGGTGGCTGTGGTGGCTGTGGCTGTGGCGGCTGTGGCGGCTGTGGCGGCTGTGGTGGCTGTGGCGGCTGTGGCTGTGGTGGCTGTGGCTGTGGTGGCTGTGGCTGTGGTGGCTGTGGCTGCTGTGGTGGCTGCTGTGGCTGCTGTGGCTGCTGCAAGCCTGTTTGTGTCTACTGCTGCCGCCGCTCCTGCTGCCGCTCCTGTGGCTGTGGCTCGTGTGGCTGTGGCTGCGGCTGTGGGAAGGGATGTTGCCAGCAGAAGTGTTGCTGCCAGCAGAAGTGTGGCTGCAAGAAGTGCTGCTGCTAGGCTTACCACATCCCTCTGGATCTCTCCTGTATACGCAACCCCCCCCCCCCATCTCTTGACTTCTCCTGCAGGTAACTGCTATAGGTGAGTTGTGTCAGGCTATTTGTTCTTATTTGTCTATGGGATACAATTGTGACCTGAGTCTGTCACCTGCCCGTGGAAATCCCACACTTTATAACAATTATAGAAATAAACAAATATGCAGCCTTCTCCTTAAATCACCACATTCTAATCACAACTGTGATGGAATGCAGTCAAAATAATTAATGATATCCCTTCTTAAATCACCCATTTTTATGTTATGTTTTTACCTCTGCAAAGCTTCTCTGTGTACACAAAGCAACTCTTGTCTTAATAAATTACACTAAACCAACCTCAAAGAGTCATCTTTTTTTTCCTCCCCTATCTTTCCATTCTTTAAACTTCCCTAGACACAAAAGTTTTATCTCAACAGATAAGGTCAATCAATTTGAAAAAGGGTGGCAGAGACTACAAGGTAAGATAAATGGTTTGCAGTAGACTTAGATGACTAGATAATTGGCCCTTTGTGGATTTGAAAAGGGAGGGACGTGGGGGAGGGGTACTTTCTCAGTCTTGGCACATCAATGTTATCCATGAGAAGGTACCACAAACCTTTCACTTGACAGCAACAGAAGTCTGATGCAAACATTAGATCGCCTTCTAAATGTGCATGTGTAAAGCCTGACTGACTTTGAGGATCCTCATTTTGAAGACTGCTTTCGGCCTACTCCTAGAGTCCTTGGGCATGTTGATCTTACTGTCCATGGCATTGTTGAGATCACCCCAAGGACTCTTTGGGTCTTGCTGCCTTTTGTGCCCATGATCTCAGTAGTCCACATACTTCTCATGGACTAGCACACTTAACAAAACCTCTCTATCATCTGACTCATCTATCCAAGCTCTGAAGGATGAAGTTGGGCTATAACTAGCTCAGGTGCCATGAAACTCCTAGCTGCCACTCCAAAGCACAGGTCAATGTCAGTTATGATGTGAAATCAACAGTAGAATAAAGAACCTCAAATCACACATGGAGGGTGTCCACGTGCACAAGGCAATATGTCCAATATGTCCCTCAAGTACCTTCTTATTTAGCCTCCCCTCAAGCCCCACCCCATCTCTGTAGACTCCAGCCTTCAGCTCTTTAGGGGCTCATATAACAACAGACTGAGAATGGACGGAGTTGGTTGGAGACCCCAGCAAGCACTAGGTGGTCAGGCTGAACCAAGGTAAGCCCGGCTCCTTCAGTATATGTCCCAGGAGAACATTCTCACAACCTCTCAAGGTCTACTTAGAGTGCCTCCTTGTAATCCTAAGGAGAACCAAGGGCAAAGCAGAGGCTCACATGGAAGATATGGCCCATGGAATGAACAGGGAAGCAAAAGGAAGAAGAGTTCAGTGAACCCAATGACCACCTGCCCCAAGGCTCAAGAGCTGCCCATGGAAAGCTAGCTGCCATTTCCCGGGGCTGCCAGGGTGGTGTTGATGGCGTGGGTGAGTCTCCTGACAGAAAGCTGACAGTATGGTTTGGGTATCATCTGTGTCTGTCTCTGGTGCCTTCTCCATTAAACTGCAGGATCCCGGTGCCTCTGATGGCCTCAGATTAGCCAGAATCCTTTAGTTTCTGTCAGCCTGCAGGATTCATTCTTGGACTCCCTGTTTGAATCATCCTCTTTTCTGTATCTACTCTTGGAATTGTCTCTTCTCATGGAATCTGCTATCTTCCAAGAGGGACGAGAGAAAGAGAGAGAGAGAGAGAGAGAGAGAGAGAGAGAGAGAGAGAGAGAGAGAGAGAGTGAGTTCAGTTCCATTCATTTGACTCCAAGGCTTCGCTTCTGTTTCCCACTTAGGACTTTTGAGCCAGTCTTTTGCATAGCAATGCTGATCAGAAGTCTGGGGCTCACCCATCCTTTTCTAGAACCTAAAATCCATTTCCTTCTAGATGTTTGCTTTTCTTGTCCCATTCTCTGGAAATGAGTTTGCTTGCAGCCCATGGAAGTAGAAGAGTTGTGCTATGTGGGGTTGGTGGATTTTCACCACTAAGTGTTAGCATAGATTTCTGAGGAAAACATGGACGATTTTATTCTTAAACCAGTGTGGAGAGCTTTTGGGGATACTTGGCAGGAATCTGACATTGGCCAAGGACAAGAAATGGGCTTCAGGCAGGAATTTGACATAGGACCATAACAAGGAAGTAAGCTTAGGCAGGAATCGAAGTTTAGGCTAGAACAGAGAAGTAGGCTTCAGGCAAGAATGTGAGTTTAGACTAGGACAGGGAATTAGGCTCAGATATCTTGGTCATCCTGATAAGCCCTTCGGAACAGTGAACCAGGGACTTTATTGTCTTGCTTGTTCCTTGACTATTTGTGTTTATTGTACTGCTTGACTTTATTACTTACATGTAATTAAAATGGTATAAAAGCAGATTGGGAAAAAATAAACTGGCCTCAGCCTCAGAACTGGTTGGGGTCATGCTACAATGTTGTCTAATTGTCTTTTTTTCTTTTTAATCCTCACTCCTGTGCTGGAGAACCTGTTGACTGACTGAGCTGGCTTGGTCAAATCAGATCTCAGAGATGGTTAGACCAAGAAGGCTCAGGGAAACCAAGCTTATTATACTCATAGGTCCCAGAGAGAGGACTCCACACGTGCCAAGAAGGTAGTGAGCCACAAGGAAGAAAAGTCAGTCACTCATGTGGGGAGCAGAATGAGGGAGGACTGAGGGACTCTCCTGGCTGCTCTAGCTTACAACAAACGTTGGCAGCAATTTCTTTGCTGTCTCTAAGTCATACTAGGTTACATCCAGGGGTGGACAGGAAGAGAAGCTTGTGACCAGAAATAACTTTATTAATTAAGGTACTTGACCTGACTACCCAGCAAGGATGCTCAAAATTTATAAAAAAGTGTAGCACTGACATTTGATGGACATCTTTTTCAGGCATGATGTTGGTACAGGAACATCAGGTACATAATTCTTTCTGCTCAGTAGGTAACCATTTGCTGTGGAAAATAAGATGAGCACAATTCTATGATGACTTCCAGGTGGTAAGGTGGGACAATATACACAAGCAAAGTCTCAGTGAGTGTGTGACACCAACAAAGAGACCTGAATGAAGGGCAGCACATATATAAAGTCCCTGGTATTTGTAAATGTGCTCCCTCTGACTTGTCTGCTAGAGTCCTGATCCCCAACACCTCAGGAAGGGTCAGGACTGGGGCTAGAATATTTAGCTGAGTCTACATGTGGTCAAGTTTACAAGCAGGAGTGATCATCATGGCTCATGGCACAAAATCTTTGGCTTCCTATTTCTTACAGCCTTGGTGTTTTCTTGCTCTCCCTGTCACACTCGCTGCCAGTGGACCCGTGGTGTAGGCAGAGCTGACTTGAGAGGACATTTAGGCTAAAGACTGTGGTGTAGGCAGAGCTGACGTGAGGGGACATTTAGGCTAAAGGCTGTGGTGTAGGCAGAGCTGACGTGAGGGGACATTTAGGCTAAAGGCTGTGGAGGTGGGGCTTGCAAGATGGCTCAGTGGCTAAGAGCACTGACTCTTATTCCTAAAGTCCTGAGTTCAAATCCCACCAACCACATGGTGGCTCACAACCATCCATAATGAGATCTGATGCCTTCTTCTGGTGTGTCTGAAGACAGCTACAGTGTACTAATTATAATAATAAGTAAAATTAAAAAAAAAAAGACCATGGAGCGGTCTCCTAACTGCAATGTGGGTCAGCTAACGTTGCACAAGCCTTGTGTTCTCTCTGTGCTCACATGTTCTTCCCTCAGTGTATGATTAACCCAAGTCATTCATAGTATTGAGACCTTTATGATCTCATCTTAGTGTAATGTTTTAAATTTTCTCTGAGAACTAGCAATGGGATTTCAAGGCTTTTCAGGAAACTCACATCGTGACCAGAGACAGATGGACACAGAGCCAATTAGTGTGACCAGAGGTGAAGAAGTGGAGAAAGGGTAGTCCTCTGTAGTGAGAAGGAGGAGCAGGGGGAGTCTCCACAGAAGGCCTCCCCGAGATGTGGCTGCAGGGAAACGTTGCCAGGGAGACTTAGGTGTGTTCCTTCTGGAGAGGTCTGTTCTCACCTGTACTCTGGGGCAAAACCTTCAGCATCAGAAATCTGAGGCCAAGCTTCATGCACTATGATTTTAAATGGTAGCAGAGTGTGCTGAGGTGGTGAACTCAGCATTCTGATAATATTATAACGAACAGAGGTGACTCGAGAGCTCCCTGAAGACTGGCTGAGCTGTTGATTATTTAAAAACCTTTCTTGTGCTCTTCTCTGGCCAGCAAACAATAAATCCGGAAAACAATAAAACTAAACAAATCAAAGCAAAGCAAAACAAAACAAAACGAAACAAACAAACAAACAAACAAAAAAAGGATTTTGAGCAGTGATTATAGGAAGAGCAGCCTCCCCAACACAGTATATCCGACCCTAACATTCCTGCTGAGCAGATTTTGAAAACTCATGTGTAGTTAGAATGCTAGGGAAGATAGAGGAGCAGTGTCAGAATTTTAAGTATACATCATAGCTGAAGTTACAGAGAACAAAAACAGAACACACACACACCAAAAGAAAACAAAGTCTGTAATCTGTCTTCCAAGCCAATGGTAAATGTCTTCAATAGATAGAAATAGAAAAAAATAATTGTATTATCTGTATTTCAGTAATCAGTGGTTTTGATGTGTGTGTGTGAATGAGTGTGAAGAATGTGTGTGCATGTGATTGTGTGCATGTGAGTGTGTGTGTGTGTGTGTGTGTGTGTAAAACAAAGTTTTAGATGTATTCATGGAACTTGACTTTCACAATTTGGAGCTGAGATGTCTTTTAGAGACTCGGGTGGTGAGGATGGTCCCAACAGAGCAGACATGGGCTTTGTTTGAGGGGTCTGCCTTCATCAGTGTGTTAATCCAACTATCAACGATGGACCATGGAGAATTGGTGGAAACTTGAGTTGGACCTAGTAGAACAGATGAGCCCTTGTTCCCAGCTTCTTGCCCTATTGCATGTTCTCTCTTTATACCCAATTGCTATGAGCTGTGTATCTTTGTCCATCATGTTTCCAGGGGTATTATTTTGCCTAGAGACAAGTATTCTGGGGTGGAGTTGAGCAAGCATGAGCTGAGACCTCTGAGACTGTGAGCTTAAATGTATCTTCTCTCCTTTAAGTTGACCTACGTAGGCATTTTTTTTTCAGTGACAGAAAGTTAAATGGCACTTTGTCTGTAACCAATACTACTTGGAAATGGGACTCTGATGAAAGGAGACGCAGACCCTTGAGAAGTAGCAGTATGTTGACACCAGGGCTGTTGGTGGCCACAGAGGAAAGAGAACAGGCCTCAAGGTTGCTGACCCACGATCACCACTGGTGTCCACTAAACTTTTCTTTCTTCTTTCTTTCTTTCTTTCTTTCTTTCTTTCTTTCTTTCTTTCTTTCTTTCTTTCTTAGGATTTAGGGACTTTTTAGGTTGCAGATGTGGTCACACCAAAGAAACACAATAGAAACAATAGAAACATTCAGCAGTTATTTGTATTTTATTAGAAAACAAAAATAATATTGGGTAAGTACAAATAAAGAAAAAGTGTAGAGACAGGAAATGAATAGGGAAAAAAGAGTCCTTCTTCAAGCAGAAACAATAAGAAGTACTTGTTTCGACATTCTGAAGGAGTACAATGGAGTGACTTCTGCAGGGAGTGGTTATATATTATTGGAGATCAAACACCCCAGAGAGGAAGGTTAGAAATACCAAAGTAGAGAAGAAAGGAACCCAGAATCTGGAAGCAAAGTCATAGGCCAGGGAGACATACCAGGACCGTAAAGCCAGCCTGGAGGCTTAAGGAAAGGCTCTCGTTTCCTGGTGTCCATCATCAGGAAACAGAGATCTGGCAGCCATGTTAGCAGCAGCACTTCTTGCAGCCACACTTCTGCTGGCAGCAGCACTTCTGCTGGCAACAGCCCTTCCCACAGCCGCAGCCGCAGCCACAGGAGCCACAGCCACAGGAATTGCAGCAGGAGCGGTGGCAGCAGCAGACACAGACAGGCTTGCAGCAGCCACAGCAGCCACAGCAGCCACCACAACAGCCACAGCCGCCACAGCCACAGCCACCACAGCCACAGCCACCACAGCCACAGCCACCACAGCCACCACAGCCACAGCCACCACAGCCACCACAGCCACAGCCACCACAGCCACAGCCACCACAGCCACAGCTGCCACAGCCTCCACAGCCACAGCAACCCATTTTGTCAGTAGAGAGGACTCAGGTGCAGTGAGGAGAGAGACTCAGGAGAGGAGAGGGAGATGTGATGCTCCTCCTGCAGGGGGAGCCCCTTAAGTACCATCTTGGGAAGGGGGAAAGGGAAGGTTGTGGACACATGACCTGAGGTCACTTCCTTGTGGAACAGCAGCTGTTTTCCCAACAGAGTCACCCAAAGTTCTCCCTTGTTTACATCCCATGCACTTCACATGACCTCATGCACTTGCTAGCAGTGACTTTCCCTTTGTAAAGCTGTGGTCACAGTATGTCAAGAGTAGCTGATGTAGACCACAGGCACTCATTTACACAGCAGCATACCACATCTTCCAGATTTGCAGAGAATTGGATACCTAATTGAAAGTATCCTTTCCCTGGTCCTCTTCAATGTGTTTCTATCCATCAGCTGATTGAAATTTCCCTACTTAAGTAAGAAGTCTCAAAGGAAAAGCAAATTAGGAACATCCAAATAGAATTCCCGAAACCCCTGGAATGGTTATATCTACATTACTGTGATTTTCCAAATAACTGCCTAGGTAGTGTCTTGTGAGTTTGTCCTCTCCCTATTTAAATAAAAAAGAGAGAAAGAGACTATAGAATTTGACATAATTCTCCTTTCTTTTTAAAAAATCCTTTTAAAAAAGATTTATTTATTCTATGTAAATACACAGTTGCTGTTTTCAGACACACCAGAAGAGGGCATCAGATCTCATTATAGCCAGTTGGGAGCCACCATGTGGTTGCTGGGATTTGAAATCAGGACCTCCAGAAAAGCAGTCAGTGCTCTTAACTGCTGATCCAGCTCTAGCCCCTTTCCCCTTTTGATTCTCCTCTTTCTTAACTCATTAACCTGTGTGTTAGTTAAGTTCTGGTACAATCTTCCCTCCTNTGACTCCATTGCATGTAAAGAGGACATTGGTATTTTCACTTGGTAGTGACCTTTAACTCTGTTCTTATTTTTAATTCCTACTCCACACACTTCCTTATTCTTACAAACTCTCTGATGGCAGGGTCTAGGCATCATCTTTACTTGTGACATCTCAGAAGCCCACAGGCCATGTAGCTCTGAGGCTCCCTGAAGATGCCTCTGGACTCTAAGCTCTGCATACAATTTCACAGAAAGACAGACATGCTTTCAACACAGTGAGGGAATATGGAAGAGCAACCATTTCTTGCAATGCTTTCCTGGGTCCCTGGAGCCCATAATTCTTCCCAGACATGTTAAATTCTTTAGATTCATACTGGAGTGTAGATTGGGAAGACCAAACATGACTAAAATATGCAGAAGTCAAGGCTGTCAGAGAAGAGAGGTAAATAATTGCTGGTGAGATTCTCATGTGTACAGCAAGTCACATGACAGCAAGGAAGTGGTCATGTGTTCCCTGCTGGACTCCTGAGCTTTGGTATATAAGGGGCTCCCCTGCAGGATGAGCATCACATCTCCCTCTCCTCTCCTGAGTCTCTCTCCTCACTGCACCTGAGTCCTCTCTACTGACAAAATGGGTTGCTGTGGCTGTGGAGGCTGTGGCAGCTGTGGCTGTGGCGGCTGTGGCTGTGGCGGCTGTGGCTGTGGTGGCTGTGGTGGCTGTGGCTGTGGTGGCTGTGGTTGTGGTGGCTGTGGCTGTGGTGGATGTGGCTGTGGTGGCTGTGGCTGCTGTGGCTGTGGTGGCTGTGGCTGTTGTGGTGGCTGCTGTGGCTGCTGTGGCTGCTGCAAGCCTGTCTGTGTCTGCTGCTGCCACCACTCCTGCTGCAATTCCTGTGGCTGTGGCTGTGGCTGTGGGAAGGGCTGTTGCCAGCAGAAGTGCTGCTGCCAGCAGAAGTGTGGCTGCAAGAAGTGCTGCTGCTAGCATGGCTGCTGGCCTCTGGGCTTCTGCTGTAGGTAATTGCTAGAGGTGAGTCTGTCTATCTACCTGCCTGCCTGCTTGCCAGCTTGCCTGTCTCTTTGACTGCTCCTGATGGGATTGTGAGTACCAGCAGGAACTGAGCCTATTCTGACTGCAATCTGGCATTTCTAGAGTTGATATCTACCAACCCTTGTAGGCACCAACCAAATGAATGAAGCCCAGGTCTTCTGTTCATTAATCATTCTATCATGACTGTGGCACATGCAATCTGGTTGGGTTATGCTGTTACATTCCACAGTGCCTGTAATTCTCACCAATGACCTGCTTTCCCATTGCATTGGCATATCTGTAATCACAAAGCTTCTCTTGCTTAATAAACTTCAGCAAACTGCTCTCAAACTGTTGACTCCTGTGTGTCTCCTTTGATTTCCAGTCTCTCAACTGTCTTTCCATGGGGAGAAATAAGTTCCATCTCAACAGACAGGGCATTCTGGATATGAAAGCAGCAGAGGGCTAGATACAGGGTGGACTGTGATGTACAGAGACAGGCAGTGATGGCTGGTCCTAGGGAAGATCATCTGGATGCTGGGGAGAGACAGGTCCTTGCAGTGAGTCACAGTCCCCAGCTCAGAATTCTCCTTTTCTTCCCACATACTGGGTATGATATGGGTAGCTTTGCTCATTCAGGAGATCCCTGCCAGGGTATGCTACCTCACCATGGGCCTGTTACTGCTGAGCCCAACCACTGTGATGGCTGTGCTCTGGGGTCAGCTTCCCTGCATTTAGATTGGCCTGGGAGATGGATGCAGCAAACTCTGGGTTTGCTTGTGGGGTTGTCTGCAGAGAGGTTCAACTGGTGAAAGGGCAGGTCTACTCACTCTAATGTGCATAATCCTACCTGGGTTGAAGACCCGGATGGAACAAAATTAGGGCAAAATTAGGCCAGCCAAATGTCTTCTTTTTCCTACTCTGGTTCCTTATGGGACACAAATGTCACAGGCAGTCCTGTGTCATATGTCTCTTATACCCTTATGTTCTGCCCACACATGGGTTTGAGAAAACACGGTTCCATACTCTGACACTCTATAGCAAAAAGAAAACACTTTTTTTTTCTTGAGATTGTTGGTATTGGGCATTTTGTAACATAACACCTACATTAGCTAATAAAACAACTGAGAATTAACAAATATGAGACAATGTACCAAAATCAACATAAGCTCTTTCTATTTATTTATTTGTTTATTTATTTATTTATTTATTTATTTATTTATTTAATTTTGTTGTTGTTATTTTTGTTTGGTTTGGTTTTTCGAGACAGGGTTTCCCTGTATATCCTTGGATGTCCTCGAACTCAGAAATCCGCCTGCCTCTGTCTCCCAAGTGCTGGGATTAAAGGCGTGCAACACTATGCCTGGCTAAGCTCTTTTAAAGATGGATGTCTTGGATTCTTTTGTGATAGGACTAGAAGATTGGCCTACACTTACCAATTGTAGATTTTCTTATACATAAAGCAATGTCCAAATCTTTACTGGTTTCCTATAGTGTTCCCTGATCACTCAGTATAGACACCAGATTCTAGCACAGCTGTGCTTCAGTTAGCAGCATAGGGAGCAATAAGAGGGTTAGGCATCTCAGTGTGGGTTGGGCTATGAGACTGGGCCAATGGATACCAGCTCGTTGATCATGTCTGCCTTGGATCCTATAGGTGTGACTTCATTTTCATTTTAAGCAGAGCAAGGCACAGAACAGGTCCACAAACAGGTATGTCTGAAACCATGGAATGATTCATCCAAAGGAAACTTTCATTGTTCATGAGTTCAGTTCAGCTAAGAATGGATAGAATGAGACTTCAGAGATGAGCTAATGCCAAGTTTCCCTCCTCCTGGAAGTTGATGCTGATGTTGTGTGATGTTGATGATGTGTGGATGAGCCTCTAGAAACTAAGCAGTCAAGTTGGTTTGGGTATCAAAAAAGCAAAGCAAAGCAAACATGTCTGTCTCTGATACCTTGTCCTAGGATCCCTGAGTCTCTGATGGCCACAGGTTACCCAGAGCTTCTTAGTTACTATCAGCCTCCAAGATTCACTCTTGGCCCCATTGAGTCCTCCCATCCTCCTGGATCTACACTTGGAATTGGCCCTTTCAGTGGTACCTCTGGTCTGATTAGAGAGTTGTGAAGAGAGCTCAGGTTCATCTATCAGATCTCAAGTCAGTTATTCACTCAGCTCTTTGAGCCAGTTTCTTGAGCTTTACTGCTGGTCAAAAGAACTCTGAACATCTAGCCTGTTGTAGGAACTAAGATCCAACTCACTCTAGTTGTTTAATCCTCTTGTCTCATGCCCTGGAGATAAGTTTTTTCTTGGTCCATAGCATTATGTAGTACATTCATTTGTGTAGGAAAGAAAAAGAACTCTCAAGCAGAGAGTTGTCTCAGTCAGTGTAGTGCATGACACACAAATGTGAAGACCTGAGTTTAGATCTCCAGCACCCACATCAGATTTGAAGCATGGAAGGTGCCTTAGTTAGGGTTTTTATTGATGTGGTAAAGTACTGCGATGAAAGCGTGGGGGGAGATTCATTTTATCTTACAGCTTGTATTCCATCATATTCCATCATCTCAGGAACTCAAGGCAAGAACCAACTGACAGGAGCTGATGTGGAGGCCATGGAGAAGAAACACTGCTAACTGGCTTGCTCTTCATGGCTTGCACAGTTTTCTTTCTTATAGCAACCAGGATCATCTAACCAGGGATAGTTATACCCTCAATGGTCTGGGCCTTCCCATATAAATCAGTAATCAAGGCAATATACCCATAGACTTGCCCAGTGGTCAATCTTGTGGAGATATTTTCTCAATTTTGTGTGAGTCATGCCCTATCTAGAAGGCACACATTTTACATTTCTCCTTATCTTTTAGCTCTTACTTTCTGCCCGGCTTCCATGATGTCCCTGAACCTTGGAAGTGGGGAGTTTCTACAACTGAATACCCACTGTCTCGACTTCTAAGCACTTTGACTAGTATGAATCTTTGCCATAAGTACTACCCACTTCAAAAACAACAACAAACAAGCAAACAAACAAACAAACAAATGAAACCACTTTATGTCTAATAATGGAAGAGAATAAATTTATTGGTAGAAATGTGAATATTAAGAAGATAATTTGACAACTCGGCGTTTCGGTGAACATCAGCAGTAGTTTCTTCCCTTGTTCCTATGATTCCCCAGTCATGGGTTTTAATCATGATTATAGTATCATACATGAAATCTTTCCTGTAGGATGGGAAAACATTGGACAAATGAATGTAAATCAAAATTTCATAAAGATAAAAACCCTCTGAAAGATAAGGAGAGCAAAAATGGTGGTGAGGGGCACATCCTCTGCTCTGATGTAAAAAAGGACAAAAAAAGGGAGAAAGAGCAAAGCATAAGTAAACTATATCCTCTGGCCTCTGAGTTTAACATTTTACGCTTACCCAAAGCAACTCCAAGAAGTGAAAGATTAGATCTTACAGTAGATAAATATTATATACTCTCTCTTTATCAGGGAGTGCAATTAGTAGATACAGGATTTAAAGGGTCACTATTATCTGGCTCCTTTGGTCTTAGAATAGGGAGAAGTTCAAATTATAAGTAGATTTTTGAAATACTTCCTAGAGTGATTAATTTAGACTTTAAGGGAGAGTTTAAAATTATGATTAGCAGAAACAATACAATTACATAAGAACCAATGGGTAGCTCAGATAACCCTACTACCTTATATACACCTCCCAATATCATAACAAACTAGAGGGGATAAGCTTGGGCTCAGGAAATTACTAGACAAAGACCCTTAAAGACTATCAAAAAAGAAGGAAAAAATAGCTAAAGACTTTTGGACACAGGAACAGATAGGTCTTACATTACAGAAAAAGACTGGCCTGAGAAATGGCCTACAATTCATAGCACCTCTACTTTGATGAGTTTGAACTAGTTTCTAACATTACTCAAAGTTCAAAAATCCTAGCATGGGAATGTAAATACAGAGTAGGTACTTTTCAACCTTATGTTATTACTTCTTTGCCATTCTCCTTTTGGGAAAGAGATATCACGGAAAAAATAAAAGTAAAATTAACCACAAAATGGAATGATCAAAGATTGGCATTTGCTTTTACAGGGGCTGCTGGTGAGTTATATACAAATAAAATTTCATAGATCAATGATGAGCCTCAAGTGTTAAATTAGTGACCCCTAATTCAGGAAAAGATATAGGCTTTAGAACAATTAGTAAAAGAACAACTACAATTAGAACATATCAAAGATTCTAAGAGTCCATAGAATACTCCTGTGTTTGTCATTAAGATAAAATTCAGACAAATAGAGACTTTTACAAAATCTTAGGGCTGTTAATAAAACAATACACAGTATTAGAGGTTTACAGCCAAGACTTCCATCACCAGTAGCTATTCCAGAGAATTATTATGTTATAGTTATTGATTTAAAAGAGTTTTTTTTTACTGTAGAATTACAACCAAAAGATACAGAAAGATTTGCTTTCAACATTTCTTCTGTTAATTTTCAAAGGACATTTCAAAGGTATCAATAAAAGGTTCTCCCTCCAAGATATGAAAAATAGTCCCACTCTTTCAAAAATTTATAGATCAAGCCTTAAGATCCATTAGAGCTAAGTATAAAAAGGCTTTTATATTACATTATATGGATGATATTCTTATAACAAAAAACCCCCAAAGCACTAACTAAATTAATTTTGAAAAACATGATTGAGTTATTGACCTAATATGGACTAATTATCACCCTTGATAAAATTCAACATAACAAGCCAATAAATTGTTTGAGAAAAAGAATTCATAGTAAATATATCATATCTCAAATATTACAACTATGATGACTCTTCATAACTTCTTCAAGCTGAATATGGGACTTGAGATATGCTTGAAGCAGGAGGGGGAAGGGCAGGTAAAATAGGGGAGCTGTTTGGCCTTAAGAAGGCCACACCTATGACTTATTAGTCTCTAGTGTCAGTTTCCTGATTGGATCTGGCTGAAAGTCCAAGATATCAGGAGTCCAAGCAGGTCGGTTCTGTATGCCTGATGATGAGACTCACCAAGCCTGTATATTCTGTAATATAAAATCTCAAAACAAAATTTAGTATCATCAAGATAACCTTTTTGTTTGATTCTAGGGAATGTAATCCTTCAGGTGGTCTCCCTCTATCAAATCTGATCCATATTACTTTGGAAGGTATATAGACATTAATCACCTTTTCTAAAAATGCAAAGACAAAAAAACCTTTTTCCCAAATCAGCATATCCTTTAGCCAGTAACCAGAAAAACCTTATTTTGCTGTCTCTCCAAGTGGAATAATATAACCACAAAACTTAAAATCACAACTATTTTGAAAGTTAAAACAATCCAAAACTAGTGAAGTACACTAAAATACTGTATGTGCCTATTCTTAAGTCTTTTCTAGTTTCCCATGCAGGATAATAACCCGGAATTCCCTGGGAACCCACTTTAGACAGAATTTGAGTATCCTGTAAGAAGTATTAGAGTAATATATCTTTATCTATCTCTTCAGCTCTCTGCCTGGAGCCACAGACATTATTAATTAATACCTGTTCACTGCTCTCTCTACTTGTAGTCAGTGACTAATTCCAAATCATGAGCGAAATTCCCCAGTTGATTCAGACAAAATCTGTATATAAATCTATCCTTTTTAAAAGCTAATAATCCTAATTTTATAAATTTACAGTTCAATCAATCTCTGCCCCAAGAAATAGGCAACTTCCATTCCAAGACTCAGAGCACCCTGTACTCCATACAGCAGGGGATTTCAGAGCCCTTTCTTTGTTTCAAGGTTCCTGCTTTTGAGTCCATGTGACCTGTCCCAGTGCCACTCAGCTATTCACTTAAAAAAAAAAAAACCCTCTAACTCTCAGGCTAATAATCTTAAATTTCTAGTGGATTCTTGCCCAACACATTGGTTCACTACCTGTTACAGGAAATATTAAAAAACAAAACTGGCACATTCTTGCACTTGTGGGGCAACTCTCTGCCTGGAGACCTGGCTGGTCAATCCCTGGCAATGGTTGACCTGTTTTTATCTCTCAGAGACTCTCTGCATCAGAGCTCCTGAAATATCTCAGCCCTAATTGCTAAGCAGGTCATGGTGGGTCACTACCATGCCAGACCCATGCTTCAAAACTCCCACAACCTGTGTGGTGTACCTCAGGCAATCCCATGCTTTGCTGCCCCATCTTTCTCTTTTAAACGTAGAGGAGCTGCTGCGTGAAGGAAAACTCCACACAAACAGTTCAGAAACAAAGGTAACTCAATAGCTGGGCACAACAACTAAAATCCTATCTTGTAAGCTTTATCAAATCCTCTGGTGTTGAATCCTGATGGATCTGCCATTGAAACTGAGAGACACTCTTAGTTACATCTTATCCTCACACTATCCCAGTCCAAAAGGACCTAACTCTCTCCCTCCTTCCAACCTGGAACTCTCTCCTACTTGCCCAGTGATTGGCTCCTTTATTCATTAGGGAATTGGTTCACTAGGAGTCACCTGAGTATGTGACTCACTCCTTGTCTGCAACCTCTACAAAGAGAGTGGAATTAGCATCAAAATACAGAGTCAGGCCCATCCACAACAGGTCACATCATAGGGAACAGCAGGAAAGAAATCCCAACTAACAAGCTGAAGAACAGGGAGAGGGAGTGTGAGGGTGAAGTTATATCCAGTGCATTGTATTGTCTCTAAAAGTTAGTTCTCAGAGGTGGACAAGGGAAACTGTGGAGCCAGTGATGACTTTGCAGAGGGCTAGTTGAGGACCTGGACATAATGCTTAAATTTTTGAAGACAAAATATCATGTTCATTTCATGAATGTGTCTTGGTCAAACATAGTGTTCGCTCCTCTTGCAAATACCAGTTTACTATGGGTGGGGGGAGGATTTAAGTGCAAAGTTGTTATGGCTCCTAGAAACAAAATGAACAAAAGCAAAAATCATGATATAATGAACAGGTCACTCTGAAAATTATCCAAATAAAAGATGAACAATGCAGAGTCTATTTTATGACTTTTCTGCTATGGGGTTGAACTATGCCCTTTATTTTATATACTGATGCCATGACTCCAAAGATCTCAGAAACCAAATGTTATCTGCAGAGAGCATCTTGACTGCCACTAAGAAAAGGTGGCTAATTCAACATAAGAGCTCTTAGGTAGTGTCAGGCTAGTTTTATGTCAACTTAACACAGTTGGGATCATCTGAGAGATGAGAACTGCAATCCAGAAAATGCTTCCATCATCAGGCTGTAGGCAGGCCTGTTGAGCATTTTCTTAATGAGTGATTGAAGGGAGAGGGGCTAGCTCATTGTGGGTGGGGCTATTCATGGCATGGTGGTCCTGGGTGCTATAAGAAAGCAGGCTAAGCAAGCCATGAGGAACAAGGCAGTGAGCAGCACCCCTCCATGGCATTTGCAACAGGTCCTGCCTCCAGATCGTTGCCCAACTTGAGTTCTTCTCCTGACTTCCTTAAATGATGACTGGAGACATGGGTGCAAGTCATGCGGGTTCATCACAGCAATGATAAACCTAATGAGGACAGGTAGATTTGAATTCATCCTGATTGGACTTGTTCAATAAACTAAGAAAGGAGGCACACATTAAAATTAGGCAGACTCTATGAAGATAGAGTTTTCCAAATTTGCTTACAGCTTGAACTTAGACTTCTAATCATGAGACACGATGAGAAAATAAGCACCTCCGTTCTAAGCCAGCCACCCCAGGAACCTGGCAGAAGCAGAGAAAGGACACTGGCGACACTCTGCGTTCTTCTTTTTCCTATTTGATTAAACTGGGCCCCAAGCCCTTGCGTAGGTGTCACTCGCAAGTAGACTGACTGTTCTCACCAACCCCCATACCTCTCTGCAAAAAGCTCCACACACTTACCCAGTTTCCCCTCATCCATCTCTCAGGTCAATCTAAACTAAACTGAATGCAGGCAAGCTGACCCCAGAGCACAGCCATGCAGTGGTTGGGCCCAGCAGCTTCAGGCCCATGGTGAGGCAGCATGCCCTGGCAGAGATCTCCTGAATGAGCAAAGCTGTCCAGATCATGTCCAGTATATAGAAAGAAAAGGAGAATTCTGAGCTGGGGACTGTGACTCACTGCAAGAACCTGTCGATCCCTAGCATCCAGAAGATCTGTCCTAGGATCAACCATCACTGACTGTCTGTGTACATCACAGTCCACCCTGTATCTAGCCCTCTGCTGCTTTCATATCCAGAATGCCCTGTCTGTTGTGATGGAACTTGTTTCTCCCCATGGAAAGACAGTTGGGAGATTGCAAAGCAAATAAGACACACAGGAGTCAACAGTTTGAGAGCAGTTTGCTGAAGTTTATTAAGCAAGTGAAGTTTCTGCTTGTGACTCTCCATCCCATCAGGAGCAGGCAGGCAGACAGACAGAGAGGCTCAACTATTACTCACCTACAGAAGAAGCCCAGAGGCCAGCAGCCATGCTAGCAGCAGCACTTCTTGCAGCCACACTTCTGCTGGCAACAGCACTTCTGCTGGCAACAGCCCTTCCCACAGCCACAGCCACAGCCACAGGAGCCACAGCCACAGGAATTGCAGCAGGAGCGGTGGCAGCAGCAGACACAGACAGGCTTGCAGCATCCACAGCAGCCACAGCAGCCACCACAACAGCCACAGCCACCACAGCCACCACAGCCACCGCAGCCACAGCCACCACAGCCGCCACAGCCACCACAGCCACAGCCACAGCCACCACAGCCACAGCCGCCACAGCCACAGCTGCCACAGCCTCCACAGCCACAGCAACCCATTTTGTCAGTAGAGAGGACTCAGGTGCAGTGAGGAGAGAGACTCAGGAGAGGAGAGGGAGATGTGATGCTCCTCTTGCAGGGGGAACCCCTTAAGTACCATCTTAGGAAGGGGGAAAGGGAAGGTTGTGGACACATGACCTGAGGTCACTTCCTTGTGGCACAGCTGCTGTTTTCCCAACAGAGTCACCCAAAGTTCTCCCTTGTTTACATCTCATGCACTTCACATGACCTAATGCACTTGCTAGCAGTGACTTTCCCTTTGTCAAGCTGTGGTCACAGTATGTCAAGAGTAGCTGATGTGGACCACAGGCACTCATTTACACAGCAGCATACCACATCTTCCAGATTTGCAGAGAATTGGATACCTAATTGAAAGTAGCCTTTCCCTGGTCCTCTTCAATGTGTTTCTATCCATCAGCTGATTGAAATTTCCCTACTTAAGTAAGAAGTCTCAAAGGAAAAGCAAATTAGGAACATCCAAATAGAATTCCTGAAACCCCTGGAATGGTTATATCTACATTACTGTGATTTTCCCAATAACTGCCCAGGGAGTGTCTTGTGAGTTTGTCCTCTCCCTATTTAAATAAAAAAGAGAGAAAGAGACTATAGAATTTGACATAATTCTCCTTTCTTTTTAAAAAATCCTTTTAAAAAAGATTTATTTATTCTATGTAAATACACAGTTGCTGTCTTCAGACACACCAGAAGAGGGCATCAGATCTCATTATAGCCAGTTGGGAGCCACCATGTGGTTGCTGGGATTTGAACTCAGGACCTCCAGAAGAGCAGTCAGTGCTCTTAACTGCTGATCCAGCTCTAGCCCCTTTCCCCTTTTGATTCTCCTCTTTCTTAACTCATTAACCTGTGTGTTAGTTAAGTTCTGGTACAATCTTCCCTCCTTTCTTTCCTATCCCTGGACTCACACCCTTCCTGGTCCAATTCACTGGCCTGGATTTAATTTCCATATATAATGTTACCGAGTATATCCTCTAGTTAAGTCAGTTCATACTGGTTTCCAAAAACACAATCCACCAGTATTCTGATCTTGACTCCATCTTGCTGCCCTGGGGCTACTGAGACACATTTGGTGTCTCAGTTTCACACTTCCATCAAATGCACCTCAGAGGTACCCACCCTTGACACAGATGCCCCAACATGCCTTATGTGCCACAGATACTCAAAACTCCCGCTTGACATCTTCCTTTCTCTTACTTCAATGTCTACTCTCCCAGCAGATCCACCAACAGCTTTAAATCTGACCACACGTCTATAGTTCTACTCAAATCAAGCCCTTATGAACCACCCAAGCACAAGGTTNAGGTTTCACAAATGAACAGAGTCAAGTAGCCAGTAAAACTTCCAACCTCTGATTCCCACAGAATAGCTTCACCGGGTTCAGGAAGCAGGCTCTGGCCAGTGAGCCTTTATCACAGAAGAGGTGAGGAAGTCTTCTGGATATCCACTGACACTGTGCCTGAGCTCCCAGGGGGCGCCAGCAATGCTTCCACCTTGTATTCTTGGAAAAAGGTCTTCACTTGTGTTTCTGGTGCTTTGGTATATATGTGTACACTCACCTAGCTGGTGCCAACTCTCAAACCTCACCATAACCAGCAGGAACGCCTTTAATCTCATATTAGTAAGTGCCTTCCATGCCTGCTTTGGCCTTGATCAGCTCTCCTCTATCCTGTTGTGCTTGCACTAGTTCCAACCTGCTGGCCCAGGCACAAAATAAAACAAAAAACAAACAAAAAAAACCAACAAAAACAAACAAACAAAAAAACAGCAAGAACAAAGTCTCGAACAGAAAGAGCCCCTGTGAGGGTATTGGTGTCTTTCCCTGAAAATTAATATCCAGACATGGGAAAAAACCACTTCCTTCCCCAAATCAAGCCATACAAAAATCATTGTGTCATCAAAATGCATATTTCAGAATGACTTTATCTCATGAAGACAATTGTTATTAAGGCTCAGGTGCCCATGAGATATATCACACAGTGATGCCCTGTATGCAGAGGTGGGACCTTGACTGCAGACCAAATGACTCCATTGCATGTAAAGAGGACATTGGTATTTTCACTTGGTAGTGACCTTTAACTCTGTTCTTATTTTTAATTCCTACTCCACATACTTCCTTATTCTTACAAACTCTCTGATGGCAGGGTCTAGGCATCATCTTTACTTGTGACATCTCAGAAGCCCACAGGCCATGTAGCTCTGAGGCTCCCTGAAGATGCCTCTGGAATCTAAGCTCTGCATACAATTTCACAGAAAGACAGACATGCTTTCAACACAGTGAGGGAATATGGAAGAGCAACCATTTCTTGCAAAGCTTTCCTGGGTCCCTGGAGCCCATAATTCTTCCCAGACATGTTAAGTTCTTTAGATTCGTACTGGAGTGTAGATTGGGAAGACCAAACATGACTAAAATATGCAGAAGTCAAGGCTGTCAGAGAAGAGAGGTAAATAATTGCTGGTGAGATTCTCATGTGTACAGCAAGTCACGTGACAGCAAGGAAGTGGTCATGTGTTCCCTGCTGGACTCCGGAGCTTTGGTATATAAGGGGCTCCCCTGCAGGATGAGCATCACATCTCCCTCTCCTCTCCTGAGTCTCTCTCCTCATTGCACCTGAGTCCTCTCTACTGACAAAATGGGTTGCTGTGGCTGTGGAGGCTGTGGCAGCTGTGGCGGCTGTGGCAGCTGTGGCTGTGGTGGCTGTGGCTGTGGCGGCTGTGGCTGTGGTGGCTGTGGTTGTGGTGGCTGTGGCTGTGGTGGATGTGGCTGTGGTGGCTTTGGCTGCTGTGGCTGTGGTGGCTGTGGCTGTTGTGGTGGCTGCTGTGGCTGCTGTGGCTGCTGCAAGCCTGTCTGTGTCTGCTGCTGCCACCGCTCCTGCTGCAATTCCTGTGGCTGTGGCTGTGGGAAGGGCTGTTGCCAGCAGAAGTGCTGCTGCCAGCAGAAGTGTGGCTGCAAGAAGTGCTGCTGCTAGCATGGCTGCTGGCCTCTGGGCTTCTGCTGTAGGTAACTGCTAGAGGTGAGTCTGTCTATCTACCTGCCTGCCTGCTTGCCAGCTTGCCTGTCTGTATGACTGCTCCTGATGGGATTGTGAATACCAGCAGGAACTGAGCCTATTCTGACTGCAATCTGGCATTTCTAGAGTTGATATCCTACCAACCTTTGTAGGCACCAAGCAAATGAATGAAGCCCAGGTCTTCTGTTCATTAATCATTCTATCATGACTGTGGCACATGCAATCTGGTTGGGTTATGCTGTTACATTCCACAGTGCCTGTAATTCTCACCAATGACCTGCTTTCCCATTGCATTGGCATATCTGTAATCACAAAGCTTCTCTTGCTTAATAAACTTCAGCAAACTGCTTTCAAACTGTTGACTCCTGTGTGTCTCATTTGATTTCCAGTCTCTCAACTGTCTTTCCATGGGGAGAAATAAATTCCATCTCAACAGACAGGGCATTCTGGATATGAAAGCAGCAGAGGGCTAGATACAGGGTGGACTGTGATGTACAGAGACAGGCAGTGATGGCTGGTCCTAGGGAAGATCATCTGGATGCTGGGGAGAGACAGGTCCTTGCAGTGAGTCACAGTCCCCAGCTCAGAATTCTCCTTTTCTTCCCACATACTGGGTAGGATATGGGTAGCTTTGCTCATTCAGGAGATCCCTGCCAGGGCATGCTACCTCACCATGGGCCTGTTACTGCTGAGCCCAACCACTGTGATGGCTGTGCTCTGGGGTCAGCTTCCCTGCATTTAGATTGGCCTGGGAGATGGATGCAGCAAACTCTGGGTTTGCTTGTGGGGTTTTCTGCAGAGAGGTTCAACTGGTGAAAGGGCAGGTCTACTCACTCTAATGTGCATATTCCTACCTGGGTTGAAGACCCGGATGGAACAAAATTAGGGCAAAATTAGGCCAGCCAAATGTCTTCTTTTTCCTACTCTGCTTCCTTATGGGACACAAATTTCACATGCATTCCTGTATCATATGTCTCTTATAACATTATGTTCTGCCCACACATGGGTTTGAGAAAACACGGTTCCATACTCTGACACTCTATAGCGAAAAGAAAACACTTTTTTTTCTTGAGATTGTTGGTATTGGGCATTTTGTAACATAACACCTACATTAGCTAATAAAACAACTGAGAATTAACAAATATGAGACCATGTACCAAAATCAACATAAGCTCGCTCTTTCTTTCTTTCTTTCTTTCTTTCTTTCTTTCTTTCTTTCTTTCTTTCTTTCTATTATTTATTTATTTTTGATTTCATTGGTTTTTCGAGACAGGGTTTCCCTGGATATCCTTGGATGTCTTCAAACTCAGAAATCTGCCTGCCTTTGTCTCCCAAGTGCTGGGATTAAAGGTGTGCACCACTATGCCTGGCTAAGCTCTTTTAAAGATGGATGTCTTGGATTCTTTTGTGATAGGACTAGAAGATTGGCCTACACTTACCAATTGTAGATTTTCTTATACACAAAGCAATGTCCAAATCTTTACTGGTTTCCTATAGTGTTCCCTGATCACTCAGTATAGACACCAGATTCTAGCACAGCTGTGCTTCAGTTAGCAGCATAGGGAGCAATAAGAGGGTCAGGCATCTCAGTGTGGGTTGGGCTATGAGACTGGGCCAATGGATACCAGCTCGTTGATCAGGTCTGCCTTGGATCCTATAGGTTTGACTTCATTTTCATTTTAAGCAGAGCAAGGCACAGAACAGGTCCACAAACAGGTATGTCTGAAACCATGGAATGATTCATCCAAAGGAAACTTTCATTGTTCATGAGTTCAGTTCAGCTAAGAATGGATAGAATGAGACTTCAGAGATGAGCTAATGCCAAGTTTCCCTCCTCCTGGAAGTTGATGCTGATGTTGTGTGATGTTGATGGTGTGTGGATGAGCCTCTAGAAACTAAGCAGTCAAGTTGGTTTGGGTATCAAAAAGAGCAAAGCAAAGCAAACATGTCTGTCTCTGATACCTCGTCCTAGGATCCCTGAGTCTCTGATGGCCACAGGTTACCCAGAGCTTCTTAGTTACTATCAGCCTCCAGATTCACTCTTAGCCCCATTGAGTCCTCCTATCCTCCTGCATCTACACTTGGAATTGGCCCTTTCAGTGGTACCTCTGGTCTGATTAGAGAGGAGTGAAGAGAGCTCAGGTTCATCTATCAGATCTCAAGTCAGTTATTCACTCAGCTCCTTGAGCCAGTCCCTTGAGCATTTCTGCTGGTCAGAAGAACTCTGGACATCTAGCCTGTTGTAGGAACTAAGACCCAACTCATTCCAGGTGTTTAATTCTCTTGTCTCATGCCCTGGAGATAAGTTTGTCCTTGGTCCATAGCATTATGTAGTACATACATTTGTGTAGGAAAGAACAAGAACTCTCAAGCAGAGAGTTGGCTCAGTCAGTGAAGTGCCTGCCACACAAATGTGAAGACCTGAGTTTAGATCTCCAGCACCCACATCAGATTTGAAGCATGGAAGGTGCCTTAGTTAGGGTTTCTAGTGATGTGGTAAAGTACTGCGACGAAAGCGTGGGGGGAGATTTATTTCATCTTACAGCTTGTATTCCATCATATTCCATCATCTCAGGAACTGAAGGCAGGAACCTAGAGACAGGAGCTGATGTGGAGGCCATGGAGAAGAAATACTGCTTACTGACTTGCCTTTCATGGCTTGCACAGTTTCCTTTCTTATAGCAACCAGGATCATCCTTCCCATATAAATCAGTAATCAAGGCAATATACCCATAGACTTGTCCACTGGTCAATCTTGTGGAGATATTTTCTCAATTTTGTGTGAGCCATGCCCTATCTAGAAGGCACACATTTTACATTTCTCCTTATCTTTTAGCTCTTACTTTCTGCCCTGCTTCCATGATGTCCCTGAACCTTGGAAGTGGGGAGTTTCTACAACTGAATACCCACTGTCTCGACTTCTAAGCACTTTGACTAGTATGAATCTTTTCCATAAGTACTACCCACTTCAAAAACAACAAACAAACAAAAAACAAACAAATGAAACCACTTTATGTCTAATAATGGAGGAGAATAAATTTATTGGTAGAAATGTGAATATTAAGAAGATAATTTGACAACTCGGCGTTTAGGTGAACATCAGCAGTAGTTTCTTTCCTTGTTCCTATGATTCCCCAGTCATGGCTTTTAATCATTTATAGTATCAGACATGAAATCTTTCCTGTAGGATGGGAAAAACATTGGACAAATGAAGGTAAATCGAAATTTCATAAAAATAAAAACCCTCTGAAAGATAAGGAGACAAAAAATGTTGGTGAGGGGCACACCCTCTGCCTTGATGTAAAAAATAAAGGACAAAAAAGGGAGAAAGAGCAAAGCATAAGTAAACTATATCCTCTGGCCTCTGAGTTTAACATTTTTGTAGAGAGCCACGCCCGAGCGGACCACCCCCAACCTGGGACAAACAAACAAGTTCAGTGCACATGTGCTTGTGACGAAGCCACGCAAGTCACCGCCCATCCCGGGGCGTAACTTGAGGTAATGAGCAATCAGCCAATCCTGATGACACACGTCACACTGAGGTGTTTTCAATCAGGACCCATTCTAGGGATCGCTCTCTTTCTCCACATGGTGTAATAAAGGTATGCTTGTAGAAGGATTCTTTGTGTCCATGTCCGTTTCTTGCAGGCAAGGCGGTAACATGGCCATTTACACATTTTAAGCTTACCCAAAGCAACTCCAAGAAGTGAAAGATTAGATCTTACAGTAGATAAAGATTATATACCCTCTCTTTATCAGGGAGTGCAATTAGCAGGATTTAAAGGGCCACTATTATCTGGCACCTTTGGTCTTATAATAAGGAGAAGTTCAAATTATAAGAAAAAAATTGAAGCACTTCCTAGAGTAATTAATTTAGATTTCAAGGGAGAGATTAAAATTATGATTAGCAGAAACAATACAATTACATAAGAACCAATGGGTAGCTCAGATAACCCTACTCCCTTATATACACCTCCCAATATTATAACAAACTAGAGGGAATAAGCTTGGGTTCAGAAAATTACTAGACAAAGACACTTAAATACTATAAAAATAGAAGGAAAAAATAGCTAAAGACTTTGGGACACAGGAACAGATAGGTCTTACATTACAGAAAAAGACTGGCCTGAGACATGGCCTATAGTTCATACCACCTCTACTTTAATGAGTTTGCCACTAGTTTCTAACATAACTCAAAGTTAAAAAATCCTAGCATGGAAATGTAAAGACAGAGTGGGTACTTTTCAACCTTAGGTTATTTTTTCTTTGCCATTCTCCTTATGGGAAAGAGATATCATGGAAAAAAATAAAAGTAAAATTAACCACAAAATGGAATGATGAAGGATTGTCATTTGTTTTTGCAGGGGCTGCTGGTGAGTTATATACAAATAAAATTTTATAGATCAATGATGAGCCTATACAGGTAAATTAGTGACCCCTAGCTCAGGAAAAGATATAGGTTTTACAACAATTAGTAAAAGAACAACTACAATTAGAACATACCAGAGAATCTAACAGTCCATAGAATACTCCTGTATTTGTCATTAAGATAAAATTCAGACAAATAGAGACTTTTACAAAATTTTAGGGCTCTTAATAAAACAATACACAATATTAGAGTTTTATAGCCAAGACTTCCATCCCCAGTAGCTACTCCAGAGAATTATTATGTTATAGTTATAGATTTAAAAGAGTTTTTTTTTTACTGTAGAATTACAACCAAAAGATACAGAAAGATTTGCTTTCAACACTTCCTCTGTTAATTTTCAAAGGACATTTCAAAGGTATCAATAAAAGGTTCTCCCCCAAGACATGAAAAATAGTCCCACTCTTTGTCAAAAATTTATAGATCAAGCCTTAAGATCCATTAGGGCTAAGTATAAAAAGGCTTTTATATTACATTATATGGATGATATTCTTATAACAGAAAAAAAAGGACTAACTAAATCAATTTTGAAAAACATAATTGAGGTATTGACCTAACCTGGACTAATTATCACCCCTGATAAAATTCAACATAACAAGCCAATAAATTTTTTGAGAAAAAGAATTCATAGTAAATATATCATATCTCAAATATTACAACTATGATGACTCTTCATAACTTCTTCAAGCTGAATATGGGACTTGAGATATGTTTGAAGCAGGAGGGGGAAGGGCAGGTAAAATAGGGGAGTTGTTTGGCATTAAGAAGGCCACACCTATGATGTATTAGTCTC
The DNA here is from genome assembly GCA_902729485.2 of Mus minutoides. NCBI lineage: Eukaryota > Metazoa > Chordata > Mammalia > Rodentia > Muridae > Mus > Mus minutoides. The sequence goes on along the minus strand of LR749641.1, from coordinate 541,200 downwards.
TATTGTCTGTTTGCTGACTGGATCTGGCTGAAAGTCCAAGATATCAGGAGTCCAAGCAGGTCGGTTCTGTATGCCTGATGATGAGACTCACCAAGCCTGTATATTCTGTAATATAAAATCTCAAAACAAAATTTTAGTATCATCAAGATAACTTTTGTGTTTGATTCTAGGGAATGTAATCCTTCAGGTGGTCTCCCTCTATCAAATCTGATCCATATTACTTTGGAAGTTATATAGACACTAATCACCTTTTCTAAAAATGCAAAGACAAAAAAAACCTTTCTCCCAAATCAGCATATCCTTTAGCCAATAACCAGAAAAACCTTATTTTTCTCTCTCTCCAAGAGGAATAATATAAACAGAAAACTCAAAATCACAACTATTTTGAAAGTTAAAACAATCCAAAACTAGTGAAGTACACTAAAATACTGTATGTGCCTATTCTTAAGTCTTTTTTAGTTTGCCATGCAGCATAATAACCCAGAATTCCCATGGAACCCACTTTAGACAGAATTTGAGTATCCTGTAAGAAGTATTAGAGTAATATATCTTTATACCATCTATCTCTTCAGCTTTCTGCCTGGAGCCACAGACTTTTTTTTAATTAGATATTTTCTTAATTTACATTTCAACTGCTATCCCAAAAATCCCCTCCCCCTCCCCCTCCCTGCTCCCCTGCCCACCCACTCCTACTTCTTGGCCCTGGCGTTCCCCTGTATTGGGGCATATAAAGATTGCAGTACCAAGGGGCCTCTCTTCCCAATGATGGCCGACTAGGCCATCTTCTGCTACATATGGAGCTAGAGACACGAGTTCTGGGGGTTCTGATTAGTTCATATTGTTGTTCCTCTTCTAGGGTTGCAGACCCCTTCAGCTCCTGGAGTTCTATCTCTAGCTTCTCCAATGTGGGCCCCGTGCTCCCTCTTATGGATGAGTGTGAGCATCCACTTCTGTGGGAGTCAGTTATATCAGGGTCCCTTCAGTAAACACTTGCTGTCCTATGCGATAGTGTCTGAGTTTAGTGACTGATTATGGGATGGATCCCCGGTGGGTTAGTCTCTGTATGGTCCATCCTTTCATCTTAGCTCTAAACTTTCTCTCTGTAACTCCTTTCATGGGTATTTTGTTTCCTATTCAAAGGAGGAATGAAGTATCCACATGCTGGTCTTCCTTCTTGATTTTCTTGTATTTTGCAGATTGTATCTTGGGTATTCTAAGTTTCTGGGCTAATATCCATTTATCAGTTAGTGCATGTTCAATGACTTCCTTTGTGATTGGGTTACCTCACTAAGGATTATGTCCTTCAGATTCATCCATTTGCCCAAAAATTTAATAAATTCATTTTTTTAATAGCAGAATAGTACTCCATTGTGTAAATGTACCAGATTTTCTGTATCCATTCCTTTGTTGAGGGACATCTGGGTTCTTTCTGGCTTCTGGCTATTATAAATAAGGCTGCTATGAACATAGTGGAACATGTGTCCTTTTTACCAGTTGGAACATCTTCTGGCTAAAGGAGAGGTATTGCAGGATCTTTCGGTAGTACTGTGTCCAATTTTCTGAGAAAATGCCAGACTGACTTCCAGAGTGGTTGTACAAACTTTCATTCCCACCAGCAGTGGAGGAGTGTTCCTCTTTCTCCACATCCTTGCCAGCATCTGCTGTCACCTGAATTTTTGATCTTAGCCATTCTGACTGGTGTGAGGTGGATTCTCAGTGTTGTTTTGATTTGCATTTCCCTGATGATTAAGGATGTTGAACATTTTTTCAGATGTTTCTCAGCCATTCAGAATTCCTCAATTGAGAATTCTTTGTTTAGCTCTGTACCCCATTTTTTAATGGGGTTATTCGTTTTTCTGGAGTCCAGCTTCTTTAGCTCTTTGTAGATGTTGGATATTAGTCCCCTATCAGATTTAGGATTGGTAAAAATCCTTTCCCAATCTGTTGGTGGCCTTTTTGTCTTGCTGACTGTGTCTTTTGCCTTACAG